>CM033476.1:208166681-208533256 GCA_019447015.1 Hymenochirus boettgeri
TAATGTCATTAATATACAGAGAGCTGTTTATCATGGTTTCATTCATATACAGAGATCTGTAATTCATGGTTTTTCTCTCATAACAGAGATCTGTCATCATGGTTTCATTCATTAGACAGAGATCTGTTTACATTCATGTTTACTCTTCATCATACAGATATCTGGACTTCATGGTTTCATATCAATAAAGAGATAATTTTATCATGGTTCATTCATAATACAAGAGATTCTCTTTATCATGTTACTTCATACAGATATCGCTTATCATGGTTTTCATTTCAAAGAGATATTTTTATTCATGGTTTCATTCATATACAGAGATCTCTTTATCATGTTTTCATCTCATATACTCTGTTTATCAAGGTTTCCTTCATATACAGAGATCTTGTTATCATTGTTTCATTCATATACAGAGAACTGTTTTTTATTCATATTCCATATACAATAAAACATGGTTTTATCATATACAGAGATCTGTTTAATATGGTTTCTTTCATATACAAAGATCTGTTTATCATGGTTTATTCAATTTACAGCTATCTGTTTATCATGGTTTCCTCATAACAGCGATCTGTTTATCATGGTTTCATTCATATACAGCGATCTTTTTATCATGGTTTCCTTCATATACAGAGATCTGCTTATCATGGTTTCCTTCATATACAGCGATCTGTTTATCATGGTTTCATTAATTACAGGGATCTGTGATCATGTTTCCTTCATATACAGAGATCGTTTATCATGGTTTCATTAATATACAGGGATCTGTTGATCATGTTTCCTTCATATACAGAGATCTGCTTATTATGGTTTTATTCATATACAGAGATCTGTGTTTCATGGTTTTATTCATATACAGAGATATTTTTATAATGTTTTCATTCATATACAGAGATCTGTTTATCATGGTTTCATTCATACACAGAGATCTTTTTTTCATGTTTCCTTCATATACAAGAGTCTGTTTATCATGGCTTCATTCATATACAGAGATCTGTAATCGGGTCCTTCATATACAGAGATCTGCTTTTCATGGTTTCATTCATATAACAGATATCTGTTTATCATGGTTTCCTTCTTCATATACAGAAATCTGTTTATCATGGTTTCCTTCATAAACAGATCTGTTTACCATGGTTTCCTTCATACACAGAGATCTGTTTATCATGGTTTCCTTCATAACAGAGATCTGTTTATCATGTTTCCTTCAATACACGAGATCTGTTTATCATGGTTTCATTCATATACAGAGATCTGTTTTTCATGGTTTTTCATTCATATAGAGAGATCTGTTTATCATATTTTCTTCATTAGAGAGATCTGTTATCCTGGTTTCATTCAAATACAGTGATCTGTTTATCATGGTTTCCTTCATATACAGAGATCTGTTTATCATGTTTCCTTCATATACCAGAGATCTGTTTATCATGGTTTTAATCATTACAGAGATCTGTTTGTCATGGTTTCTTATTCATATACAGAGATCTGTTTATCATGGTTTCATTCATATACAGAGATCTGTTTATCATGGTTTCATTCATATACAGATACTGTTTACCATGTTTCCTTCATATATAGAGATCTGTTTAACATGGTTTCCTTCATATACAGATATCTGGTTATCATGTTTCCTTCATATACAGAGATCTGTTTATCATGGTTTCATTCAAATACAGTGATCTGTGTGCTATGGTTTCCTTCATATAAAGAGATCTGCTTGACATGGTTTCCTTTAAGCTGGGTACACACACTAGCAATATAGGCCTAATCCCATCTGTTCCAACAAGGCTCCATATTGCCTTGTGTGTACAACCAAAACAACTTTTTTTCAATGCGGACAAAGGTTGGTGTAAGCAACAGTCATTCTGACGGAAAACCCCACGGTCGGCACCCCCTGTATTGAGTTATATGACTAACCGCATCGTAGGGAGTATGGCAGTCATATTGTTTTCCCTATACTTTATTGTGACTGTGGTACTCCCTGTGTCAAAGATGACAGACAGAATCTTGCAGATGTGTACCCACCTTAATATGCAGAGATTAGTTATTCACGGTTTCCTTCATATGCAGAGATCTGGTTGTCATGGTGCCCCTTGTATACATGGATAATGTTTGAGGAGCGCATGTATTTTTATATCTATCTATCTAGCTACCTACTATCTATCTATCATCTATCTATCTATTATCTACTATCTATCTACCTACCTACATCTATCTACTACACCTATCATCTATCTATCTATCTATCATCTATCTACTACCATATCTATCATCTATCTATACTATCTATCTATATACACACAACCACACCAGTTTTCTTTGCCTTTGCTTTTCCTATTATGTCTATCTTTTTTTCTTCTGTATATTTACCATGATCATGTTTGTATGTATATAATTTTAATTTCTTGCCCACTGGTTGGGTGGTAATATTTTATTTATTTAAACTGAATCTTTGCTGTTGTGTCCTTTGGTCCTTGGAGATGTGTTGTCTAATATCGAAATGTTTTACTTTCTGTAGCCGCACCTATAGATGTACTGAAGGGACTGCAGCTCCACATGCACCCTGAAGGGGTGAAGAAACCACTGGGTTGTGTTCATCATCCCGTCGGTCTAGTACTGGTGCAATGTGGCCTTCAGGATATCCAGCAGGCTCAATCAGTGCTCCTACTACTGCAGCTTTTCCCAGGTTTGTACACAGCTGGTATAGGATAGTGAAGAGACACAATTTGTGTACAGGACTGACAATTTTCATTTTTGCAGGTAAATTCCCTGAGGACTTTTCAATCATGGCAATGGTGCGTGCTAAGGTGGCTTACAGGCTTTCCCCTCCTTTCCATATAAAGCGAACAGGAAACACCAGCAGCTCGGGGTTGACTAGGGAGCTCCCCTGTCTTCCTCTATGAGGACCAAAGTAAACCAGACCCTGAGGATTACCCACTATTTTTAGGGTATAACTTGGCAGATGAAGTCAGTATAACGAATCCTGTTCCGAGTGCTTTCTCTTCTTATGCCATTTTCTGCGCTTTCCTTCCCATTTTCACTTCACTCACTCTTACACTCTCATTTTTTGCTTTATATTACACCAGGTGGCACCGTGTTGCTCTGAGTGTACATAAGAAAACTGTGACCCTTATTCCTGGACTGTAAGAAAAAAATTACCCAGCAACTTCCACGTGGAAACAAGCCCATAGGTTTGACACTAAAGGAATTACAGTATTTGGAAACACATTCTGGATGAGGAATCATTTGAGGTGAGATTAGATCTCACGTTTGACCACCAGGGGTCTCCTATAGTCAGGGAAAATGTAAATGAATTGTACCATCATGAAAAACAACTCAGTCACAGTTTTTTTTCTTCAAAATCTGTATGCTAAGCAACAAACAAGCTTTTACTATAAATACGATGACAATATACCTATATCCGTTGTTTGGTCCACTGTTTGGGGAACTGTAGTTTCCATATAAGTTCCCATTAATGCAAGAGCCATTGAAACAATCTTTTATACGCTAGTTACAAGGCTGCATTAATTTTGTGATGCAGCTGATGATGCTCTGTCCCACGCAATAGGATACAAGTCGCCCATGCTCAAGCAGCAGTGGGGGTCCGACAATGCTGGTGAAGTCACAGCACAGAGTGTAAGCAAGAAGCACCACCCCTTAAAAAGTTGTAAATTTGGATAAGTTGCAGCAGTAAAGCATGAACCTAGAGTCTTTTTAAAGGTAGGGTGTGCTCTTTTAAATAATGGTGCTTGTATGAAAACACAGTTCCCCTTTAAATCGATACATTCACAAACAATAAATGTTGAGATTTTATGGGTCCGTTGTAATTTTTTGCCGGCACCATTAAAGCGAGGTAGATTATTTGATTACATGCTTCGTTTTTTAAATATGTCCCATTTTATCTATGTAATTATTTTTTTCATATTACTTTGTAAGTATATATTTTTAAAGTTTTATATATTTCTTCATAAAACAATAAAAAGGACATAGACATTTAAAAGATGTCTATGTGTGTTGTATTTAGGTTTACATTGTGTTCACCCCTTAATGTACAGGTCAGTGAGGCATACAATTGCATTTATTGGGCTGGACAGGGAGGTGTAATATCACCCTTGCTTATATCTATTTATCAGTATTTATTAATATTATGGTGGTGGTAATTTAAAATGAATAAACATTTGTCTTCTTTTTGCACCAGATGATGATTTAAGTGGCCAAAGTGTGTGAGTGCTTACAATGGATTTTTTGGGTTCTATCCTTTTTAGTCCTTTTTAATGTTATATGAGGAAACATGTCTTTTTTTTTTTTTTTTACGATCCCCCACACCCCGCACCACCCCTAATAGAAGGGTAACACGTCAGGAATAAAACATTGCACTTTAAACTGGTAAATTTTGGTTTTATATATTTCTGTATAGTGCTATATTCCTAATTGGCACTATGTAAATAAGTTAGAAATATTTTGTGCCATGGTGATTAAGAGGTATTACATGTTCACAAAATCCCCCTTTCTGCAGGTTATAGTTACCTGCAGTTCTAAATAGTAACATAGTAACATAGTAATTAAGGTTGAATAAAGACAGACGTCCATCAAGTCCAACCTATTCCCTTTTTTTTTTTTAACCCTACCTAACAGTTGATCCAGAGGAAGGCAAAAACCCCACTAAAAAGGGGGAAAAAAACCCTTCCTGACTCCAAACGGCAATCGGAAAGTCCCTGGATCAACCAGATCTATATGCATTAATACCAGTAATTCTCAATATTTTTTAGTTTAGAAACTTATCCAGTTCTCAATGAGTGCAAAGGGGTGTGTCGGTCTGTATCATTAAGGGGTAGGTCCCTAATAATCCAATATTGGATTTCATGCGTGCACAACTTTCTGTGCATATAGCATGCACTCCAATAACACCGATGGTTACAGGATCGCAGCAACACATAGCTTATTATGCACAGCAGCGCATTGCAAAAACCCTGCACATACTCTGTTGGTGATAGTGGAAACTAGCCTTAAAGAGTATGTCCACCCTAAAATGGAAATTTTGATATAAGGTCCCCCCTGGGCTCCCAGCCCCAACCGCTATATTTTTTTTAAAAAGCCCCCCAAACTCTAACTTACCTCCCCTCTTTCCTCCGCCGCGCTCCCGGCCCCCTGCTTGCAAGGAAATGCAAGCGAGGGGCGGGACCGGCAGCCGCGTCTGTGATTGGCTGAGCGGCAGCCAATCACGGACGCGGCTGCCGGCAGCTCACTCTTCGCCAAGGAAGAGAGAGGAGTAAGAGTTTGGGGACTTTCTAAAAATAAAAATACCCGGTTGGGTCTGGGGACATGGGAGCAGGATATTAAATGGGTTTTATTGCTAGGGGGAGGGATAGCAGAAACGGAGGAGGGGAGGGAGAGGGAGGGGGAGGAGGGGGAGAAGGGCTCAGTACGCATGGCAAAATCTACCTGAGGCCAGCTAGCAGGCAGTGTCCTATATGGACCTGCTAGTCCTCCTGGTGGGCAGTTTTTGGGACTTGGGGGGGGACTACAGGAGAACCCTATGGAGCTGGGATGTGAGGTAAGATTACACTACACTACATGATGGGGCCAGTAGTTGGGGGATTATATTTTTGGGGTGGACATGCCCCTTTAAGAGAATGGGGAGCCAAGGTACAGACATGAAAAAAAGTGTTACTACTTTTGGGACAGTGTAAAACTGGTCACATGGAAGTGACAGAGCCATACAGTAGCACAAATGGGACCTTTTTATCTTCATAGTTAATTTATTAGCATTAAGATGGCAGAAACTATCAAGTTTTGTTCCGTTTTCGTATATTTGGATCTTTGGGATTCTCCCCGAGATCCTAAATCCGTAAATATTTTACTTATAATTTTATCGAACGTTTGAGGCTATTTTCAATAATCCTCGAAATAGCCTTGAATGTTCAATAATCCTTGAAAATACGAGAAATAACGAAATAAACTACTTTTCAAGTTGCCGGTTGTATTTTTGATGATTGTCAAAGAGTTCAGGCTATTTTTGAGGATTATCGAAATAGCTTAGAACATTCGATAATTATGCAAAGGCTCCAAAGTCTTGGAAATCCGAAAGACCCTCCGTTCGGATGGAACAATGGATTTCAGAACCGAGGGGATCAGTTGCCGGATTGGGTCCGAGACGGAGCTCGATCCCATATCCTAATCAGCTTGAAATGGACCCCGTGTCTCTAAAACAAAATGTTAACTCTTTTAGTACAGCTGCTGCCCACAGGTGCACCAATGATCTTATACAAACTGTGTAACAAGGACAGAAAGAACAAGCATCCATGAAATTAGTTGCCCTTTAAATGGACAGGCAGAATTCCCATACTGAATCCCATACATAATAGCCAATCCAGTACCAGTAACCCCCAATTCCTTGGCACTCCAGATGTTTGGAAACTACAACTCCCAGCATGCTTTGTTGCTGGGGTTTCAATTCTAAACATCTGGAGTGGCAGGTTCAGTAAACGTTTTAATTAAGCTTACCATACAATTTAACAATTCTCCTAACCCAATTGTAAAGGCTCTCTACACCATATAGTAAAGGGCCCTCCAACCCCCATATAGTAAGGCCCTCTGACCCCATATAGTAAAGGACTCTCTGATCCCAATAGTAAATGTTCACCTGAGAGTGGTGTAGTTTCAAGCTGTCATTTGCACTGTACTAGCAGCTGTTTTTTTGCTGAGGAGACCAATCGATATCACAGCATCCAGATGAGCAGTTACAGTGCTGAGTGAGTCCACAGCCAGACTACAGAAGGAGGAACAATTGTAAAGCAGAACAGCGTCCTGTAACTTTCTATGCAGGTTAACCACAGCGCCACCTACTGCACCGCAATTGCAGAATTTGGATCTAAATTAGGACTTGACAGAGTATAAGTCGAGTATTAGGTTTTCAGGCTAACTTTAAGCCTGAAAAATTCGACTTATACTCAAGTATATACGTATGATGGAGACATGAGCACTTTCTCCTTGTCTCCCATATAGCCCCCTAAGCCCGGTCTCACTACTTGCAGCACATGGTGTCTCTCCTTCTCTGTGTCTGGTAAGTAGTGAGATCTGGGCTAACGGGGGTGAATGGGAGACATCGCACACCACTGCCCCCTGGAGAGCTTACAATTAGGTGAGTCATGTGACAAATTCTAAATCCCTTGTTGATGATATCGTTTTGCTGCAGTTGGTCCCAAGACGCCAATTAAATTTAGAACCTCCGACAGTTGTTGGAATGAAGGACATCTGAGACCACAATATTCTATTCAGAACAAACAAATGTAGTTACTGGGTCTAAGATAGTATGTGTTACATTAGTTTAATGTGTTGTACTTGTTGGTGTTCCGGTAGAGGTGACTACATAGAATGTCATTGTTTCCTCAGTGGCAAACCTGAGGTTAATTATTGTTTCCTCCCAGGACGGATGTTTTAATTGTAGTCTAAGCCAAGAAGCAGCAAATACAAACCTCCCCACTATACACACATCCAAAAGTGGGCAGAAACGTGTTCCAATGATATTTGTATGGAAAGTAATAAACTAAACAAGTGTGTGTGAACCTATGTGGTAATTTATTTACATGCAGAGGTTTCTTTGAGACGGTCAGCTGAAAAAACAGTTATTGAGTAGTAAGGGAAACTGCTAGTATCCTCTAATTGCCACAGCTAAGGAATTCACAGTCTATAGGTCAACCACTTGTTAAGATGTACTGTAATTACTGTATAAACCTAGAACAACAATTACTACTGTTCCTCTCACCTATTGACCATATCACTGTTGTTTATTAGGGTGAATTCAAACAACTTCTCATAGCATCAAACCCTCAGGCTGCTTTGATAACTGTAAACATTACAGCCCGGACTGCGACTCTTCCCTCCAAATGCGCCTCAGGCACAAGATCCCAATGCACACAGGATGTAAGTTTGGGTTACTGGGACAATGGGGATCCTGTTATGTCCTGGTAGTCAGAAAGATTTATCCCAAATGGTCTAACAATACATTTGATACTTGAAACGAATAGTACCTGTGGCTCTGCATACTTTACCTGCTCCTTTATAATGGCTACTTTAACATTATTAATGGGAACTTTGTTTCATACAATGGTGTGCTGAAAAAGAAAACTGCGAATGATGGTGACAGGGCCACAATGGAGAAACACCAGTGGTTTTACCTTATATTTGCATTTCCTGCCTTTGTAATTTGCTCCTCCCTTGTAATTGTGAGTGTTTTGGACATTTCTTATTATGGAAATAATAAAAAATAAATAAAGATCAGGCAGGATTGACAGGCAAACATCATTTAGCGCCAATGATGTTAACAGAGCTTAGACAGAGCATTACCAGTAGCTAAAACTTATTGAAACATAAGCAGAATTTAATTAAATGTATATAAGGATGTATTAGAATTCACGTTAGGAATATCCTGAACTGTATTTCCACACCCCACATAGTTGAAAAAATCATCATTTGTTCTAACATTTTACACCAGCCCTAACTATTCCACTTTCTAAAACAATGTCTGTAGCCGCTGCATCAACCTTAGCAAAGTGTCCTCTCTCCTGCAGAAAGGTTCACACCACCCCTCACGCTTCCCAATCTTAGGACAGGTACATAAATCCCATTCAATCACCGTCTGTGAATCAGAAATCACACCCATGATTGATGGGTAATTGGCAGAGGTGGCAACTTTTGCGAGGGAGAGCAGGCACACAGTGCTGAGGTTCTGTATTAAAAGAATACAGAAATTCTTTTGGAAAACAAATTAAGATTTTTTTTTCTGGAGTTTTTACTTTTGGGGAGGTGGACATTCCCTTTAAGATATTGTTTGTTTTATTTATTTTTTTTTTAATACTGTTCATTCATCATCTATGATTCATTTAAGTCCTTTAATATGGTGGAGGCATTGGTGGGGGTGACACAATTAATAGTACAGTGTCATATACCACCATTGGTTTCTTACAGTGCAAAGAAACTCTTTTTACAGTTTGTCTTTATCATAAGTTTGCTATTTACCGTCTCACTCTATAAACCTTCAACATGGCCGCATCCTTTCACTTGCCTAAGTTGCTCCAAGATATTTCACCTCACTATAATAAACAAATATTAATGCATAATAAGGAAGATTCATAAAAGTTCTTATGGTTAAAATGGTGCTAATGTTGCCACAATCAATCTTATCTTATTTAACATTTGAAAGACTAACATCTGATTGGTGGGGTCAAATTAACCTGCCTGCTTGTCTTTCCCCAAACTTGCATAGACAATAGCTTAAAGGCGAATTGTGGTCCTCTGAAAAAGTAAGGGTTAAATAAATGCCTAAGTCTTTAAATTAACACTGGTCACATCTCTGGCTGCAGTCTGTAGAAATTATATTGAGGTGAATTTCAAATTCCTGCATCCGTAGGTTGTGTGACACTCACTGACCCTTTGCTCCTCCCCTCTGCCCTACGGGAGAAGCATTCTCACTTACACTTAACTACTATCAGATTGGTCCATAAATTATAACAGTTAGGGTCCATAAAGAAGTGCCATTGCAAGGCTGACGGCTGGGTTTCAATCTGACTACAGGTGCTCAGTTGGGCAAAATAACTGTTTCGAATGGGAATCATTTGTTGTTTGACGGTGTGGATCATCAACAAGGCCTAACAGAGCACCCATACACTAAACGTTTACTTGGCCGACACAGACATTTGTCAAGTTGGCCCCTTAATTGCACATCTATCTTTTAATGCATCCCTATTGTAATATATAATATATCATCTTACCCTTACATTTTCTTCCAGTTTCTGCTTTGTCTAATGCCTCTGTTTGTTTTTCAATATGTATTAAGAGATTGAGTAGATTTGCTTTCAGCAACTTATTAAGACATTGGTAATGGGAGCCCTTGTCCTCTACAGCTCTCTGCTCGGCCCATTAGTCATAGCTGTACACAGACAAATGCAGCAGACTATTTTAGAAATGGTTATCAACCCATGTGATATACCCAAGAAAATGTAGCCAACCCGCCAAACAACAACGACTAAAACACAAAACCCAATAATACAAGCAGAAAGAACCAACAAAAATACACTAACACCTAATGAATAGAACAATATAAGTTTTTTACATGTTATTTTATTCCAACAATATATTTAATTTTGTATCCATTCCAATAAAAGGTAAAATACACTGGGAAGCAAATTCCAATATATTTTTATATCTTTGTTATTATAAGTACACTAACACACAAATGACACCAATGCAATGCTCAAGGCTGGGAGCATGTCCTTGTGTGGGGGGCTACCAACATACCTTAACTATGAATTGTGTCCCCCCCCTTCCTTCCAACGAAGTTCCCTGATTGTTGCAGACATTGGGATAATCCTTAGATACCCAACATAAAATATTATAACAAGGCCTCATCAAAAATAATTAGACAGAAACTCAATTTTTTCTGCAGGCATCTCTTGTTCATTTTTTTGGCAATCATCATACACTTACTGTACTGGTATTTCCAATACAGAGCCATGTGGTGGTTCATGGGGCATTGGTACATATGTTCTTAGAGGATATTCCACCCACCCTCCCAGAAAAATATTATACTTACCTTCCCCACCCCCAAAAACCCCAACCTTTGCAACATGTGTGATATCAGCATTGCACTATGATGTTCTCTCACCCACTTGTTGCTGACTCCGTCTTAAAGCTATACAAGCTGTAAATGTAAAATTCTGTTGGAAGAGGTGCACATGCTCTTTAGTACTACCAGTAAAATCCTGCAAAGCCTTATTTTAAGTGGAGGCAAACTTTACATTCTCATGCTCTAAGAAGCATTGCCCTACAAATAAAGACTCCTGCCATGATATGTATTTGATGTTCCCTCTCCCTGATTTCTTCAAACACTTAATTTTTGCTAATCAAAAATCCACACCAGTCACGTTATTTACCTGTAAAACTGCTTACATGGCTTCAATGCTGCAGGGCACCTAGGTGATGTTAATGAGGAGTCAATCCCTAGGCACATTTTCCAGGGCTAAGTATCTCTGTCAGTGCAGTATTTCTGTAACGTTCCTGTAATGTTATATATATATCTTCCCCTGGATTATTCCCAAATGGATCCCAGTGATACTTTTACCTGCAGCACCAGACAGCCTTAGAGTAAGGTAATGATTTGATATTCTAATGAAACTGCACTCTTCTGGGCCAGATAATGGAAACCCCTGGTTTCTATTGGTCTCCTCACATTTATAACTCATTTATTAAAACTAAGTTCTAAATGGGGCTGAGATTTCAAAGTATTTGCACTGAAATATATGGGTATCCATTCCATTATGTCTCTGCTTTAACAATTCACAATCCTTAAGGTGCAGAATACCTGTTTCTCCTCTTGTGCCCATGCTTTGTTTCTATCCCCCTCCTGGCACTTTTAAGTATGCAGAGGAAGAGGTGGAGTATACGAATATCCATACTATATGGACAATAAAGAGGAAGGGACCCTGCCCCACCCATGTGACTGTCTTTGAAGAGGGTGTAGAGAAGCAGGTAACCAACGGATCTTTCAGTGTATCCATCCTCGTGTGGTTGTCTCATTCCATCTCATGTCACCAACATCTATAAATATAAACGGTTTATTTCTGTGTATTGCTTCATAAATGGTGGGTACAACTCCTTCCTCCACAGATCGGTGTTTCACATTTCTGATTATTTTCCTGTGTGACTTTCATTCTAAACCCAATCATATCTACTGTTGGTTATTGGTTATTGAGTACTAAGTTAAGTGTATTTGTTCTCTAGTTCATTCATTGTTATAAACTACTGTTTTCTAGAAGGAATTAACCTGCATCATATCTCATGGACTGTTTGGGTTGGTTTAGTATTCAGATATTATGCAGGAAAGATCCTTGTGGGAATGTCTAATCTATTTTCTTCTTTCTTCTAATTATACTTATTTCTATTGGTCCTGCCGCTTGTTTTCTATGAAATGCCTGCTATTTGTTTCTATACCTAGCTTTTAGGAGCAAGCCGTGGACTGTAACCACATAGCCAACAGGATGCTTAACTGTATTGTATTTAGAACAAAAAAGTCAACTAGAGTTTATAGGGATTGAATGAGCTGGGATATAAATTCATGGAAAACCAAAAAGAATTGTTGGCATGTAATATAATGAATAAAAACAGTGTGAATATGTTTAGCTTCCATTCAAAACATTGCATTGGTATAGGTCTCCATCCAGTAATTAAACAAAACAGATCAATTTACAGATTGTAAAAGGTATGTGCTTATTTCATATACAGTATATCCCCTGTGCTGTGTTTGTGTGCAGTATGTATTCACATGAGTATTCCATTTTATACATAGTGAATACTTTCCATTGTTCTATAGATATATAGTTTTAGAATTGCTGCATATACTTTCCTTTCCCTATTGGGCATCAACTTGTTCCTCCATCCATGAAGTTTAGTAATAGTCCATCTCATGTCCCATTCATACTTGTTTCTCTCTTTCTCTCTCCAATTCATTGTTTCTATGTACCACCTCCGTGTCCTTCATAACTCCAAAATACCCCTATATTTTGCCCCTCTGCCCAATGGACTGGCAAGAAAAACAAGCAAAAAAACCACAAGCAAGCCAGCCAAACTGAAGCCAAGGGTGTCCCTCCTGCCAAGAGTGTCAGCAAAGTGAAAAATGGAGCAGCGGGCAAGGCCCCTCCAAAACGCAACCCCCTGTGAAAAATATGTGGGCAAGGCCCAGTCTAAGAAAACTTCGCTAAGCGCCAAGGGAGAACGTGGGGAATGGTTACCAGCAGGTAGAGAAAAAAAGTATGCAGCTCACATAAGTGAGATCTGCATACCTGACTTGCCCCATCCCCACACCTTACATTGTGTGGGTCTTCCTTAATGAGTGTGGAGATGGCAGAAAAGGAGGGAGCAAGCCATTTTTGTCTGTGTCCTGTAATGTGTACAGCTAGCGGTGTTCTGCTTTAGTTACCACATGCTGAAACTCATTCATCTGTGTCCATGGCAAAAACAAGAAGCACTGAAAGAAAAAGAAAGATCCCCTTGGTCATGTGTGTTCTGGGCAATGCATACAACTAGCTTGAGAACACATCCATCAGCTTCTGTCAAAGGTTACACAAGCAGAGGAAGGCAAACATACACTTTACAGACAGTTGAGGCAGAGAATGTTTCTGGACATATGGCTACAAGCTGCTGAAAGCAGGAAATTATATTCCTGAACCTTTTCAGCAATATAACTTGTTGCAAGTGTTACCTGAGATTATCTAGGGACACTTTCAATGTAAGACTGAAGGCTTTAATTTGAACAAATTTGTTTAGAGATTCCCCTTTAAGTTTTTAAACAGCTATATGAATATTCAACAAAACATCTTTGACATGTGTCATAGGACATGTTTTAGAAGAGAAAAGATAGTGGAAGGCAAATCATTCAGATTTTTTTACATGCCTATTTTATTTACCTATTACCTCTTTTAAAGTACATAGTATGATAAATCAGACCATACAAGTGTTTAAAATTATAAAGTCATGTTAACCCCATAAATAGATAATGTTCATATCATGCAGGGGTAAAAACCACATCGGAATGTACCCCAAGTGAAAGTGCATGTTATATTAATGGGAGGCAAATGCTTGCATCTCTCACTAAATTCCCAGGGAAAGGGTTTCATTATGTTGGTTAATCCTAGTAAGAACAATACAAATTTTCCCTCTTAATCAGGATTATATGCAGTAGAACAGGGGACTTTATGTATTTGGTAGGAGACTAACTTTTCATTTCCAACCATCCTGATTACCAATTGTCTTCTGTCATTTCAGAGGCTCTGACTTGTTTTGCTAATACCAGTGTTACATTGAATGAAGTGAAGTACCTGTCTCATTATCATAATGTAAAGTTCACAGCGGATTAATTATTTCCTGTTTTAGGGGAGGATAATGACCATTCTGGCTGCAACATAATAAGAACATATATTTTAAAAGACTAATGCTTAATATAGTTTTTTTTTTTTTCTCTTTTCTTTCTTTTCTGTTTTTTTTATTTTCCTGACCCTCTGTCATTTTGTGAACCCTTTACTCTATTTCCTTGTGCCTCTCCTTAAAATGTTCACACTTTCCTTTTCTTGAACACCCCAATGCCATCTTTTCATGGTCATATTCCTGTGCTTTACACACTCACTGTGGCCCATACTCAAGGACCCATCTCTACCACTGATCCCATTATGACTCCTGAGCCAACCCTGTCAGAACAGATCTTGACTATACTGCTTCTCCTTTGGAAGAGGAGAAGCTTATGGGGTGTGGGAGGAAAAGACCACACAGGAAGTCCCACTTAGCCCTCAGGTAATCGCCAGACCAACCAACCAAATCTTTACAATGCAGTTTTTCATTTAGAATTTTATGCTATTTTGAATCAATAGTTTTTTTTTAAAGAAATATTTTATTTTTAGGGGAGCTAATAAAAAATATGGCCTTTGGACAAACACTATACAGTCCATTCCTATTCACATTATTAAGGGTTATTGAAAAAATATGCTAATCTTATCCATCTTAATGTCTGTGGAAGATATACTTGACTTGGCCCAGCAATGGGAGTTAAAGAAAATAATCACCTTCAAAGACATTTCAGAATAAAACAGTCTGAACTCTTATTGTCTTGGACTCGATAATTACCCTCCCCTCTATTTATCTTTTATGAAACACTCTGATTCTGGCTTTTTTATTTCCAACCTCATCCTTCATTCTACAATCCTTTTATTCTTACCCTCATCTCCTCCCTTTATGGAAAGGCAAAAGAACAAGAACCATTCAATGGCTGCCAAGGGCAGCGATTCCTTCACAGAGGAATATATGAACTGGGGGAGGAGGAAAATCCAACAGGAGGACTGGACTATGATATATGTTTACAAAGATTACACAGAGGGCTCGGAGACATCAAACCTGGGCCCTGTTCTTTCTGCAGAGATCCCAGAGAGTGGAGGTGTAAGTGTAATGAAACGAGGGTCCCTGTAAATTAACAACGAATAAGAAGTTCACCTTACAGACACTTGAAAATTCTCTGTACATTTCCAAAAATCACCTTCTTCTTGTTCTGTGTGATGCCAGTTCCTGTATAATAATAGAATTTTGCTCCAACTAATGAAAATGTAATCATCAACCTTTATTTATGTTAATCTTTTATATTTTTCCCACATTATCATTCCTTCGTGAAACCTGTGGGACCTGTTGTTTTCTTTTAGACTAAAAACTGTGCCCTCAGCATCTGAATGTCAACTCTTGTCCTCTTCTAATATTTCTAGGAGCATGTGTCTAAACCTCCATGACATTCATTCTTTCTCCTGTGTGTACTTATCTTTCACAGCCTTTCTATCTTTGCCTTGAAGCCACAAATCAAATTTTAAGATGATGTCATTGTCATTAGGATATGATGATCCCTTGTGTGGGGTCAGATTCACCTGTTTCTACAAAATGTCTATTTAAGATTGGTTCTGACTTCAGCTTCAGAGTCATAGAAATCCCATTTTTAGTGGGATTTTGTGGTATGACTGTAATTCTTGAATATTTTCGCTTAAGCATTGCCATTCTACCGCTAGAAACACATCAGGATGACACTTATTTCTGGAAATCTCTTTATTGCATCAGGGTATATTGGTTTTCTATCTGACAAAGTGCTGACGTGATTGTGCTAATTATGGAACATATGTGGATGGAACTGGGAGTAGTAGTTATAGAATATTCAGGACGGATTGAACCTGCCCCTATATTCAGCTGATTTTGTGTTGCATGACTTGCCCCCTTTAGTGCCCTAATAATATATTATGTTTACGATTTTGAAAATGACGTGTAATTTAGAAGTGTAATTAAACCTTCTAGTTATTTCTACCTACCACTTATGTTCCTTGAAGGATGATCCCTACATTTTTTCTGATTACTTTTTTGCATGTTACTGTAAAACTGTGTGCTAAACTTTGCATCCTGTGGTAACAAAACTTTCATACCCATATAAACATCCCAAAACAACAGATAAAGTAGATTGATATTGATTATTAAAGGTACTGGAGATTAGAATGAGTAAACATGAGTTTTGTCAGAACTGATTTATATAAATAACTGTGGTATTGTGGTTATATGTGTGCTACCCTCAGGCTATTAGCGGACCCAGAGGAATCAAAGGCGATAGGGAGATCAGCTGTCATGGAACCATAAGTGACTCTACATTTTAATCTCATATTTAAAATGGAAATTCAATGTGTAATAAGGACGTTATATTGGTAAACTGGTGTTACATGGAAATCATATACCCTAGTCATATAATTAGACAGTATACTATTCCATCTCCGTGTAATATATACTTTTCTAATATATACTAGCTAATCATTAGCAAGTATATATCATTCTGACTCCCTCAGGCTCCAGGTATCTCAGTCAGTGTTCAGGCTTAAACAGCTTCAACCTGTTTTTTGTGGAGAATGGCACAGCACGTTTCAAACAGGTTGTTGCTCTGGTTAATTTGAATTCGAACCTACTGCTTCTGTGCCACTCTTCACAATACCTGGTGAAACTACTTACGCTCTTTGGGGCATATTTATAAAAGAGCGAAAAGTAGCGAAATGTTTTTCGCATTCGCTTTTCGCATGGGTTTTCGCCCAAAAAGACAGTTAACGCTATTTATAAAGGTAGCGTTAACGAATGGCGAAACCGTTTCCGCGAGCATCGCTAAAACCCTTTTCGCCTTACTTCGCAATGGTAATTTTAGCGAAAAGGAGCGAAAAGGCATAACGCGATATAAAAGAGCGAAGGTGTTGTTTGCGTTTAAAAGAGCGAAAGATGTATGCGCGACCCTGAAGGTGGTGAAAAGTTCATTGTTTGAGAGCGAAAAGGCATTCTAATGGGTAATATGCCTTGAAAAAAAGCGAACGGCGTTAGAAGGGCGATCGCGCATGAGTAGAGTGTAAATGCTTGGAAAACAGACGACATTAGAAAGGTCGCGATCGCGCATTAGAATGTATATGCTTGGAAAAGCGAACGTGGCATTAGAAAGGCGAACTGCACATTAGAAGGCGAACGCACATTATAATGGAATATGCTTGGAAAAGCGAAACGCCACATTATGAAAGGCGAACGCACATTAGAAAGGCGAACGCACATTATACATGGAAATAATGCCGTTGGAAAAGCGAACGATGTGCATTAGAAAGGCGAACGCACATTAGAAAGGCGACGCACATTAGAAAACGCGAACTCACATGAAAGTATTCACGCATAGAAAAGGCAATGTGAGTGCAAAGAAAAGATTCCATTGCAGAAATTCTAAGAAGATTGACTAAATAAGACATGGCTGACTTCTTGGTAAATGTGAGGTGGCCATTTTGCAACTGACATCATTTTTAGGTGGGCTTTTGTGGTTTGAATGGTTTACACAATGCAGTTCTCTTAGTATCATTAAGTTTTCGCTGCGATACTTTTCGGGCTCTTTATATCGCGCCCCTTCGCCTTGTTCAGCCGCGAAGTGTGTTTTTTTTCGCTTTTTTATAAAATAAGGCGAAACGAAGCCCCAAAATGGCTCTTTTTCGCTGCGATGTGATGCGCTAAATTATTTGGCGAAAAAGAAAATCCTTTATAAATATCCCCCTTGTGTCTCTCTCAATGGGTTGAGTCAGGTTTAATAGTTTAATTGTGCATGTCACACGATGTAATATCTACCTCCTGACCTTCCCGAAACCGAGAAAATATGTGGTTATTGTGGTAGGTGTGTATAATTTAGATTCATTCCACAATTTAATTCACATCGTTTTAAACACCTCATTATTTTGTTTAATACAATAAAAAATAAACACAATATATATAAATCAAATAACGCAGCCTGAGACAATCAATTAATATTATTTTTGAGGTTTACATGTCTAGTAGAAGGGTGCAGGTTGGGACGCCAGTGGGACACATTGGCCCCCGGCCTTAATATGGGCCTGGTCTTGCCTTATGTATGCTTGCTTAAAAGATCAAGTTTTACTCATCTTTTTCCCATGCTGCTCCACACATAAATCAATACCCTAAATATGGGGATTTCTATACCTACAGAGTTACTACAAAACCTTTCCTCACTGCTTACCTGTCCTCTCTACTCTCTCAGTCTGTTGGCAAACAAACTACACGGAGGATATAGATTGTGTTCTGCATGAGAAAATTGCAAAGATGGAACAGGGACTGGTGCAGGCTAATGAAGATTAGGCTAATACTGTGCACAGCTAAGGAGAACCCAGAGATGAGGTGGTGTCGAGTATATATATATATTTCTCCTTTAAGAATTTCAAAGTGCAAGTACATTAGCATTTAAAAATAGCATAAAGTTCCATGATTAAAATGCAACAACCTAAAGCCAATACTGATGGCTGACTGTTTAAAGAATTTAGCTGGGTACACACAGTAACGATAAAGGACCCGATACAGTCGGATCCCAATGGTAACTGGATCTTTACATCTTACTGTGTGTAACGATCGTGGGGCTACAAACTATTCCCGTTTGTACCATGTATGTAATATAGCATTTAACAATATATTGTAAAACATATTCCCGCTTTAATAAAAGTATAATAAAGAAAAATACAACTTTTTCATTATGGTTTCTATATATCATTACAAATTCAGACAATTATCTAACCACACACAGAAAGACAAAACACAATGACTTTCATGCAGTCTAGCTAGCAGCCCTATTAATACACAACAATTAGATTGTGCTACAATGATAACATTATTTATATAACATTTCCTGTGTATTACTTCCTGGAAAATTTATACAAAAGAACAAAAACAAACAACAACAAAAAACCCCAACACACCGGCACGATAAAGATGCCAGAATTTTTATTGCATTTTTTTGCATGGTACCCTTAAAGCGCAATAAGTGTAAAAACACATAATGTAAAGATGCAAAATAAAATTAAAACTTTCAAGAACAAATTACACTGGCAATTATTTACAAAAACACTCCAATAATGTGGTGGTCTTTTTAAAATGGACTTCAGTCATGCTAACGATATTAAAGGGTATATTCCAACATAAGAACAATACTTTAGGTGGTTTCAGTTTTTTGACGACAATAAAACCGCAGAAGCCTCGGAGCAAAAAGTTTAGAGAAACGTCACGCGTCCCCAAATCGTTCCAGTCGGGGGCCAAAAAAAAAATCTACCCAGCCTTATTGTAATCAAGCCCTTGGTTGCCTTTTTCAGCAGAATACCATCCCCACTATGGGGGCGCACCTGTTGTACTGGAGTCCGGACAATTGATAGTTTCTGCTCTCTCCTATAAAACTATTGCAATTCAGGCAGAGAGGAGAACAACATTCAAAGGGGAATCTACCCACCCAGGTTACATAGAATAGCATGTAGTTTGTAGTGCTTATTCCACAACAACTGAGAAGTTTTGGTTAGGTGCCTCATTTCTCAGTTGTCATTCTCTGTTTGTATAAAGATTCACGATTGTCTACTACCTGATTAGGCTAACCTTCAAACGAACAGCAATGCCATTGTGCTGTAGTTAACGAGTGGTTCCTGACGGAATGCCTACACGTAGTGTTCCTCTATCGGCAAACATCTGTAACCAACTCCAGGTTTTCGCGTTCTCTTGAAAGGAGCTCCTTACTTTCCCAGCAAGGCATGCTGTTGCAGGAAAGGATTGGTACCTCTAAAAAACCCATTGTTTTTATCTTGTTCTTTCAGGCACATACATTGCAGAATGGGAAAGCAGCTTGTTGTATAGATAGGCCAATTTATATACAGAAAAATTAGAAGCCAGGAATGCATCAATAAACTTACACATAGCGTATGCTCCTTGACAGATCTTAACACAAATCATTTTCCAAGGTAAAGTTACGTCAACAAAAGTTGTAATGTCCCCTGTGACTTTAAAGCTTAGGAATTAGAACATCACACCATAGTGGAAACTATTGGTTTTAGAACTGAGAAGTTGTAACATACAATTACATAAACAGAGAATTCTGGGTAATTCTGTCTCAGATGGTAGCCCTTACAAAATTCCTTAACCTAATAAAAATTGTTTTTACAGCATTCCACTAGCTAACATTAAAACCAGAGAGCAAACCACAGATCGTTTGGCTATTGAGCGTCCATCATCGATGTAGCGTTGGCTCGTGGTTTGCAGTGTGAAGCGCGCGATCGACAGACGTCACACCAATAAAATACATAAAATAGAGGGAAAAACTCAGGCTCGCACTCAACTACAGTTTTTTTTATATACTTTATGTATAAACTAAACGATGTACATGTGTGTTGATATGCAGGTCCCAGCACCCTTGAGCCCATGGCTCGTGACTTTTTCCAAGACCTTCTGCTGTTGTTAACTATTCAGCCCTATAGAATTAGGAAGGGATTTACCTCCGGCCTACAAGAGGACACAGTGGAAACAAACATTAACTTATTAATAGATGAATCTAACATAAAATGATCAGTTGTATATTTATCATTTTTACCATTTAGAAGAGGCACAACACAACCTCTACCTTCCTCAACTCCCGGACACATCAATAAATGTGTTGATTACGTGCATTAACGGAGACATAAAAGGTAAGCTGCAACTTTGGCCCTACCAATAGTCGCTTAGTTCCATAGATGTACGGCGAGACCCTCAATTTTAAAATCTTATTCAAGAGATGTGCTGCAATGAGTTCTGACTATGTCTATGGTCCAATCTCACAACACAAAACAAGTTCCCAAACACGTCCGTACCCCCAATTACAATGGGTGCAAAGTGACCTTTCAGTTATTTGGGCAAGTGGAGCTTATATTTATCCAATGATCGAGTGGTTAAAGTCACCATATCATTATTATTCACCTGAACTTGTGATTATTATCTTTTCATATTTAACATTTCCCATCCTAATATATTTCTATCGAAAACGCAAACAAAACAAGCACTTGCCATATCAGAATCATTTCCAATCCATTATTTATATGTAATCATACAGTAATTCAGAGACATCTCAGTATCTACAAATTTAAATCATTTTTGAATAATTATTTCATATAATTACGGTGAGTTATTTAAAATGAGTGAATGTAATTAGTCTTGATATAGTAATTGAATGTAACTTTTGGTTGTATAAGGTTATTCTAAATGTATTGATGAATCATTTATGATGATTACATATAAATTTTAGACTCATGTTTGATGGATGTTTTTCTACATATTGGGTGGCTACTTTTGTGCCAGTTTGTAGTACATATAGGAGGCCCGTCCTGGCTCCTTTTCTACATCCTTACGGCATTGGCATTATGGATAGTATCCTTATAGTCGTGGTTAGAACTGTTTGTGCATCTATGAGATATGTATAGTACAGTACACTCACGGGTTGCTGACTTAGTGTGTGTCCAACAACATTAAGTAGCAGGATAATAAAGACAGTAGCACATCAGTTTAGTACTAATTGTGGCCGTTTTGTATATTATTACATGGAGTATGTTTTTTGTTTCCCGTAGGATGCTAGCAATAGTATTATTAAGCATTTTTTTAATGGTTCTTGTTCTGTTTTCCATGTAAGAAGGCACCTGTATTTAACTTTGGCAACTTATTACACTCTTGGCTGTGGTTATATAATACACACATGTTTGGTAGGTGTTTGTTACACATTGCTGCATTTTAAACTGTTTCAGGTAGGATGGTTGAGGGAACCCACCGGAACGACAAGGCCCTGCGTAGTTAAATCCCCAAGCCTTTCTCCTGGCATTCATTAAACATATTTCATGAAAACCTGCAAACATCCATACTTTTTTCCTTTTTTACTGTTGGTTTTTCACATCTCTGGACCATTTTCAATAATAGTACAAAATGTGGACTCAGCACTCAGCAGTATACACAATACAGCCCAAAGTGGCAGGATTTAAAAAATGTTTTCGACACATAATAGCCTCATTAAGCAGAAGGTCCTAATTCTTTCCCAAGTATCTAGTGACATGCCTAGAAAACCACAGAAAATCCTAGATATGATTTTGACTATTTTCAATATAGGGTAGAGGAGGTTGTTTTCCTACCCAAAATTATTGAGTGTGTTTAGTGTGTTGTGAATGATCCGACACTGAGTGGATATATCAATGAGGCCCATTTCTGCTGACTGAGTGCTCATACATTAAAGCAATCCAGTGGGCGAAATGGCTTGTTTGTTTACAGGAGATCACGCTTGTGTACTAGCCTTCCATTTTGAGTATAATTGCAAACTGTTAGCTATTGTTAAAAAGTAATCAACCGAGACAACGTAAACACTGTAAACAGTACAAATACAACTTATAGAGAAAAGGCTAAAAATGCTGCAACATGATTTGAAAGGATAAATTGAGCTTTTATATTACAGTAGACCACATGGGAAGGGTGAAGATTAATGTTAATATACAAAGTAAAACACGAAGCACCCAGACCGCCTTCAACAGTATATTACTAAGTGATACATGAGCTATTAAAAAGTGGGTATTCCATGACTAAAGGCTTGCTTTTATGTTATAATTACTGATTACTGATAACGTTTTTTTTCATCCTAAAAGGGTCTGACTGGGGCCACCTGGAAACATGGAGGCACTGGACCAGGGGTGACGTGGAGAAGGGTAAAAACTTCTGGCATTATCAAAGAAACCAATTCTATAGTCCCGATATATTTTGTAATTACTATTTGTATAGTATTGGTGTTGTAAAAGTCTCTCATTTCACTTATGTGCTAGGAGGTCCCCTGGAGGATGCCAGGACTATCGGAGCGAAATGGATACCTGGACAGCCAGGCGCTACTGTCCAATGCTGTTTCCGGTACGTCAGTAAGATAGGAAAAACTAAAGCTAAAATCTGGAAGTGTTGGAGCATTCCTTATTTTGCTTTTTTTTTGTTGGTCAATTTTCGAGAAGTTGGGAATTCTATTAATTTTCGGTTTTATAAAAACGAATTTCGCAAAATATGAAAATCTATGCAGACATTCGGAAGCAGAAAATTCTGTATATCAATGATTTTGAAAGGTTGATGACATGCTCTGTATCTTTATACATGCATTGATAACAGTTCTTCTCAGTTCCAATGTAATTGTACAAAGCTAATATTATATTAGATAAAAAAAAATTTAAAAACTTTAAATTTCTTTGCTTACACATCTTTTTCCTTCCATTGACTCCAGTTGGTTCCGATTTTAAAATTTTAGAAACCTTTGTTGAAAAGCCAAGTAACAACAAACTGGTCAGTGTCGTTCCATCTCTAGCAATGTTTGTACCCCATTTGTACACTGCCATATATTGGTTCTGCTAGTTCGCCCAATAATCCTGGGGGCCCCCCTGAGTAAAGGAGGTAGGGGGGAGTTGGTTTACTGGATTTCACCACCATCTTCTCTCATAGAATAGAACAGGCTATTAGTTGAGTTACGACCACACAGGTTTTTGAAGGGGAATAGGCGTTGGCTGAAACTCACTGAAATTTGGTTCCAAGATTGAGCGGATTTTCAAAAAAAATCCGAAAATGTGAAAATCCGTCAAGCGGACCTATTGAAGTCCATGGCAGTTAGAAAAAAAGTTCCAGCAAAAATTAAAGGGAATTTCAGTGGAAAATATCCTATTTTTAAAATTCTTTCTATTTAAAACATCAATGTAAGATAGTTGATATAATGGCCAAGTGCAATTACTCTATTGATTTCAGTTTGCCTACTCCACATTCACAGTTGTTGGTTGGACAGTAGTGGGGGAATCCAAAGGTCCTGTGGCGGCAGCACAAGAAGCACAGGCCCCCAAGCTTCACCTGAACAGCCAGGGGTGAGTTTATACAGGCTGTTATATGGAATAATAAAACAATTTATAAGTGTTCATCTCTTAATAAACTCCATTTTCTTCAAATCCCCACCAGCTGGCCTCGGGAATGGACGCCTCTGACCATGGGATATACTGGGCGATCAGGACCTTTGTAAGTGCCACAAACAGGTCATCCACTGCACGGCGGGGGTATTTCTAGCATGACTGTTTCACTACTGATATTTCCGGAGCTAGAATTGTAATATATTTGATTAGCGACATCACTTAACTAGGAGATATAATAGTAAGTGTGATTACAATTGGTTGGTATTTACAAACGATGATCAAATATTATTGTTGTGGATCTTTCACCAGGTCTGTCATGTGTTATATTGAGTGGAGCCTTCTTGAAAAACACACCATATTGTTATAATAATAAGCATAAATAATATGTCCAGTTTATTAATAATGATGGGTTACAGGACACGGCCATCTTAATTGCCTTTTGCCAATATAAGAGGTGCCCTCAACCTTTAAAGCCTGTAGATGATGTAAAGTGTAACAATGTATCAGAGATCTGTTTATCATGTTTCCTTCATATACAGAGATCTTTTTTTTTATCATGGTTTAATTCATATACAGAGATCTGTTTATCATGGCTTCATTCATATACAGAGAATGGCTTCATTCATATACAGAGATCAGTTTTTCATGTTTCCTTCATATGCAGAGATCTGTTTATCATGTTTCCTTCATATACAGAGATCTTTTTTTCAGAGATCTGTTTATCATGTTTCCTTCATATACAGAGATCTTTTTTTATCATGGTTTAATTCATATACAGAGATCGGTTTATCATGGTTTCATTCATATACAGAGATCTGTTTATTATGTTTCTTTCATCATGGTTTCATTCATATACAGAGATCTGTTTATTATGTTTCTTTCATATAAAGAGATCTGTTTATTATGTTTCTTTCATATATAGAGATCTGTTTATCATGGTTTCATTCATATACAGAGATCTGTTTATCATGGTTTCATTCATATACAGAGATCTGTTTATTATGTTTCTTTCTTATACAGAGATCTGTTTATTATAATTTATTTCATATACAGAGATCTGATTATCATGGTTTCATTAATATGCAGAGATCTGTTTATCTGGGCTTCATTCATATACAGAGATCTGTTTATCATGTTTCATTCATATACAGAGATCTGGTTATCATGCTTTCATTCATATACAGACATTCATATACAGAGATCTGGTTATCATGCTTTCATTCATATACAGATATCTGTTTATCATGGTTTCCTGCATATACAGAGATCTGTTTATCATGTTTCCTTTATATACAGAAATCTGTTTATCATGGTTTCATTCATATACATAGATCTGTTAATCATGGTTTCATTCATATACAGAGATCTGCTCATCATGACTTCTTTCATATAAATAGATCTGTTTATCATGGTTTCATTCATATACAGGGGTCTGTTTATCATGGTTTCCTTCATATACAGAGATCTGTTTATCATGGCTTCATTCATATACAGAGATGTTTTCAAAAGCCTTTATGGCATGAGAAATTTTCCCTAGAATGTTTCTAAGACAAATCATTATTTTTTATGCGTATGAGCATTTAGTTGGCAGTGGCAGATGGCAACAGCAAGAAAGGTATTCAGGGAGTTCAGTAGAAGTTCTTATCGTTAAAAAGGTGCTAATTTGCCCCAACCAATCAGATATTATTTAACATTTGAAAGCTGACTTTGATTGGTTGGGGCAAATTGTCTTTATGATGAAGTGCAGTATGTACAGGTGTGCCCCTACCATGAAGCAAACTGAAACATTTGCTCAGGTGCACCCCGCAGAACACTAAAAGGTGGCAGTTAAAAAAAAAAACTTCTTTCCGCAATACTGTATTTCAGCACCAGTCTCCCAATCAGTGTTAAGTCAGCCTTTCAGTCCACCAGTCAGTGTTAGCCAGCCCACCACACCCACTTCCACAAGTCACGCCCATGTTCCCTGATGAAGCCATGCCCACTTCACCTGCCGCCACCAGTCTACCGATAGGCGGCATTTAAAAGGTGTTTCAGGTGTCAAAAACCCTAGGAACACCCCTGAGTATGTATTTAAGGGAGAAAATGTTATTCTATATATTTAAAAACACTGTTAAAGGGATGTCCACCCCCAAAACTATAATCCCCCCCACTAATGGCCCCATCATGTAGTGTAGTTTAATACTTACCTCACATCCCAGCTCCATAAGGTTCTTCTGTAGTCCCCCCCCAAAGTCCCAAAAATGCCCCACCAGGAGGATAGCAGAGTCCATATAGGACTCTGCCTCCTACCTGGCCTCCGGGAGAAGTTGGCATGCGTACTGCAGCCCTTCTCCCCCTCCCTCCCCCTCCCTCTCCCTCCCGTTTTGTATCCCACCCCCTAGCATAAAACCCTTGCCATGTAATAGAACAACTCCCCCCAGCCCCAACCGCATAAAAATTATTTTAAGAAAGTCCCCAGAACTGTACTTACTTCCCTCTCTCCCCGGCATTCGAGAAGCCAGCAGCACGCGTCGTGATTGGCTGCCTCTCAGCCAATCACGGACGCGGCTGCCGGTCCCCGCCCCTGCTTGCAGTGTCTTGCAAGCAGAAGGCCAGGCCGAGCGTCGGAGGAGTGAGGGAAGTAAGTAAAGAACTGGGGACTTCCTTAAATTAATTTATAGCGGTTGGGGCTGGGGGAGGGTACTCTATATATGTGAAAATTTCTTATTAAGGGTGGACCTGACTTTAAGGCCTCATTCGGAAATTGCTGTTCAGAGGGCAGGGTTATTCACAATGGAAAAGGTGCTTGTGTGGGGATATGATCACTCTATACAAATGCACTATTGAGCGTGTGCAATAAGCTCTCTGGTGCATTGTTCACCGATAGATTATCTAAAAGGAAACACAAGCATTCCTTAATATAAGGATAAAATCTTTCATCTATAAGTTTAGAAAGGGAATTATAAAGTGAATAATTAAAGATTTTCTAAATTTAAATGACTAATTCACTGAGAAGTGAACTATTCCTTTAATGCATTGAATGAAGACCGGTAGGAAAAGGAAGTATGCTTACCACCTGTTCTTCAACAGCCAGAGCGAAGATGCTGAAGTTAACCTTGTGCGCGGATCTACCGCCGGCTCCTCTGACAGGTCCCGACTGATAGCTCCTTTACCTCCCGGGTCTTTAATTAATGCATTAAAGGAATAGTTTACTTTCTCAGTGAACTATTCCTTTAAAGAATTTTGAAACTTACTGGTATTAATACTTTCATTTGTTGATGATTCAGGCATTGTTCTGATTGAGCCAGGATTTTTTCCCCATCTGGAAAAGACTATTCCCCCCCCCCCTTTTTCAAACTCCTAATCTCAAACTAACTTTATTGCATAGATTTACATAGCATTCAACCCTTACTGTGTGCTATGTGAATCTTTTTTGCAATAACTATTTCAGGGGCAAGTTGCAGGATTTCCAAGAGAGGCATTCCTGAAAGGGTTATCATGGACAGTGTTGTTCACAGCACACCACCACCAGTTTAGCATGTGTCCTTTTAAAAGGCTTTTCCCATGTCCCCAATGTAACTTCTTCATATTTCCTTGCCCTTAAATTTTTACTGCATAATACTCTTAATTTTAAAACACAATGGGGTCAGGAAGGAATCCCCCCCCTTTTAGCTGGGTTTTTTTTGCCTTCCACTGGAATAAACTGTTAGGTAGGGTTAAAAAGTAAGGTGTTATGGTTGGACTTGATGAACGTATGTCTTTATTCAACCTGAATTACTATTATAATTATATTGGTCATTTACCACGGTGTAGCTAGGATTTGAAAAAATCTGGGGCACTCATGGGCATCGGTGGTGCAAATTTTTAGGCACACCCCCATTAACCCACAGACTGGCAAATAAATAATATTGGCCACACGGATTGGTAAATAAATTAAGTGCCCAGAAGACTGGCAAAGAAATACAAGTGCCCACAGACCTGTAATTAATATAATTGCCCCCACAAACGGAAAATAAATATAAGAGCCCAAACAGACTAGTAAATAAAAAAAATTATCCCAAACACAGACTGGTAATCAGTGGTGTAATTTCCCAGAAAAAACAAAAGCACCAATTTGTTTTCAGAGCGTAGCCAATGACACAAAGCTGCAACCTTTTCTGCAGCTCGGAAAGCAAATCACGGTTTCATATTTCCATGGCTTTGTGTGTCAAGAACCAGGGTTCCGGGGGCTAGCTACGCCACTGTCAAGGACTTTAATATTTCCTAGAATCTAAAATGATGTCAGACGTCATGCAACTAACTGTATAAAATTACAATACATTTATTTAATTATGATCATTATTGCACCAACCCAATCAAAAATCCGTCACAATCATTTAAAATAGTCAAACACTCTCTGGATAGGTTTCTGCATTCTCCATGGCCATTTTGAAAAATGTACACTATATTTCCATAAACATAGGTTTCCAGGCACAAAAGTTGTCCATTTCAAATTTAGTGTCAATTATTTCAAAAAAAAAATCATTCAATGTTTTATATATACAATGCAGCAAAAACTGCAGTCTTCAATTATTGCGAAATTCAACGCTGCAAAATGTTTTATAGTCTGTTTACATATGGCCATAGACTTCGCTGGGTTGCGGCAGTACGCAAAAACCACCGCCGCAAGCAATGTCCGAACTGATTACAGCTCTTTAAGATGGAATCTTTAATCTTCAGCTATATGCTGGCATGAAAGATTCTGAATGGGTAAACCCATTTGCTATACAGGTGGGTTTATACTACACACTATAGATTACTATAGCAGACATTACTGGCAATTTTAACTGTGATATTACAGCAGCCAGTTTCCATTCTCTCAGACTTTAAGTGTCCAGAACCTGCAAGGCTCTGCAGAAATATTTGTGTGTATGTGTGTGTGTGTGTGTGGTAGTGAAGTGAGTGACCATTTGTTCATCTGTTTATTTTTTATTTTCCCCCCATGCTGCTAAATGTCTCAATATAGCCCAATTAGATTTACTGAAATGGGGACTCCCTTGCAAACATGTACAAATTTATATGTGATAAAATTGTTTTAACATATTCAATAAATATCACTTTTACTTAATGTTAAAGGGGAACTGTGGTCCAAAGATGGCTAGGTAAATGATAGAATTTTTGCAATTTATTTCATTGTTTATTTTGCATATTTTGAAGTATTTACATTTTTGTGTATGGCAGCAGCATCACCAGGTCCCCTGCACTTCCTGCTTTAAAACCGTCAGTCAATCTGCCCTGTGTCTCCTCCTCCCCTTTGCAGCCCCCCTGGCCCCTCCCACTCATGGACCCCATGGTCCCTCTAGTTGCAGGCCCCCTTTGGCCCATTCTTTACCGCCCCATGTGGCCCGCCCACCCGCGGGTGCACATCCCCGTCACTCACGAGTGCACAATCCCCGCCCACTCACGAGTGCACAAGCCCCACCCACTCGGGTGCACAAGCCCCGCCCATTCGTGGGTGCACAAGCCCTGCCCACGCACGGGTGCCACTTAGACCTCCCTCCCCCTACAGAAAACTGTTTTCAGGCTGTGTGAGAACTCTGACAGAAAGGTGTTTTCGCATGGTGGGAAAGAAGGGCTGTAAATTCTCTACCTACTCTGTCAGGACTCCTCCACACAGCAGAGAGGAGGAGGGACTTACTGTCTCCCTCACACACTGTGGGAGTCTGAGCCGTGTCGCCGGCGGACTGTGCGGACAAGCCTTAGGAATGTCACATGTCAGCCTCCTACCCATTAACTTTCTGGTAAGTCATTTCTTTATATCTTGGTGTGAGCACGTAGAGGAGGTGGTTGATGGCTTGTTTAAGGTAGGAAACTGCCTTTAATTAAATTCAACTTAAGTAGATTTTTTTTTTTTTAAAATAAAAACTTGAAAAGATTGATTAATAATGACCTTTTCCCTTGGCAAAACTACACATCTGTAGGGAACTGTCTACTGTCCTATATAACAAGATCTGTTTATCATTGGTTTCATTCATATACAGAGATCTGTTTATTCTGGTTTCCTTCATATAACGAGATCTGTTTATCATGGTTTCTTTCATATACAGAGATCTGTTTATTATTTTCTCTCATATACAGAGATCTGTTTATCTTGGTTTCATTCATATACAGTGATCTGTTTATCATGGTTTCATTCATATACAGTGATCTGTTTATCATGGTTTCCTTCATATACAGAGATCTGTTTATCATGGTTTCATTCACATATAGAGATCTGTTTATCATGGTTTCATTCACATATAGAGATTTGTTTATCATGGTTTCCTTCATATACAGAGATCTGTTTAGCATGGTTTCATTCACATATAGAGATCTGTTTATCATGGTTTCCTTCATATACAGAGATCTGTTAATTATAATTTCATTCATATACAGAGATCTGTTAATCATGGTTTCCTTCTTCATATACAGAGATCTGTTTATCATGTTGTCCTTCATATACAGAGATCTTTTTGTCATGTTTCCTTCATATACAGAGATCTGCTTATCATGATTTCATTCATATACAAAGATCTGTTTTATCACAGTTTCGTTCATATACAGAGATCTGATATTGGGGTTTCTTTCATATACAGAAATCTGTTTATCATGGTTTCATTCGTATACAGAGATCTGTTTATCATGGTTCATTCATATACAGAGATCTGGTTATCATGCTTTCATTCATATACAGAGATCTGTTTATTATGGTTTCTTCATATACAGAGATCTGTTTATATGGTTTCCTATTATACAGAGATCTGTTTGTCAGGTTTATTCATATACAGAGATCTGTTTATCATGGTTTCATTCATATACAGAGATCTGTTTATCATGGTTTCATTCATATACAGAGATCTGTTCATCATGACTTCTTTCAATAAAGAGATCTGTTTATCATGGTTCATTTATATACAGTGATCTGTTTATCATGGTTTCTTCATATACAGAGATCTCTTATCATGGCTTCATTCATATACAGAGACCAGTTTTTCATGTTTTCTTCATTATACAGAGATCTGTTTATCATGGATTCATTCATATACAGAGATCTGTTTATTATGTTTCTTTTATATACAGAGATCTGTTTACATGGTTTCATTCATATACAATGATCTGTTTATCATGGTTTCCTTCATAGACGAGATCTGTTTTATCATAGTTTCATTCATATAGAGATTGTTTATCATGGTTTCATTCACATATAGAGATCTGCTTATCATGGTTTCCTTATTACAGAGATCTGTTTATCATGGTTTCATTCACATGTAGAGATGTTTATCATAGTTTCCTTCATATACAGAGATCTGTAAATTATAATTTCATTCATATACAGAGATCTTTTATCATGGTTCATTCAATACAGAGATTGTAATCAGGGTTTCTTTATATAAATCTGTTTATCATGGTTCTCTTCATATACAAAGATCTGTTTATAATGTTTCCTTCATATACAGAGATCTGTTTATCATGGTTTCATTCATATACAGAGATCTGTTAATCATCGTTTCCTATTTCATATACAGAGATTTGTTTATCATGCTTTCCTTCATATAAAGAGATCTGTTTATCATAATTTCATTTATATACAGAGATCTGTTTATCACGGTTTCATTCATATACAGAGATTTGATTATCATGGTTTCATTCATATACAGAGATCTGATTATCGTGGTTGGTTTCTTTCATATACAGAGGTCTGTTTATCATGGTTTCATTCATACACAGAGATCTGTTTATCACGGTTCATTCATATACAGAGATACTGTTTTTCATGTTTCATTCATATACTGAGATCTGGTTATCATGGTTTCATTCATATACAGAGATCTGTTTATCATGGTTTTATTCGTATACAGAGATCTGTTCATCATGGCTTCTTTCATGTACAGAGATCAGTTTTTATTGTTTCCTTCATATGCGAGATCTGTATTAATGTTTCCTTCATATACAGAGATCTTTTTTTTTTATCATGGTTTAATCATATAACAGAGATCTGTTTTCATGGCTTCTCATATACAGAGATCAGTTTTCATGTTTCCTTTCATATGCAGAGATCTGTTTATCATGTTCCTTCATATACAGAGATCTTTTTTATCATGGTTTAATTCATATACGAGATCGTTAGTTATCATGGTTTCATTATATACAGAGATCTGTTTATATGTTTCTTTCATATAAAGAGATCTGTTTATTATGTTTCTTTCAATATAGAGATCTGTTTATCATGGTTTCATTCATATACAGAGATCTGTTTATCATGGTTTCATTCATATACAGAGATCTGTTTATCATGGTTTCATTCATATACAGAGATTTGTTTATTATGTTTCTTTCTTATACAGAGATCTGTTTATTAAATTATTTCATATACAGGATCTGATTATCATGGTTTCATTAATTGCAGAGATCTGTTTATCTGGGCTCTTATATACAGAGATCGTTTATCATGTTTCATCATAACAGAGATCTGGTTATCATGCTTTCATTCATATACAGAATCTGTTATCATGGTTCCTGCATATACAGAGATCTGTTTATCATGTTTCCTTATATACAGAAATCTGTTTATCAGGTTTCATTCATATACATAGATCTGTTAATCATGGTTCATTCATATACAGAGATCTGCTCATCATAATGACTCTTTTCATATAAATGATCTGTTTATATGGTTTCATTCATATCGGTTTTCTGTTATCATGAGTTTCCTTCATATACAGAGATCTGTTTATCATGCTTCATTCATATACAGAGATCGTTTTTCATGTTTCCTTCATAAACAGAGATCTGTTTATCACAATTTCATTCATTACAGAGATCTGTTTATCGTGTTTCCTTTAAATACAGAGACAGAGATTGTTATCGTGGTTTCCTTCATATACAGAGATCTGTTTATCGTGGTTTCATTCATCATACAGAGATCTGTTATCATGGTTCCTTCAATACAGAGAATGTTATCATGGTTTCATCATATACAGAGATCTGTTTTTCATGTTTCTTTCATATACAGAGAGCTGTTTATCATGGTTTCATTCACATATAGATATCTGTTTATCATGGTTTCCTTCATATACAGAGATCTGTTTATTATGTTTCCTTTATATACAGAGGTTGTTTATATGGTTTCATTCACATATAGATATCTGTTTACCATGGTTTCTTCATATACAAAGAATCTGTTATCATGGTTTCATTCATATATAGCGATCTGTTTATCATGGCTCCTTCATATACAGAGATCTGTTTATCATGGTTTCATTCACATATAGAGATCTGTATACGGTTTCATTCATTACAGAGATTGGTTTATTATTAATTCATCCTTATACAGAGATCTGTTTATCATGGTTTCATTCATATACAGAAGATCTGTTTATTATGGTTTACTTCATAGACAGATCTTTTGTCTTGTTTGCTTTATAAAGAGATCTGTTTATAATAATTTCATTCATATACAGAGATCTGTTTATCATGATTTCCTTCATATACAGAGATCTGTTTATCGTGGATTCATTCATATACAGAGATCTTTTTATCATGGTTTCCTTCATACAGAGATCTGTTTATCGTGGTTTTATTCATATACGAGATCTGTTTTTCATGTCCTTCATTTGTTTTTCCTGCTTCCTTCATATACAGAGATCTGTTTATTGTGGTTTCCTTCATATAAAGAGATCTGTTTATCATGGTTTATCTAAAAGAGATTTTTTATCAGGTTTCTTCATATACAGAGATTTGTTTATCATGGTTTTCCTTCATATACAGAGATCTGTTTATCTGGTTTCATTCATATACAGAGATCTGTTTACCAATGTTTCCTTCTATATACAGAGATCGTTTATCATGGTTTCATTCATATACAGAGATCTCTTTATCACGGTTTACTTCATTAAAGAGAATTTTTATTGTGGTTTCATTCATATCAGAGATCTGTTTATCATGGTTTCATCATATAACAGAAAATGTGTATCATGGTTTATTCAATACAAGATCTGTTTAATATTGGTTTCTTTCATATACGAGATCTGTTTACCAAGGTTTCCTTCAATACAGAGATCTCTTTATCATGTTTCTTTCATATACGAAAATCTGTTTATCATTGTTTCATTCATATACAGAGATCTGTTTATCGTGGTTTTATTCATATACAGAGATCTGTTTTTCATGTTTCCTTCATTTGTTTTTCCGCTTCCTTCATATACAGAGATCTGTTTATTGTGGTTTCCTTCATTAAGAGATCTGTTTATATGGTTTCATTCATAAACAGAGATTTGTTTATCATGGTTTTCCTTCATATACAGAGATCTGTTTTATCATGGTTTCATTCATATACAGAGATCTGTTTACCAATGTTTCCTTCATATATAGAGATGCTGTTTATCATGTTTCCTTCATATACAGAGATCTGTTTATCATGGTTTCATTCATATACAGAGATCTCTTTATCACAGTTTATTCATTTAAAGAGATATTTTTATTGTGGTTTCATTCATATACAGAGATCTGTTTATCATGGTTTCATTCATATACAGAGAACTGTGTATCATGGTTTTATTCATATACAGAGATCTGTTATATGGTTTCTTTCAATACAGAGATCTGTTTTACCAAGGTTTCCTTCATATACAGAGATCTATTTATTATGTTTCCTTCATATAGAGAGATTGTTTATCATGGTTTCATTCACATATAGAGATCCTGTTTATCATGGTTTCTTCATATCACGAGAACTGTGTATCATGGTTCATTCATATAAAGAGATCTTTATTATGTTTCTTTCTATACAGAGATCTGTTTATCATGTTTCCTTCATATACAAGGATCGTTTATCATGGTTTCATTCACATATAGAGATTGTTTATCATGGTTTCCTTCATATACAGAGATCTGTCTATTCATAATTCATTCATATACAGAGATCTGTTTATCATGGTTCATTCATATACAGAGATCTGTTTATCATGGTTTTCCTCAATAGAGATCTGTTCATCATGGTTTCATTCATATACAGAGATCTGTTTATCATGTTTACTTCATTACAGATATCTGCTTATCATGGTTTCATTCAATAAAGAGAATTTTTATCATGGTTTCATTCATATACAGAGTCTCTTTATCATGTTTACTTCATATACAGATATCTGCTTATCATGGTTTCATTCATAAAGAGATATTTTTATCATGGTTATTCATATACAGAGATCTCTTTATCATGGTTTCATTCATATACATCTGTTTATCAAGGTTTCCTTCATATACAGAGATCTGTTTATCATTGTTTCATTCATATACAGAGAACTGTTTTTAATTCATATTTCCTATACAATAAAACATGGTTTTATTCATATACAGAGATATGTTTTAATATGGTTCTTTTCATATACAAAGATCTGTTTATCATGGTTTATCAATTTACAGCTATCTGTTTATCATGGTTTCCTTCATATACAGCGATCTGTTTATCATGGTTTCATTCATATACAGCGATCTTTTTATCATGGTTTCCTTCATATACAGAGATCTGTTATCATGGTTTCCTTCATATACGCGATCTGTTTATCATGGTTTCATAATATACAGGGATCTGTTTGATCATGTTTCCTTCATATACGAGATCGTTTATCATGGTTTCATTAATATACAGGGATCTGTTATTCATGTTTCTTCATATACAGAGATTGCTTATTATGGTTTTATTCATATACAAGGATCTGTGTTTCATGGTTTTATTCAATACAGAGAGATATTTTATAATGTTTTCATTCATATACAGAGATCTGTTTATCATGTTTCATCATACACGAGATCGTTTTTTCATGTTTCCTTCATATACAGAGATCTGTTTATCATGGCTTCATTCATATACAGAGATCTGTTAATCGGGTTTCCTTCATATACAGAGATCTGCTTATCATGGTTCTTCATATACAAGATCTGTTTATCATGGTTTCTTTATCTCATATACAGAAATCTGTTTATCATGGTTTCCTTCAAAACACGGGATCTGTTACCATGGTTTTCCTTATACACAGAGATCTGTTTATCATGGTTTCCATGGCTTCATTCATATACAGAGATCAGTTTTTCATGTTTCCTTCATAAACAGAGATCTGTTTATCACAATTTCATTCATATACAGAGATCTGTTTATCGTGGTTTCCTTTAAATACAGAGACAGAGATCTGTTTATCGTGGTTTCCTTCATATACAGAGATCTGTTTATCGTGGTTTCATTCATATACAGAGATCTGTTTATCATGGTTTCCTTCATATACAGAGATCTGTTTATCATGGTTTCATTCATATAGCGGGATTTATTTTTTTTAGATGTGAACTGGCTTAAAATCCCCTTGAACACAGTCCACTTCTGTTCAGTACCTTTACCTGATAATACATTATCCCAGTTGACTTCTGAAGAGCTGCTTTTAACCTGGGAAAATTTGCTTTCTGAAATTAAATGTCTTTGTTAACCCAGCGCACTTTCCTTTCGATAAACAAAGTCCAATGCACTATTTCATGGTCACTATTCCTAAGCCTCCAGTTACCTTTATATCTATAATGCGCTCCACAATGTTAGATATTACCAGATCCAAAGAGCTCCTTTTCTAGTAGGAACCTCAACCACCTGTGAGAGAAAATTATCCTGCAGCAAATCAGGAACTCATCGCCTTTTCTGTGATGGCAGTTCCACCACACCAATCAATGTCAGGGTAATTGAATTCCCCCATAATGAGCACACTCCCCAAACTTGCAGCCCTTGCCAACTGCATTGAAGTTGACTCACCTCCTCTCTGCTAGCATTTGGTGGCTTATAGCAGACACCAACAATGACATTACCCCTTTCCTGTTGCCTAATTCCACCCATATTGCCTCCACTTATCATCCATATCACCAGCTATCTCTTCTTTTAAATTTGGCTTCAATTCTTTTTTAACATATACACATACTCCTCCCCCTTTCCTTTTTTTCTGTCCTGCCTAAACAAGGCATATCCTTCTATATTTACAGCCCAGTCGTGAGAACTGTTCAACCACGTTTCTGCTATACCTATTACATCATACTTTTCATTCAATGCCATCATTTCCAATTCACCCATTTTGTCAGCCAGGCTTTCGCATTTGCAAACATACATTTTAGATTATGATCCTGTAATTTATTCATACACTTTGATACACATTCCTCCCTATCCCCTATGCTAGCCCCACCCCCCTTTCCACCCACCATGGCCTATCTACACCTGCTTTCCTCCTGGACAATCTATCCCAGTGAGACTGCTAATACCCTCCCCCCCAACCTAGTTTAAAATCTCCTCAAACCTCTAGCCATCTTCTCCCCCTAAAACAGCTGCACCACCATCAGTGAGGTGCAACCCATCCCTACTAAGAGCCGTAGCCGACAGCAAAGTCTGCCCAGTTCTCAATAAACCCAAACCCCTTCCTTACACCACTCTTTAGCCACGCATTAATGCTCCTAAGCTCCCGCTGTCTCCCTGGCTTAGCACGTGGCCTGGTAGTATTTCTGAAAACACTACCCTGGAGGTCCTTGCTTTTTCTGGCCCCTAGTCTCGGAAATCATGTTTAAGGACCTCACCTCCACTCTAACTTTGTCATTGGCACCAATGTGAACCAAGACCGCCGGGTCACACCCGGCCCCACCAATAATCTGTCTACACGATCCACCCCATGCCGAACCCTAGCACCAGGCAGGCAACACACAGTTCGGCATGTAGGGTCTTGGCGGCAGATTACCCATCTACACTTCCTATAATGGAGTCCCCTACCACTACCACCTGCCTTGCATTCCTGACCCTTCGTTCCTCCTCCTTGTACAGAGATGGCAGTCCCCTGGGTGCTCAAGGACTAGCCCCCTCCATACACGCTAATTCCGAGGTGTCCTCTCACATTCATTACCTAAGGCGGCAAATCTGTTGGGATGGACAATCTGGGAAGAAGCCCCCCTACTCTTCCGTCCCCCACTTCCCCTAGTAACCCTAACAAAAACTACCTCCTTCCTCATCCTTTCTTGTCCCTCTCCACCCACCTCTATACTGGCCCCAGCCAGTGCCTGCTGACCCCCAAGTTCTGCCAATCCCCGCAATGCTGCAAGCTGCCCCCTTAGACTCTCCACTCAGCTTCCAAACGGGCAACCCACTCACACCTGACACAGACATAGGTTCCCCGGAACGTCTGCTCCAGGTTCCTATACATGTGGCACGATGCACATTGCATGGTACTGACAAAACTGTCACCTTCTAATACACCCACACCAACACAGTGACGCACAAACCTTGTTTAATTGCCCTTGTTCAATGTCCTTCTTTTTTTATGTCCTTGAGATCAAGGTCCTCAAGAGGAAGGGCCACTCACAAGTTCGTTACACCACGAGGAAATTCCTTTTGTTAGGTCCAAAACTTCCTTTTGTTAGGTCCTCTATTTGCATTTCAAAATATGGAAACCCTACTTACAGCTCCTGGTTCCAGCATCTTTGCTATTGCTGGCCTCTCAGCCAATCACAGCCACGATTGCCGGTCGGCACCCTGCTTGTAGATCCGGCAGGCAGGGGAGCCAGACCAGAACGACACTGGAACCAGGAGCTGTAAGTAGAGTTTGCAATCGATTTTTGAAGTTCTAAGAGGCAGACAAGGGATTAGCATTCGTCAATACTGTGATGTCAACTGTCAAATCCATAACTGACAGTTGCTAGGAAGCAGAAACAGGGGAAAGAAGGCATTGTGCAGGATTTCAGGTGAGAGTATATATTTCAGATTTCAAACAATTATAGTTGGGTTTTGGGGGTTGATTTACCTATATATCATTTTATTTGAGGGCTGGACTTGCCCTTTAAAATGCTGCACAATATCCTGTTGTCGTGTTTCTGCTTCCTGGTTCTCTAGTTAGCAACTCAGTCACGCATGTGACAGTTGACATCACAGCCAATAACTGAATACTTATCCCCTAGCTGCCTCCTCTAGGCATGCTCAAGCTCATAACCAGCTCACTAAATTTCTGATGGGGGGGCATAAAAAAACATAGCTGTTAACACACACTACCCCTTTAAGATGGCCATAGACGGATCAATAATATTATTGGCCAAATGTATCAATTGGCTGGAAAATTGCACTCAGCAGCAGCATAGCAGGCAAACTCTGTTTCTGCTTCTAGTTCCCAGTTAGTAACTATGGATTTGACAGTTGACATCACAGCCAATGACTGGATGCTAATCCCTATCTGACTCTTCTGAGCATGCCCAGACTCAGTACAGGTTTTAAATTGCTCGGGTTTTCATGATGCATCCAGAAGCATAGCAGGCATACAGTAATGAATTCATAGGACAAAGTATGATATATCAACATATTTTTAAAGAGGCCGTTCTTTCTAAAAGATATTCTGAGGGTGGAGTTGTCCTTAATACACTACTCTGGTACAACGCGATACATGGGTTCTCTTCCAATACCCTAATAATAGTGTATTACAGTAAGATTGCACGGTAACGATTTCCAGGTCAGTGACCTCGGATCAGGGGGACCAAACATCGGGAAATCACGTGATCCACACAACTCGCGATATTTCAGTCAATTCCACAATGTCTCGCGATACAAACAACTTGCATTATTGGTCCAAGCAGACCAAAGCCCTAGTCCTTCATTTACTACTGTTTGGCAAGGCCAAGCTGCTGGTCCCCGCCAGTCATGTGACGTTACATGACCCTAACGCTCAGCTCCTCTGTATACGAGTCCATCCTAGTTTCTGCCTATCCCAATGCACCAAGAAGGCGAATTTCCGGTTCCGGTGGAGAGCTGGGGCCGCGAGGGCCGCTGGGAAGGTTGGAGGCTGCGGCTCCGGTTCGAGTTGCCCGCAGGAGACCCCGGAAACTGCGTTGTCGGTGGCGGCGCATCAAAACCATGCGGCTTATTTAGGATAATGTCTGAAAGCCGGAGTGGATAAAATCTAAACATATACTGTATATACCGACCAGGGATCTCCGTATGAATACATATCTAACATAGGAAAGTGGAGACCAAGGCTGATCGGAATGGGAGACAGTCGAGGTAATTGAGTGCGGGTACAGTGCTGCCTGGATTGGGCTTGTGTGTGCGGATGATGTGTAAATGTTCTATTGGACCGAACATATATCAAGGGAGCTACATACAAGTTGCACATACTGATCGTCTGTATTGTGGTACGGGGGGGGGGGGTTAGTAGCGGGGGACATCCCTTCTCTATCCTGTGGGGATACAAAAACATTATTGGCAAGAGAAGGTTCCACTGCTGGAATGTATCAGAATTTTGGAGGGTGTCTGATACTTTAGAATGTGGGAACTTGTGCTCCCCTCACGGAGTCCTTTAAAGAGGTAGTCTACAGGTGTATTGTACAGCATTTAATAAGTGGTTTATTCATTCACACCAAGTTCTAATCAGTATAAAAAGTTTTTTTATTGGCCCATACACGCCAAATACTGATCATACCGTTGCTGCATCATAATAATTGTTAACGTGTATGACGAAAAAATATAATCTGAAACGCACTACGACAATGGGACAATATCGGAATATATTGGATAATGCACCCCCAACTGTAAATTATAAGGATATTAGACGTCACTGAGGAGTTCCGTGACCATATAAAAGCACAGAGGCCGCAGGTCGAGTACCTTTTATACAGGGCACGGAACTCCAAGTGACTTCTAATATCCCTAAAATTTACAGTAGGGGTGGCATTATTTATTATAACCTACCCCTTTGTGGTTGTGGTTTCCTTCTCCTGGAACTGTAAAGATTTAAGGCTATAATCTTACTGTTCCTCCCATAGAAATCCACTACATGGGTAGGTTATATTCCAATATTGTACAACTGTAATTGGTGTCTGTATGAGCACCAAAATTAACACTTGCAAGGAATTTGATTTGGCATTTGCTTAGACGATATAACTATCAAATTTACAGTAGAATTCACACAGGCACAATATATAAGTAAACATACAATGTAACAGACATTTTTGTAACACTATGTTGCTTGAATATATATTATATATATATTTTACAATTCTACAGTCAGTGGTAAACTGTTTAATCACAAATCTAATCAGTTTCTTATCACCCCACACTCTCAGTATGACTTAATGATTGAGGGATGAAACCCATGCAAGTGCATTGAAAACATACAGCATCATGCAGATATAGCTGAGGTTTAAGCCACAGAAATTCCCTGTTATAAAAAATATATAAAATGTAGAATAATTACAAACCAAGCGATTTTAAAATCATTTTAATTTACAATGGCTAACTTTCATGGTAGTCTATTATAATAGATATTTATATGTTGCACTTTTGTATAACATTGTAATTTATTTACATGTAATTAATTTACAGTGTGGTCAAAGTCCGGACACCTCATCTCTCAGCCACCTTGGGCCGCTCCCTTAATGACACCCCACCTCCATCTGCCCCTTTACATCCTTCTATGATGGATCTGCAATGACTTCATCTGTGAACTCTCCTCTTGGTAGCCTTGGCTCCCCTTTTCCTGTTATCAATTGTTCTGTAGGGTCCCCTGGCATCCCAGGAAATCCATCTGTAGGGTATGGCCCTGTCAGCAGTCCTCAGGTAATTTTTCATATCCCCAAGATGTGTTCTCTCTGTAATTCATTGTGCAATATTAATTTCTGTAAAAATCAAATCAACAGTTAGTTTAAGATATGAATTCTTTTGTTGATAACAAACTTCACATTAAAATAAAATAAACACAGGAAAATATTCATACATGTTTTCCTGTTATAACAGCAAATCTACCTCAAACAGCTTTTAATCTACCTGAGCTGGTATTCCTCTACCATTTACTATGTTTAGTTGCTTTCGTTTTCAACATTGTAGTGAGCAGGATTTCTGAACTCTGCTTTCTCTCCTAAAATTTTGCAAACTGAAGTTGCGAACATACTGAAGTGAAGGGGCAAGTAAATGCTCCACTAAAACGAACAGAGTAAATTAAAGCTGCTACCGATTTTTAACATAAAACAGCCTCTGTGAAGGTAAGTTCTAATGGTCGCAACTTAATATGTGGAAAGTATCTCACACTTCCCCAAAAATCTGTCTGTCCATCTATGCTTCTCTCTAAATCTATCTTTCTCTCTGCCTAGTTTTTGGTATGTCAATCTACTGTTTGCTGTGTATCTGTCTAATGCAACTGCAAAATGTAAGTCTTGTGTAATGGGTGGGGTTTTAAGTTGACGGAATGGAGCTATGTGGATTGGGGCGGGGTCAACTGACAATCATAGGACATGAAAGATGTGAAATGGTGGCTCCTCCTAATATTTGGATGATTTGCCCAGCTCTGATTTAGGTCACACATAGCTTGGAATTTGAAATTTTGTTTGAGTGTTTAGAAGATTATTATACCTTGTATGTCATTAGAAATGCTTGCATTTTTATATAACTAATACAAGCTGTATGAATCTTCTTACAGATAAATTCCACTGTAAATATGTCTGGTCTGCATCCTGTTAGCTCCTCTGAGGATGTGAAACCTCTCTTGGCATGAGGAGTATGCCAAGTCATCCCCAACGGAGGACCAATCAGTGGAAAGAGGTGTGTGCAATATGTGGTGACCGCTCTTCTGGTAAGATGTAGTTTGGAGAGTTAATGTGTCAAGTCAGGTAGCAGACTTGAGTTGAGAGTTGTGGGCTTTTTACCTTGTAAGAGATTAAATTGCAAATTACGTAAATGTACTTTGTAATATTTATGATTGATTGTGTTTATTTTGATGCTTTACCTAAAGTGTAGTATAAAGCTATTCTTAGGTTTAGCTATGTTTAAAGTAAATGTACTTTGTAATATCAACATCTTCAATTATGCAGTCTTTACAATAAAACAACATAAACACCAGTTAAAGGGACTGTAAACTCCCCTAAACCCCAAAAAAGAACTATGTGCCATTCTTTTCTATTATTCACAGGGAGGTGAAAACGCTTATTCTCACCTCCTGTGATAATAGGACGCTCGGGGGACCTGGAACTTACCTTACCGACGCTTCACTCGCAGCCGCTCCTTCACTAAACAGCTGTTCTCCCGATCGTGCGCGCGGTCGGGACGAGCGGCTGTCAGTGAAGGAGCGGCTGCGAAGGGGCGGCGGTAAGGTAAGTCCAGGACCCCCGAGCGTCTATTATTCACAGGGAGGGGAGAATAAGCGTTCTCACCTCCTGTGAATAATAGAAACGAATGGCACATAGTTCTTTTTTGGGGTTTAGTTTTCCTTTAAACAAGTAACTGATTTAACAGCTAGTCTGTGTCCATATGCGCTGTTTGAGATGTATGTTAATTTTGGCAGAGTGTTTTCTGTGTATGTAGCTCCTGTGCAGGATTACATGTGTCCCGTGGCCCCCTCATTTTATCAAACCATAATAACATGTAGAGCACTCTCAGGACTTGTTCAAAAAATCTTTCAACTTTTATTCCATGTGCAGCAAAACAGAGTGCAACGTTTCGGTCTTTGCCTCAGACCTTTCTCCCCCTCATTTTAATTAGCTCACGTACATAATAAAACCCAGCAGGGACATTTGGGCTTTGACCAAGTTATGGCCTCATTTGGAAATATAATGTATCCTTTGCATTGGACCTCCCTCTGTGTAGATGAATATGTAAAGACGCTAAATTAGTGCGTTTGAGGATAACTTTAGTTCCTAAGAACTGTATTGGCCCATACTGTAATTTTGTAGTCGAGGTTAACCAGTCTTTCTGATTTTTATTAAATTAATTTTGTTATCCCTTAACATTTTTTATTGCCAATAGGTATATGGTTTAATTTGCTTTAATAGGCCTGAGACCAGAGGGAGGAAAATTCAAAAGTTCAGTGGAAAATATATTTAAAAATTCTTACAGGGTTATTCAGTAAAGTTCTTATCGTTTTAAAATGGTGCTATTTTGCCCCAACCAATCAGTGTTAGCTTTCAAATGTTAAATAAGTCTGATTGGTTTGGGGCAAAATTAGCACCATTTTTAACGATAAGAACTTTATGAATCTCCCTGTAGTTTATATCTGCCTTGAAAAATACTGCTCTTTTTTTTTTCAATAGTAAATGTATTTGCACTAAACTTCCCCTTTAAGCAAATGCTTATTTTAAAAGGCAGCTATTGGAATTCTAGCAAAATATTAGATTTACATTGGAGTGAAAAAGTGACGTGTTTGCTAACATTAGTAAGAGTGATTTTTTTAATTGGACTCTTTAAAAACATTATTAAAAAAATATGGAGGCAAATGACAAGCACTATTAAAAAAATGCTCATGGAGGCACATGTGCATGTTCGGTCCAGTTATCTGATATGTTTTAAACCTAAACAAGTTTAATCATAGGGCATTAAAGAAAATCACACAGTTCACCTTTTAAATATTATCCTCTAAATGATCACATATACTGTTTTTTTTAATTGTTATTTTTTTTTCCTTTGCAAAAAAACGTCTGATTAACAGTCCATGGTCAGAAAGCACATCTGAATTAGAAGCAATGAGTTTCTTTTATACGTAAGTAACAAAGCGCAAGTGTAATTGGCAAGAAGGAGTCCCGTATCGCCACCGGCCACCTTTCTAACAGTGACTTGTATTGACAACTTTATTTCTTAGTTCGCAGATTCGCTTCATGGTATTAAGCTTCCAAACTTATATATTAGTTATTGTTAATTAACATCCCAATCCAAATATTAGTATTTCACACATGTATCTTGTCATGATAGAGGAATGCATTTAATGAAAAAAAAGTGGTTATTGGAATTTCAAAAAAACATAGGCTAACAATTTAATTTGCCTATCTTTCTTTTTTAGGCAAGCACTATGGGGTGTACAGCTGTGAAGGTGTAAAGGATTCTTAAGCGTACGATTCGTAAGGACCTGAATTATACATGTAGAGACAACAAGGATTGTATTGTTGACAAGAGGCAGCGAAATCGTTGTCAGTACTGCCGATACCAGAAGTGCCTCGCTACGGGGATGAAAAGAGAGGGTAGGATTTAAAGAAACAGCTGAGCTATAAAGTTAATTTCTCACACATCTAATGCCTGTGGTTTTAGACATTTACTGCTTGTTTTAGAGATTACTTAATTTGGGAACTCGTGCAGTTAAATGGTGTATGTAGGTGTGTATATAACATTTTAATGTATACATTTGTCTCTCATACCCTTAAAATAAGTTGCTACCTTTCTTCCTTAAATTGACATTGGGCTAGGAGACAGGAGGGGTGTGAGTGAAGCTGCCGTGTGTTCTGACACTATTTTGGTCATTTGATGGTAATAGTGAGAATTCGTTTTGTTGGAACACATTTATTGGTGCATATCAGATGTGTTCCACAAATATTAATAGGAAGCAGAGATGCATAGAAAGGCATTGCGTTTAAGTGGCTTTTTGCCTAAAAGTTCCACAAACAGTGCCACCTACGGGGCCTTTTACTACATGAAGAACTGACAAAAAAAGCAAACCAGAAAAACTTACAAGCAATTTATCTGTGAAGTTCAGTAGTCCTAAAAGCATATATGTGAAAAGGTTGCTTTGCTTTGTTTTGAGGAACAGCAAAAAGCTGACCTGAGGAAGGGGGCAAGTTTCCCCCAAGAAACATTGTGATATGTTGTGTGGTCTTCAATAAATTAAGTTTACTTTGAAGTGCTACTCTCGCTTTTGCTGTTCCTTGAACTATAGAGGAGTGAGCACCCACGGTGTGGACGAGTGCAGAGGATCCACTGTTAGTTGTTGATTTGCTTGTTTGCTCCCGCACCATGGACTACAGCCATAAACTTTCATAAGTTAATATTTTCCCCCATGGAGCTGAGCAAGTGTCACAGCAGGTCCCACAGTATTCAGTTGACACATCACAGCATAATTTGTAGGGGACTGACAGAACATTAAGGGACGTACCCTTAGTTAGTTCCCCAAATGTTAATTGTTTTTTTTTTTTTTTTTTGTGATTTTAATTAGTCTTCTCATTAAAAAATTATTCCTTGGCTAAAAACAGCCAATAGATATGTGTCTTGCTATATAATTATAATTGAGTTACAACTGTTAAATTCAAAAGATTTTTCACTAAATATTAAGTACCTTTAACAAAGGGAGATACAAGGTAGCTGATTGATAGTTTCTCCATCTGCTCCTGGGGTGAATCACACTGAGCATGCCTGAAGCTCAGCAAGCGTATGGGAGAGAACAGTAACCATTGGATTGTCTGTAATGTTTTTCTCCCTTATCCCTCCTACAATATAATTGTATTATTTTAACATTGCATAAGAAAGTTTCCCACTATTACTTTGTAGCGGTACAAGAGGGAGCGTCAGCGTGGACGGGAACGTGATGGAGAAGCAGAGCTAAGTGGGGCCATAAATGAGGAAATGCCTGTGGAGAAAATATTGGAGGCAGAACTGGCAGTAGAACAGAAGAGTGACCAAAGCCTCGAGGGTGGGGGATCTGTAAGTAGTTATATGATAGTAACTGTACTTTGCCAGATCTCTTTGGGAAGTCAGCCTGGAACTACCAGTCAACAATATGTTGCATACCTATATACAAAACCAGTTGGTGAAAAATCAGTGTAGAGAGGGGTGGAGAAATTTGCAAATTAATAGTGACCAACAAAATGGGGTTGAAATTACATTCTGTTAAAGTCTATGCAAATGTAATAGAAAACACCTTGTGCTGGACCAAAATCATTCTAATTTCCTATATTTTACCCTGGCTGCTAAATTACTTTCACATTCCTTTAAAGGAGAACTGTGGTCTCAAACAAGTTGAGTTAACATATGAAGACCAGTTTCCTACCTTTTTAAACGAGCCATCAACCACCTCTCTACCTGTCCACAGCCCAAAGAAATTACTGACCAGAAAGTTAATGGGTGGGAGGCTGACATGTGACATTCCTCCTCCTGCTCCTCCACCTCGCCACTGGCAGCACAGCCTTTTTCTGTAGGGGGGGGGTCTGAGTGGCTCAACCACCCGCGGGTGGGCAGGGCTACAATGGGGCTTGCAAGAGGAGGAGGGGGGCTGCAAGGGGAGCAGGAGACGCAGGGCAGATTGACTGTCATCCACTGGCATGGTTTCAGAGCAGGGAGTAGGAAGTGCAGGAGAAGGTGATGCTGCTGCCATATCACACACAAAAAATGTAAATATCTTCAAAACGATGCTGCAAAATAAACAATGACAGTAAATTGCAAAATTCTCAGCAGAGCAATCCTATCAATTTCCTAAAGTCATTTTTGGTCCACGTTCCCCTTTAAATGCATTGGGGTGGCATGGTGACCATGTACTCTTTGCCTTGCTTTTACACATTAACAATATGTATCTAGATGTGGGTAGGACTAGAATAGACATATTAGTGTTTGGTTTTAGTTTAACTTATCTGCTCTAGAATGCTAACTTTATTTATTTAGGCTTTTAATGTTCATTTTATTTTGCAGTTGGCTTTGGTAGCATGTGAATTGTGAAACTAATACTTGCTGTTTGAAAGCTCCCAGAGCTGCTATAACAAATACTTTGATTTCCCATTGCTTGTTACTTTCTCTCTGATGACTGATGTTGTCCATATTGACAAATGCCAGGGTAATAGGTGTTACAGTTTACTTGTTAATTCTTATTTGCTTTGAATTAACAAAGCAATTAACACAATTATTGACTATTACAATCCATCCCCAGTTAATGGGACTGACTCCTTTAATGAATTTATTGAAGACTGGGGGTTAAGGTGGCCATACATATAAACGATAATGGTAAATCCCGTTGTTCCACGATGGGATTTGCCCATTATCGTTCAAGGGTATGGGCGTTTCCCGACCGATTGTAGTGCCAATGAACGACCGTAGTCGCCACTACGGTCGTCGGGAAAGACGGAAAATTTCAGTTGGTCGTTATCTGCTCCCCCCTTACTTTAGCAAAGGGAGCCGATACAATTGTTTGGTATGGCCATACGACTGACTGATCCCCATACTGCATATGTGGATCGGTCGGTTACATGTGTGGCGGTTCCCGAATCCATGTGCCAAAAGATAACAATGTGTCTGTCGGCACATTGCGATGGAAATCGCATTTGTATGGCCACCTTTAGGAGCTATGCTTACCTCCTATTCTTTAAGACAGTTGAAGATGATGTTACTTTAAAGGGACTGTAAAATGCAGATATAAACGTTTTTAACTACCTTCCTGCTGGATCTATAATCAGGGTGGATTTGATTTAAATCAATACTGAGTAAAGACTCGTACACAGTTGCGATTGCGGGTGCAGACAATGTGTACGAACGAACGTTTCGGCCGAAATCGGCTGTGTGTAGGCGCTTTATCGGCCAAAATGGCGTTGTTCGGAGTTCTGCTAAGTCGGTCGTCAATGTTTCCAAACATACGGTCGTTTTGCGAGTAAAGCGCCCTAAAACATCCGATTGTCGGCAGAAACGTTTGTTCGTACACAGGACCCGCGATCGCACATGTGTATGAGCTTAAGGCTTGATTAAATCAGTTTCTACATAAAGTCTTATTCTGCTGGTATAACTTTAATATGCAAGTAGATAAAGTTTTAAGAATAATAACAATTTAAATAGATTACTAAACTGAAACAATAACATTACAGCATGTTATTTGCAAATGTCATGTTTGTAAACTAATTTGGCCAAACAAAATATATAATATATTATATATAACTTAGACTGTAGAACAATAGGATAAAGGACTTTTTCTAACTCTGTTCATGTTATAACATGTTTGCTGTGAAGAAGAGGCATGTGATCTCTGAGTCAAATTCAGTTTTGAGAACTGCAAAAGTAAACCAAGCATCTGTGATTACATCTTGTAGGCAGAGAACTGGCCAATAATCTTAGAAAACCTCTGGAAGAGCATGACATTGTGAAGGATTAATGGAATTTATTGATTTTTATCCACCCTGTCTGTAATTCAAGGGGAGATAGCGGGTCACTTATCTAAGGGCACACTGCAGCGGTTTTTCCGCGTTTCCGCACCGTTTTTTCAGATAATGAAAATGCGGCAACGCACTGAAAATGCGTGTTTTCGGGTGCGCATGCAATTTGCGTTCCGCATTTTAATTGCAATCTCATGCGTTTTTCTATTTATATTGAACAAACGCACACGCAAAAAAAATTTTCCATTCGCTTCTGTGTGCGATTGCATCAGCGCATTGTGGCCGTGCCCTAACTGTTAGAAATTGGGCACGCTCCATTGTGGATTTAACAGTTGATCGAACTCACTGTCCCAACCTTATCTTTGCGTATCTGTACTATATAACAATAGGAAGCAGATTAGGACTGGAATGCCACAGCAGAGATAAATGTAATGTTTATCTATTATAACTTTAAAGTATTCTAAATCTAACTGAAATAGTTGTTGTGTGTTTGACTTCTAATGTCCAGGTATTTTTTTAGTAGCCTAGTGATCCAGTGACTAATATCTGTCAAGTGCTGACAAACAGCTCTTACTCTTGTTGAATGGGCCAAGAGATCCTCACTTCTCTGAGCTGTTGCTGGATGATCAGGTCATACTGTAAGAGTTGGTAAGAGTTATGTAATAAACATATATTGAGCAAAATTTTTGTAATCTTTTTTTTTTTTTTTTTCCCCTTTCTCTTTGCTTTTAATTCTGTTATTCCTCTCCTAGGATGGAATGAACTGCTGATCGCCTCCTTCTCACACCGCTCAATATCGGGTTAAAAGATGGAATTTTGTGCTACTGGTCTCCATGTTCATAGGAACAGTGCGCATAGTGCAGGTGTTGGGGCGATATTTGACAGGTAATAGAAATAGTAATAATTATAATGCAGCTACTGAAATGTTCTGATTCAGAATACATTGTTTTGTCATTGTTCACAATTGGACACGCCCCCCCCCCCCCCCCCCCCCCCCGTTCACATGGAGTTGGTGGCATCAATCTGTATGGATCATTGGATCTACAAGAACTACATTAATTCCAGTATTTTCAAATTTTAATTTAAGAAGAGTATCCATCCCCATCAATCGATCGTCTATGTACAATGCACAAAGCATATTTATGCCAAATGTATCATGCCAAAATGGAAGCGATAAAACTTGAAAGCTGCTTGTTACTGTGCAGTTATCAGCAAGCATGGATTGCATACAACCTACCTGGAAGTTAAAACGTCTAAATGATCACTCATACCTTGCATGTGCGTGTGGTGGTTCACCTGTTAAAGCATTAATTTAGCAACACACCTACAAGGGTACTGTTCAACTCCTGTATTTCTATTTTTTTTGTTTCATTATGTAGATATTATAGCAAAAGAAATTCTAGACACAAGGTTGCAGGTTCAATTCCCTACATTTTAAAATTTTACTGAAAGTTAATGTGGTGCTACATCCATTCTAGCTAAGAAATGCACTGCAAAGTACTTTTCTTTTTGTTAAAAAGCAAAGAATCATATCTTGTTAGGAAAGTAGCACAAAAAATGAAATCCCGTTCTGTGTCATGGAGAGGGAGGATGTCTGTCTATAGGATGTCGTGTCAGTTTCTTGGAAATATGGATTTGGGAGCTGACCTCTAGCATCCACAGGTTAATTGCATGAATCAACCAGCAGCCACAGCAAATGGAGGCAAGATTACCTACAGTCAAGCTGTCCATAAAATAGGCAAACCTTTCAAAGACTGCATTTTACAAGCAGCGCTTCTTACCTTGAGACGTTCCCATTCATTTGCCATCACAAGTCGATTGCTAAAAAGAACAGGCTTGGCAGATCTTAGATAGACGTTTGTCTATAGCATGTTTTTTCCTGCATGTTATATGAACATAATGTTTATTTATGCATTCCTTTCAACAACTAAACCCAACATTTTGTGATACTAATCCCATTTTTTTCTAGGGTCTAACAGAAACTGTCCAAGATGGAGACATGCGCATGGCAAGACAGAGCTGGGATGTTTACGAGCATTAATTATTTAATCCAGGTATGTGATTTTCGACGTTTATAGCATGTTCAGGCTAAGCATAATCGAAGAGGGATTATGCAGCAGATTTAGTGTCTGCTGGTTTTAAATGTGAAATATTCTCGCTATATTAAAAGATTTACAGTCCAGACATGCGTACATACTTGTTGTGTTGGATAAGTCATTATTAATTTTAGCTAGTTTGATTGCTTTCTTACACTCCTTGTTACAGTTTTTATACTCCCTAAAGGCCCTTTCCGTTCCCTCGGCCTTAAAGGTTTTAAATGCCTTTTTCTTCCTTACCATTTGCCTCTTTACATCAGAATTCAGCCACATGGGCACGGATTTATTTTTTTTACATTTATTTCCCAAGGGTATAAATTTAGATGTGAACTGGCTTAAAATCCCCTTGAACACAGTCCACTTCTGTTCAGTACCTTTACCTGATAATACATTATCCCAGTTGACATTCTGAAGAGCTGCTTTTAACCTGGGAAAATTTGCTTTCCTGAAATTAAATGTCTTTGTTAACCCAGCGCACTTTTCCTTTCGATAACAAAGTCCAAATGGCACTATTTCATGGTCACTATTCCCTAAGCCTCCAGTTACCTTTATATCTATAATGCGCTCCACAATGTTAGATATTACCAGATCCAACAGAGCTCCTTTTCTAGTAGGAACCTCAACCACCTGTGAGAGAAAATTATCCTGCAGCAAATTCAGGAACTCATCGCCTTTTTCTGTGATGGCAGTTCCACCACACCAATCAATGTCAGGGTAATTGAAGTCCCCCAAAATGAGCACACTCCCCAAACTTGCAGCCCTTGCCAACTGCATATGAAGTTGACTCACCTCCTCTCTTCTAGCATTTGGCGGCTTATAGCAGACACCAACAATGACATTACCCCCTTTCCTGTTGCCTAATTCCACCCATATTGCCTCCACTTTATCATCCATATCACCAGTTATCTCTTCTTTTAAATTTGGCTTCAATTCTTTTTTAACATAAACACATACTCCTCCCCCTTTCCTTTTTTTTCTGTCCTGCCTAAACAAGGCATATCCTTCTATATTTACAGCCCAGTCATGAGAACTGTTCAACCACGTTTCTGCTATACCTATTATATCATACTTTTCATTCAATGCCATCATTTCCAATTCACCCATTTTGTCAGCCAGGCTTCTCGCATTTGCAAACATACATTTTAGATTATGATCCTGTAATTTATTTGTACACTTTGATACACATTCCTCCCTATCCCCTATGCTAGCCCCACCCCCCTTTCCGCCCACCACTGGCCTATCTACACCCTGCTTTCCTCCTGGACAATCTATCCCAGTGAGACTGCTAATACCCTCCCCCCCAAACCTAGTTTAAAATCTCCTCCAACCCTCTAGCCATCTTCTCCCCTAAATCAGCTGCACCACCATCAGTGAGGTTCAACCCATCCCTACTAAAGAGCCTGTAGCCGACAGCAAAGTCTGCCCAGTTCTCAATAAACCCAAACCCTTCTTCCTTACACCACTCTCTTAGCCACGCATTAATGCTCCTAAGCTCCCGCTGTCTCCCTGGCTTAGCACGTGGCTGCGGTAGTATTTCTGAAAACACTACCCTGGAGGTCCTTGCTTTTATCTTGGCCCTTAGTTCTCGGAAATCATGTTTAAGGACCTCACCTCCACCTCTAACTTTGTCATTGGCACCAATGTGAACCAAGACCGCCGGGTCACACCCGGCCCCACCCAATAATCTGTCTACACGATCCACCACATGCCGAACCCTAGCACCAGGCAGGCAACACACAGTTCGGCATGTAGGGTCTTGGCGGCAGATTACCCTATCTACCTTCCTTATAATGGAGTCCCCTACCACTACCACCTGCCTTGCATTCCTGACCCTTCGTTCCTCCTCCCTTGTATCAGAGATGGCAGTCCCCTGGGTGCTCAAGGGACTAGCCCCCTCCATACACGCTAATTCCGAGGTGTCCTCCTCCACTTCATTACCTAAGGCGGCAAATCTGTTGGGATGGACAATCTGGGAAGAAGCCCCCTACTCTTCCTTCCCCCACTTCCCCTAGTAACCCTAACAAAACTACCTCCTTCCTCATCCTTTCTTGTCCCTCTTCCACCCACCTCTATACTGGCCCCAGCCAGTGCCTGCTGACCCCCCAGTTCTGCCAATCCCCGCAATGCTGCAAGCTGCCCCCTTAGACTCTCCACCTCAGCTTCCAAACGGGCAACCCACTCACACCTGACACAGACATAGGTTCCCCGGAACGTCTGCTCCAGGTTCCTATACATGTGGCACGATGCACATTGCATGGTACTGACAAAACTGTCCCTTCTAATACACCACACCAACACAGTGACGCACAAACCTTGTTTAATTGCCCTTGTTTCAATGTCCTTCTTTTTTTATGTCCTTGAGATCAAGGTCCTCAAGAGGAAGGGCCACTCACAAGTTCGTTACACTCACAGGAAACTTCCTTTTGTTAGGTCCAAAACTTCCTTTTGTTAGGTCCTCTATTTTGCATTTCAAAATATGGAAACCCTACTTACAGCTCCTGGTTCCAGCATCTTTGCTATTGCTGGCCTCTCAGCCAATCACAGCCACGATTGCCGGTCTGGCACCCTGCTTGTAGATCCGGCAGGCAGGGGAGCCAGACCAGAACGACACTGGAACCAGGAGCTGTAAGTAGAGTTTGCAATCGATTTTTGAAGTTCTAAGAGGCAGACAAGGGATTAGCATTCAGTCAATGACTGTGATGTCAACTGTCAAATCCATAACTGACAGTTGCTAGGAAGCAGAAACAGGGGAAAGAAGGCATTGTGCAGGATTTCAGGTGAGAGTTATATATTTCAGATTTCAAACAATTATAGTTAAGGGTTTTGGGGGTTGATTTACCTATATATCATTTTTATTTGAGGGCTGGACTTGCCCTTTAAAATGCTGCACAATATCCTGTTGTCTGTTTCTGCTTCCTGGTTCTTCTAGTTAGCAACTCAGTCACGCATGTGACAGTTGACATCACAGCCAATAACTGAATACTTATCCCCTAGCTGCCTCCTCTAGGCATGCTCAAGCTCATAACCAGCTCACTAAATTTCTGATGGGGGGGCATAAAAAAACATAGCTGTTAACACACACTACCCCTTTAAGATGGCCATAGACGGATCAATAATATTATTGGCCAATTGTATCAATTGGCTGAAAAATTTGCACTCAGCAGCATAGCAGGCAAACTCTGTTTCTGCTTCTTAGTTCTTCCAGTTAGTAACTATGGATTTGACAGTTGACATCACAGCCAATGACTGGATGCTAATCCCCTATCTGACTCTTCTGAGCATGCCCAGACTCAGTACAGGTTTCTAAATTGCTCGGGTTTTCATGATGCATCCAGAAGCATAGCAGGCATACAGTAATGAATTCATAGGACAAAGTATGATATATCAACATATTTTAAAGAGGCCGTTCTTTCTAAAAGATATTCTGAGGGTGGAGTTGTCCTTTAATACACTACTCTGGTACAACGCGATACATGGGTTCTCTTCCAATACCCGCTAATAATAGTTATTACAGTAAGATTGCACGGTAACGATTTCCAGGTCAGTGACCTCGGATCAGGTGACCAAACATCGGGAAATCACGTGATCCACACAACTCGCGATATTTCAGTCAATTCCACAATGCTCGCGATACAAACAACTTGCATTATTGGTCCAAGCAGACCAAAGCCCTAGTCCTTCATTTACTACTGTTTGGCAAGGCCAAGCTGCTGGTCCCCGCCCAGTCATGTGACTGTTTACATGACCCTAACGCTCAGCTCCTCCTGTATACGAGTCCATCCTAGTTTCTGCCTATCCCAATGCACCAAGAAGGCGAATTTCCGGTTCCGGTGGAGAGCTGGGGCCGCGAGGGCCGCTGGGAAGGTTGGAGGCTGCGGCTCCGGTTCGAGTTGCCCGCAGGAGACCCCGGAAACTGCGTTGTCGGTGGCGGCGCATCAAAACCATGCGGCTTATTTAGGATAATGTCTGAAAGCCGGAGTGGATAAAATCTAAACATATACTGTATATACCGACCAGGGATCTCCGTACTTGAATACATATCTAACATAGGAAAGTGGAGACCAAGGCCTGATCGGAATGGGAGACAGTCGAGGTAATTGAGTGCGGGTACAGTGCTGCCTGGATTGGGCTTTGGTGTGCGGATGATGTGTAAATGTTCTATTGGACCGAACATATATCAAGGGAGCTACATACAAGTTGCACATACTGATCGTCTGTATTGTGGTACGGGGGGGGGGGGGTTAGTTACGGGGGGACATCCCTTCTCTATCCTGTGGGGATACAAAAACATTATTGGCAACGAAGGTTCCACTGCTGGAATGTATCAGAATTTTGGAGGGTGTCTGATACTTTAGGAATGCTGGGAACTTTGTGCTCCCTCACGGAGTCCTTTAAAGAGGTAGTCTACAGGTGTATTGTACAGCATTTAATAAGTGGTTTATTCATTCACACCAAGTTCTAATCAGTATAAAAATTGTTTTTTTATTGGCCCATACACGCACCAATACTGATCATACCGTTGCTGCATCATAATAATTGTTAACGTGTATGACGAAAAAATATAATCTGAAACGCACTACGACAATGGGACAATATCGGAATATATTGGATAATGCACCCCCAACTGTAAATTATAAGGATATTAGACGTCACTGAGGAGTTCCGTGACCATATAAAAGCACGAGGCCGCAGGTCGAGTACCTTTTATACAGGGCACGGAACTCCAAGGTGACTTCTAATATCCCTAAAATTTACAGTAGGGGTGCATTATTTATTATAACCTACCCCTTTGTGGTTTGTGGTTTCCTTCTCCTGGAACTGTAAAGATTATAAGGCTATAATCTTACTGTTCCTCCCATAGAAATCCACTACATGGGTAGGTTATATTCCAATATTGTACAACTGTAATTGGTGTCTGTATGAGCACCAAAAATTAACACTTGCAAGGAATTTGATTTGGCATTTGCTTAGACGATATAACTATCAAATTTACAGTAGAATTCACACAGGCAATATAATAAGTAAACATACAATGTAACAGACATTTTTGTAACACTATGTTGCTTGAAGTTGCTTGTATATATATATATATATATTTTTTACAATTCTACAGTTCAGTGGTAAACTGTTTAATCCAAATCTAATCTAAGTTTCTTATCACACCCACACTCTCAGTATGACTTAATGATTGAGGGATGAAACCCATGCAAGTGCATTGAAAACATACAGCATCATGCAGATATAGCTGAGGTTTAAGCCACAGAAATTCCCTGTTATAATAAAATATATAAAATGTAGAATAATTACAAACCAAGCGATTTTAAAATCATTTTAATTTACAATGGCTAACTTTCATGGTAGTCTATTATAATAGATATTTAATATGTTTGCACTTTTGTATAACATTGTAATTTATTTACATGTACATTAATTTACAGTGTGTCAAAGTCCGGACACCTCATCTCTCAGCCCACCTTTGGGCCGCTCCCTTAATGACACCCCACCTCCATCTGCCCCTTTACATCCTTCTATGATTGGATCTGCAATGACTTCATCTGTGAACTCTCCTCTTGGTAGCCTTGGCTCCCCTTTTCCTGTTATCAATTGTTCTGTAGGGTCCCCTGGCATCCCAGGAACTCCATCTGTAGGGTATGGCCCTGTCAGCAGTCCTCAGGTAATTTTTCATATCCCCAAGATGTGTTCCTCTCTGTAATTCATTGTGCAATATTAATTTCTGTAAAAATCAAACTCAACAGTTATGTTAAGATAATGAATTCTTTTGTTGATAACAAACTTCACATTAAAATAAAATAAACACAGGAAAATATTCATACATGTTTCCTGTTATAACAAGCAAATCTACCTCAAACAGCTTTAATCTACCTGAGCTGGTATTCCTCTACCATTTACTATGTTTAGTTGCTTTCGTTTTCAACATTGTAGTGAGCAGAGATTTCTGAACTCTGCTTTCTACTCGCTAAAATTTTGCAAACTGAAGTTGCTGAACATACTGAAGTGAAGGGGCAAGTAAATGCTCCACTAAAACGAACAGAGTAAATTAAAGCTGCTACCGATTTTTAACATAAAACAGCCTCTGTGAAGGTAAGTTCTAATGTGTCGCAACTTAATACTGTGGGAAAGTATCTCACACTTCCCCAAAAATCTGTCTGTCCATCTATGCTTCTCTCTAAATCTATCTTTCTCTCTGCCTAGTTTTTGTGTATGTCAATCTTACCTGTTTGTCTGTGTATCTGTCTAATGCAACTGCAAAATGTAAGTCTTGTGTAATGGGTGGGGTTTAAGTTGACGGAATGGAGCTATGTGGATTGGGGCGGGTCAACTGACAATCATAGGACAATGAAAGATGTGAAATGGCTGGCTCCTAAATATTTGGATGATTTGCCCAGCTCTGATTTAGGTCACACATAGCTTGGAATTTGAAATTTTTGTTTGAGTGTTTAGAAGATTATTATACCTTGTATGTCATTTAGAAATGCTTGCATTTTTTATAATCTAATACAAGCTGTATGAATCTTCTTACAGATAAATTCCACTGTAAATATGTCTGGTCTGCATCCTGTTAGCTCCTCTGAGGATGTGAAACCTCCTCTTGGCATGAGGAGTATGCCAAGTCATCCCAACGGAGGACCAATCAGTGGAAAGAGGTTGTGTGCAATATGTGGTGACCGCTCTTCTGGTAAGATGTAGTTTGGAGAGTTAAATGTGTCAAGTCAGGTAGCTAGACTTGAGTTGAGAGTTGTGGGCTTTTTACCTTGTAAGAGATTAAATTGCAAATTACGTAAATGTACTTTGTAATATTTATGATTGATTGTGTTTATTTTGATGCTTTACCTAAAGTGTAGTATAAAGCTATTCTTAGGTTTAGCTATGTTTAAAGTAAATGTACTTTGTAATATTCAACATTCTTCAATTATGCAGTCTTTACAATAAAACAACATAAACACCAGTTAAAGGGACTGTAAACTCCCCTAAACCCCAAAAAAGAACTATGTGCCATTCTTTTCTATTATTCACAGGGAGGTGAAAACGCTCACCCCCATGTGAATAATAGGACGCTCGGGGGACCTGGAACTTACCTTACCCGACGCTTCACTCGCAGCCGCTCCTTCACTAAACAGCTGTTCTCTCCCGATCGTGCGCGCGGTCGGGACAGAGCGGCTGTCAGTGAAGGAGCGGCTGCGAATGGGGCGGCGGTAAGGTAAGTCCCAGGACCCCCGAGCGTCCTATTATTCACAGGGAGGGGAGAATAAGCGTTCTCACCTCCCTGTGAATAATAGAAACGAATGGCACATAGTTCTTTTTTGGGGTTTAGTTTTCCTTTAAACAAGTAACTGATTTAACAGCTAATGTCTGTGTCCATATGCGCTGTTTAGATGTATGTTAATTTTGGCAGAGTGTTTTCTGTGTATGTAGCTCCTGTGCAGGATTACATGTGTCCCGTGCCCCCCTCATTTTATCCAACCATAATAACATGTAGAGCACTCTCAGGACTTGTTCAAAAAATCTTTCAACTTTTATTCCATGTGCAGCAAACAGATGGCAACGTTTCGGTCTTTGCCTCAGACCTTTCTCCCCCCTCATTTTAATTAGCTCACTGTACATAATAAAACCCAGCATGGACATTTGGGCTTTGACCAAGTTATGGCCTCATTTGGAAATATAATGTATCCTTTGCATTGGACCTCCCTCTGTGTAGATGAATATGTAAAGACGCTAAATTCAGTGCGTTTGAGGATAACTTTAGTTCCTTAAGAACTGTATTGGGCCCATACTGTAATTTTGTAGTCGAGGTTAACCAGTCTTTCTGATTTTTATTAAATTAATTTTGTTATCCCTTAACATTTTTTATTGCCAATAGGTTCTATTTGGTTTTAATTTGCTTTAATAGGCCTGAGACCAGGGGAAAATTCAAAAGTTCAGTGGAAAATATATTTTAAAAATTCTTACAGGGTTATTCAGTAAAAGTTCTTATCGTTTTAAAATGGTGCTAATTTTGCCCCAACCAATCAGATGTTAGCTTTCAAATGTTAAATAAGATCTGATTGGTTGGGGCAAAATTAGCACCATTTTTAACGATAAGAACTTTTATTGAATCTCCCTGTTAGTTTATATTCTGCCTTGAAAAATACTGCTCTTTTTTTTTTCAATAGTAAATGTATTTGCACTAAACTTCCCCTTTAAGCAAATGCTTATTTTTAAAAGGCAGCTATTGGAATTCTAGCAAATATTTATGATTTACATTGGAGTGAAAAAGTGACGTGTTTGCTAACATTAAGTAAGAGTTGATTTTTTTAATTGGACTCTTAAAAAACATTATTAAAAAAATATGGAGGCAAATGACAAGCACTATTAAAAAAATGCTCATGGAGGCACATGGCATGTTCAGGTCCAGTTATCTGATATGTTTTAAACCTAAACAAGTTTAATCATAGGTGCATTAAAGAAAATCACACAGTTCCCACCTTTTAAAATATTATCCTCTAAATGATCACATATACTGTTTTTTTTTAATCTGTTATTTTTTTTCCTTTGCAAAAAAACGTCTGATTAACAGTCCATGGTCAGAAAGCACATCTGATATTAGAAGCAATGAGTTTCTTTTTATAACTGTACAAGTCAACAAAGCGCAAGTGTTAATTGGCAAGAAGGAGTCCCGTAAATCGCCACCCTGGCCACCTTTCTAACAGTGACTTGTATTGCAACTTTATTTTCTTAGTTCGCAGATTCGCTTCATGGTATTAAGCTTCCAAACTTATATATTAGTTATTGTTAATTAACATCCCAATCCAAATATTAGTATTTCACACATGTATCTTGTCATGTATAGAGGAATGCATTTAATGAAAAAAAAGTGGTTATTGGAATTTCAAAAAAACCCATAGGCTAACAATTTAATTTGCCTATCTTTCTTTTTTAGGCAAGCACTATGGGGTGTACAGCTGTGAAGGATGTAAAGGATTCTTTAAGCGTACGATTCGTAAGGACCTGACTTATACATGTAGAGACAACAAGGATTGTATTGTTGACAAGAGGCAGCGAAATCGTTGTCAGTACTGCCGATACCAGAAGTGCCTCGCTACGGGGATGAAAAGAGAGGGTATGGATTTAAAGAAACAGCTGAGCTATAAAGTTAATTTCTCACACATCTAATGCCTGTGGTTTTAGACATTTACTGCTTGTTTTAGAGATTACTTAATTTGGGAACTCGTGCATGTTAAAATGGTTGTAGGTGTGTATATAAACATTTTAATGTATACATTTGTCTCTCCATACCCTTAAAATAAGTTGCTTACCTTTTCTTCTTAAATTGACATTGGGCTAGGAGACAGGAGGGGTGTGAGTGAAGCTGCAGTGTGTCTGACATATATTTATGGTCATTTAGATGGTAATAGTGAGAATTCGTTTTGTTGGAACACATTTTATTTGGTGCATATCAGATGTGTTCCACAAATATTAATAGGAAAGCAGAGATGCATAGAAAGGCATTGCGTTTAAGTGGCTTTTTGCCTAAAAGTTTCCACAAACAGCTGCCACCTACGGGGCCCTTTTACTACATGAAGAACTGCAAAAAAAGCAAACCAGAAAAACTTACAAGCAATTTATCTGTGAAGTTCAGTTAGTCATAAAAGCATATATGTGAAAGGTTGCTTTGCTTTGTTTTGAGGAACAGCAAAAAGCTGACCTGAGGAAGGGGGCAAGTTTCCCCCAGAAACATTGTGATATGTTGTGTGGTCTTCAATAAATCTAAGTTTACTTTGAAGTGCTACTCTCGCTTTTTGCTGTTCCTTGTAACTATAGAGGAGTGAGCACCCACGGGTGGACGAGTGCAGAGGATCCCACTGTTAGTTTGTTGATTTGCTTTGTTTTGCTCCAGCACCATGGACTACAGCCATAAACTTTCCATAAGTTAATATTTTCCCCCATGGAGCTGAGCAAGTGTCACAGCAGGTCCCACAGTACTTCAGTTGACACATCACAGCATAACTTTGTAGGGGACTGCAGAACATTAAGGGACGTACCCTTAGTTAGTTCCCCAAATGTTAATTGTTTTTTTTTTTTTTTTTTGTGATTTTAATTAGTCTTCTCATTAAAAAATTATTCCTTGGCTAAAAACAGCCAATAGATATGTGTCTTGCTATATAATTCATAATTGAGTTACAACTGTTTAAATTCAAAAAGATTTTTCACTACATATTTAAGTACCTTTAACAAAGGGAGATACAAGGTAGCTGATTGATAAGTTTCTCCATCTGCTCCTGGGTGAATCACACTGAGCATGCCTGAAGCTCAGCAAGCTATGGGAGAGAACAGTAACCATTGGATTGTCTGTAATGTTTTCTCCTCTATCCCTCCTACAATATAATTGTATTATTTTAACATTGCATAAGAAAGTGTTCCCACTATTACTTTGTAGCGGTACAAGAGGAGCGTCAGCGTGGACGGGAACGTGATGGAGAAGCAGAGCTAAGTGGGGCCATAAATGAGGAAATGCCTGTGGAGAAAATATTGGAGGCAGAACTGGCAGTAGAACAGAAGAGTGACCAAAGCCTCGAGGGTGGGGGATCTGTAAGTAGTTAATGATAGTAACTGTACCTTTGCCAGATCTCTTTGGGAAGTCAGCCCTGGAACTACCAGTCAACAATATGTTGCATACCTATATACAAAACCAGTTTGGTCTGAAAAATCAGTGTAGAGATGGGGTGGAGAAATTTGCAAATTAATAGTGACCAACAAAATGGGGTTGAAATTTACATTCTGTTAAAGTCTATGCAAATGTAATAGAAAACACCTTGTGCTGGACCAAAATCATTCTAATTTCCTATATTTTACCCTGGCTGCTAAATTACTTTCACATTCCTTTAAAGGAGAACTGTGGTCTCCAAACAAGTTGAGTTAACATATGAAAGACCAGTTTCCTACCTTTTTAAAACGAGCCATCAACCACCTCTCTACCTGCTCCACAGCCCAAAGAAATTACTGACCAGAAAGTTAATGGGTGGGAGGCTGACATGTGACATTCCTCCTCCTGCTCCTCCACCTCGCCACTGGCGAGCACAGCCTTTTTCTGTAGGGGGGGGTCTGAGTGGCTCAACCACCCGCGGGTGGGCAGGGCTACATGGGGGCTTGCAAGAGGAGGAGGGGGGCTGCAAGGGGAGCAGGAGACGCAGGGCAGATTGACTGTCATCCACTGGCATGGTTTCAGAGCAGGGAGTAGGAAGTGCAGGAGACCTGGTGATGCTGCTGCCATATCACACACAAAAATGTAAATATCTTCAAAACGATGCAAAATAAACAATGACAGTAAATTGCAAAAATTCTCAGCAGAGCAATTCCTATCAATTTACCTAAAGTCATTTTTGGTCCACAGTTCCCCTTTAAATGCATTGGGGTGGCATGGTGACCATGTACTCTTTAGCCTTGCTTTTACACATTAACAATATGTATTCTAGATGTGGGTAGGACTAGAATAGACTATATTAGTGTTTGGTTTTAGTTTAACTTATCTGCTCTAGAATGCTAACTTTATTTATTTAGGCTTTTAATGTTCATTTTATTTTGCAGTTGGCTTTGGTAGCATGTGAATTGTGAAACTAATACTTTTGCTGTTTGAAAGCTCCCAGAGCTGCTATAACAAATACTTTGATTTCCCATTTGCTTGTACTTTCTCTCTGATGACTGATGTTGTCCATATTGACAAATGCCAGTGTAATAGGTGTTCACAGTTTACTTGTTAATTCTTATTTGCTTTGAATTAACAAAGCAATTAACACAATTATTGACTATTACAATCCACTCCCCAGTTAATGGGACTGACTCCTTTAATGAATTTATTGAAGACTGGGAGGTTAAAGGTGGCCATACATATAAACGATAATGGGTAAATCCCGTTGTTCCACGATGGGATTTGCCCATTATCGTTCAAGTGTATGGGCTTTTCCCGACCGATTGTAGTGCCAATGAACGACCGTAGTCGCCACTACGGTCGTTCGGGAAAGACGGAAAATTTCAGTTGGTCGTTATCTGCTCCCTTTACTTTAGCAAAGGGAGCCGATACAATTGTTTGTGTATGGCCATACGACTGACTGATCCCCATACTGCATATGTGGATCGGTCGTTTACATGTGTGGCGGTTCCCGACTCAATGTGCCAACAGATAACAATGTGTTCTGTCGGCACATTGCGATGGAAATCGCATTTGTATGGCCACCTTTAGGAGCTATGCCTTACCTCCTATTCTTTAAGGACAGTTGAAGATGATGTTACTTTAAAGGGACTGTAAACTGCAGATATAAACGTTTTAACTACCTTCCTGCTGGATCTATAATCAGGGTGGATTTGATTTAAATCACTACTGAGTAAAGACTCGTACACAGTTGCGATTGCGGGTGCAGACAATGTGTACGAACGAACGTTTCGGCCGATAATCGGCCTGTGTGTAGGCGCTTTATCGGCCAAAATGGTCGTTCGTTCGGAGTTCTGCTAAGTCGGTCGTTCAATGATTTCCAAACATACGGTCGTTTTGCCCGATAAAGCGCCTACAAACATCCCGATTGTCGGCAGAAACGTTTGTTCGTACACAGGACCCGCGATCGCACATGTGTATGAGCCTTAAGGCTTGATTTAAATCAGTTTTCTACATAAAGTCTTATTCTTGCTGGTATAACTTTAATATGCAAGTAGATAAAGATTTTAAGAATAATAACAATTTAAATAGATTTACTAAACTGAAACAATAACATTACAGCATGTTATTTGCAAATGTCCATGTTTGTAAACTAATTTGGCCAAACAAAATATATATATATATATATATAACTTAGACTGTAGAACAATAGGATAAAGGACTTTTTCTCAACTCTGTTCATGTTATAACATGTTTGCTGTGAAGAAGAGGCATGTGATCTCTGAGTCAAATTCAGTTTTGAGAACTGCAAAAGTAAACCAAGCATCTGTGATTACATCTTGTAGGCAGAGAAACTGGCCAATAATCTTAGAAAAACCTCTGGAAGAGCATGACATTGTGAATGGATTAATGGAATTTATTGATTTTTATCCACCCTGTCTGTAATTCAAGGGGAGATAGCGGGTCACTTATTCCTAAGGGCCACACTGCAGCGGTTTTTCCGCGTTTCCGCACCCGTTTTTTCAGATAATTGAAAATGCGGCAACGCACTGAAAATGCGTGTTTTCGGGTGCGCATGCAATTTGCGTTCCGCATTTTTAATTGCAATCTCATGCGTTTTTCTATTTATATTGAACAAACGCACACGCAAAAAAAATTTTTCCATTCGCTTCTGTGTGCGATTGCATCAGCGCATTGTGGCCGTGCCCTAACTAGTTAGAAATTGGGCAGCGCTCCATTTGTGGATTCTCAACAGTTGATCGACTCACTGTCCCAACCTTATCTTTTGCGTATCTGTACCTATATAAACAATAGGAAGCAGATTAGGACTGGAATGCCACAGCAGAGATAAATGTAATGTTTTATCTATTATAACTTTAAAGTATTCTAAATCTAACTGAAATAGTTGTTGTGTGTTTGACTTCTAATGTCCAGGCTATTTTTGTTTATAGCCTAGTGATCCAGTGACTAATATCTGTCAAGCTGCTGACAAACAGCTCTTTACTCTTGTTGAATGGGCCAAGAGAATCCCTCACTTCTCTGAGCTGTTGCTGGATGATCAGGTCATACTGCTAAGAGCTGGTAAGAGTTATGTAATAAACATATATTGAGCAAAATTTTTGTAATCTTTTTTTTTTTTTTTTTTTCCCCAACTTTCTCTTGCTTTTAATTCTGTTATTCCTCCTCCTAGGATGGAATGAACTGCTGATCGCCTCCTTCTCACACCGCTCAATATCGGTAAAAGATGGAATTTTGCTTGCTACTGGTCTCCATGTTCATAGGAACAGTGCGCATAGTGCAGGTGTTGGGGCGATATTTGACAGGTAATAGAAATAGTAATACTTATAATGCAGCTACTGAAATGTTCTGATTCAGAATTACATTGTTTTGTCCATTGTTCAACATTGGACAAGCCCCCCCCCCCCCCCCCCCCGTTCACTGGAGTTGGTGGCATCAATCTGTATGGATCATTGGATCTACAAGAACTACATTAATTCCAGTATTTTTCAATATTTTTTAATTTAAGAAACGTATCCATCCCCATCAATCGATCGTCTATGTACAAATGCACAAAGCATATTCTATGCAAATGTATCCATGCCAAAATGGAAGTCCCTGATAAAACTTTGAAAGCTGCTTGTTACTGTGCAGTTTATCAGCAAGCATGGATTGCATACAACCTACCTGGAAGTTAAAACGTCTAAATGATCTACTTTCATACCTTGCATGTGCTGTGGTGGTTCACCTGTTAAAGCATTAATTTAGCAACACACCTACACGGGTACTAGTTCAAATCCCTGTATTTCTATTTTTTTGTTTCATTATGTAGATATTATAGCAAAAGAAATTCTAGACACAAGGTTGCAGGTTCAATTCCCTACATTTTAAAATTTTTACTGAAATGTTAATGTGTTGCTTACATCCATTCTAGCTAAGAAATGCACTGCAAAGTTACTTTTCTTTTTGTTTAAAAAGCAAAGAATCATATCTTTGTTAGGACAGTAGCACAAAACTGAAATCCCTGTTCTGTGTCATGGAGAGGGAGGATGTCTGTCTATAGGATTGTCGTTCAGTTTCTTGGAAATATGGATTATGGGAGCTGACCTCTAGCATCCACAGGTTAATTGCATGAATCAACCAGCAGCCACAGCAAATGGAGACACAGCTTACCTACAGTCAAGCTGTCCATAAAATAGGCAAACCTTTCTAAAGACTGCATTTTACAAGCAGCGCTTCTTACCTTGAGACGTTCCCATTCATTTTGCAATCACAAGTCGATTGCTAAAAAGAACAGGCTTGGCAGATCTTAGATTAGACGTTTGTCTATAGACATGTTTTTTCCTGCATGTTTAATATGAACATAAATGTTTTATTTATGCACTTCCTTTCAACAAACTAAACCCATACATTTTGTATACTAATCCCATTTCTTTTCTAGGGTTCTAACAGAACTAGTGTCCAAGATGAGAGACATGCGCATGGACAAGACAGAGCTGGGATGTTTACGAGCTATTATATTATTTAATCCAGGTATGTGATTTTCAGACGTTTTATAGCATGTTCAGGCTAAGCATAATCGAAGAGGGATTATGCAGCAGATTTAGTGTCTCTGGTTTTAAATGTGAAAATATTCTCGCTCTATGTAAAGATTTACAGTCCAGACATTGCTGTACATACTTGTTGATTTGGAAATTACCCATAAGTATTTTCTCTTTCCATTCTTGTTTACATGGAAAATCCATACGCAGTTGTGTACTGCTGGCCCCAAATTAATCCATTTCAGATTTTTGAAAATCCTGGGTACTCTAATATCCTGATGAAGGGGCTCTGTGAAGCACCGTTGATGGATGGAAGAGTGCACATTGACTTCCATATCCATTCTAGATTCCTTTATACAAATAACATAAAGTAAGGATAGAGGTCACTTTAAGGGGTATCTAGACTGAGAAAAATCGTTCATGTTCATACTATTGCTATGCTGCAGTTAGTGGTGAGCTGCCATTTCAGGTTCAGCAAAGGTCCTTTTCCCGAGGATGCACACTTTCTTGAAATGTTCCCAAAAGTAATTTCTACTGATTGGAAGGGTCAAACATGCCCAGATCTCTATTGAGCAATGGAGTCAACCCAGCATTTATTTATGCACAGACAAATCGCTGGATGTGGTGATTTGAAATGAGAAAATACATCCCTTTTTCTTGAAAGTATATATATTTTTTCTGAACTGTTACCTTTACATATGTTTTTAGGAGAGATAAAATACATATACTACTACTGTTTGGAAAGCTGGGTATTGTAATATTTATAAATTGTGCTTGCTGTTTTTTTTTTTTTTTTTTTTTTTTTTTTTTTTTGAGCCCTATCGCAAATGCAAAATTTCATTGGTGTAAGAAGAACTTACTTTGAGGTGTGTGTATTGCTGCATGCCTTCAATCCAGTACTTGTTTTGCTTAGGCTCAGTATCCCCCCCTCCCTGACTTACCGTATATGACTATTCTGTGAGGGCAAGCATGCTCGGTAATCAAGTACTAGAATTGATTTTTCAAATTATTGGAGACCAATTATCCTGTAACTGTTTATTTTAAAATACTATAAATGCTAGAGTCCTGCATCGGTTTGGGTACCCACAGGTTACCCAATTTGCGGGTCGGGTACGGGTAACCCACATTGAGTGTCTGCATGGGAACAGATGACGTGATTTCATTTGTCTGTTTAAATTCTTCTGGCCACAATGATCTATGGGATATGGATAATTATAGTGATAAGAATAATCTACCACTTGATGAGGTTCAGCTAGAACTACAGCAGGTATGTGGCCCTCCAGATGATTGACTTTTAAAATTCCCAAGCATTGTACAACAGCAGAGTGCAGGCAGGGAATGCTGGGAGTTGTAGTTTTCAAAACAGCATGAATATCTACACCCATTTAAAGGTGTAGATATTTCACTGCAGCTCCACCTGCTCCCTACCCATAATCCTCTGTTGTGTTATCTACTCATTGTAACTTTACTGTCTCCCATTATGCAAGTTTAGACAGTGGGTGGAGATTAAAATGTATATCTGCAGGACCTAGTTGTAAAATCATAGGTGACCAGTAGATCTCCACATGTCTGAAAAATATAACTCCTAGCATTCCTTGGCTATAGAGTGAATACTGGGAGTTGTAGTTTTTTAACCATCTGGATAACTACTGGTTCCCTATCTCTGTCACAGATCAAAAAGAAAATAGTTGCAGATAAAGATTTAAAATGTGCGGAGGACCATGGGTAGGTAGAAGTTGGGGACAGTATAGGCCCATGTGTAGGTAGTAGGGAACAGTAGAGGCCCATGGGTAGGTAGTTGGACACAGTAGGGATATATTATATAAAGTATACATTGTACATATACCAGGTATCTCTTACCTGTGGGCCTACATTTGTTCGAAAAATATAACTTCCAGTATTCCACTACAGCACTTACAATATCAGGTTTCCTGGGGAATGCTGGGAGTTGTAGTTTTCACACATTTGGATGCATGCAAGTTGAAGACCCCTGCTATATATTTTAGTGGTATGGTAGTTTTGTTTCTATGAACATTTGTGGTTATGAATAAAACATTTATTTTAACTTTCCTGTACAAATTTTAGGAAGAAAGACTAAAAGTGGATAGAAAAGCAGGTTGTGGGTCGGGTGCGGGTATGGGTTTTTCGGGTCGGGTGCTGGTCTGAAAAATAAGACCCACACAGGCAGGACTCTAATATATGCAATATAGTTTGTGTATGAAGTTTTTTAACATCCCCTTGTTTATATTATTGTACAACTTTCATTCCTCGGTTTCTTGTCTTCTCAGATGCCAAGGGCCTATCTAACCCAGGAGATGTGGAGGTTTTGCGGGAAAAAGTTTATGCTTCTTTGGAATCCTACTGTAAGCAGAAATATCCAGATCAACAAGGAAGGTAAGTCCCTTTGGTGGTGGTAAGGGTCAAACAGTGCCCCCCTATACCCCCCCTCACCTTGTACACCTATGTCAAAAATAGGCAGGATTGCGGTTTGGCAAGTAGTAAGATCTCCACTTAGGTGCCAATATGGGCATAAGAAGCAAGTGTCTCTCCTGTCTCCATTAAAATTATACTTTTAATTCAGCAATGCTCATTTAGGGAGTTTATTGTCCCTTACAGCTTGGGTACGCACTGTACAAATAGCTTCCAATAGAATCTGTCTGCCATTGGCAACAAGTTTGCCATTGCCTGCAGGTCTGGTACACACTTTAGGGAGATCATTCTGGTGACTAGCAGTGCTATTGGCTCCCTATACCTAAAAATGTTAATCCATGGAAAATGCTTGGTGCATGAATGTTAAACCTGTTGTTGAGGGTCTAACATGTTAGTCATATATGAGTGGCCCTGTTTACCAGGAGAATTTAGTTTTATTGTCTAAACAAAGAGGTGGGAGTTGAAAAGATTTGAGTGATATGCCAAGAATTTCTAAATTATGAGTTGGGAACAGGGTCATGACTCTAAATTTGGATAATGGAAATATTTCACCAGGCATGATATATGACCGTTTGGTTATCTCATTAAAATCTTTTTTAACAATTTGAATGTAGGTAAAAGTTTTCTTACTACATTAAAGGGGAACTGTGGTCCAAAAATGACTTCTGGAACAGCTCTGAAAACCATTTTTGTGAAAGAAGCCTACAGGTTTTCCACAGTGGGAAAAAGTTGAGAACCACTTATACACACATTTTTATCCATGTAATAAAAAACTTGTGTGCTATCCAGATCCAGGTGTTATTGGGTCTTCCAGAAGAATGTAGACACATTTATAGCTATACAAAGGCTTCCATAACCTGGTAGTTCACATGCTGTATTCCTAACATAGGAACCATACACATTTTTAGTAATGCATGCTGATGTGTATGTGTTGAATCCTGTATACAGTAACAAAATCACAGATGGCAGGTTAAGATAAAAAATTTTTTTTACTTTGAACAATACAGCAGTGTCTATCTCTTTTCACAATTGTCTAAACCAGGAATTCCCAAATTCTCCAGATGTTTAAACACTAACCCCCAGCATTTCACAACTACAGAAGCCAGGGAATGCTGGGAGTTGTAGTTTTCAAAACATCTGGAGGCACGCCATTTAAGAGTCCCTGTGGAAAACTTGCCGTTTTTTAAATGACTCGTAGTAATAGTTTGTTTGGCTGTCACATTTGGAAGGTTAAAAAAAATATATACAGAAAAAGTCGTTGGCTATGTTTAGTCTAGATTGGTGTACAGGTGTTTTCAGAGCTGCAGAAGATTAGTTGACTACAGTGCTAAAGGAATGATGTATTGCAGTTAGTACCATTAACCTCATTTGTAAGTATGTGCAAGTCACATTTATTTTCTATTTATCCATTAACTTTTTTTTCATCAATTACTTAACCTGTTTCTCACCCTCTCCCGTTTAGGTTTGCCAAGTTACTTCTGCGTCTGCCTGCTCTGCGATCCATTGGTTTAAAATGTCTTGAACACCTCTTCTTTTTTAAACTCATTGGAGACACTCCAATAGATACCTTCCTAATGGAAATGTTAGAGGCACCTCACCAGCTGTCATGAGAGACTGATGCATTCAGCCAAAGACTGCTGCTACACACCTATTGTCAACTTTTGGTACAAATTCCACCTGATGGAGATGTTAGAACACATAAGTCCAGGATGCTTGTCTCTGTTGGATTGATTTTACTTTATAAACTGTCTCCAGAGACAGCTTTGTTTTTATGATATGACAGGCATTCATCTTTAGGGGTACTAAGGCACTAGAGACTAGAAAAATCTCTACAGATGGCTTATGTTTTGAAATGCTTGTTGATGACTGAAAGAGTGCCAGAAATCGAACCTTTCATTTTTGAGAGACAGTCCTATGCAATACCCTTTATTCTTCTCAATAGCAGCCCATTCAAAAAATACCTAACTGGACATCACGAGAGAACCTGCGCATGTACTGTCTGGGCTTTGCTTCACATATTTGATTTGTCAGACACTCCTGAGAGAAATTGGACTCTATGAAGGAAAGAGAAAGTACATTCTTCAGTTAGAAAATCTAAAATCTGAATGTCCGTGTGTGAAAAGCAAGAGATCGCAAACATTCTAAAAACATATGCAGGATTTTTTTTCAATTATCAAAATGATTCAATGAGTTGTTCCCTGGATTTAAGTCCTGTTTAAACAGTGGAGTTTATTGTTGGTGCACTAGAACTCCCCCTCCCTGATTTAAGGGGTGCTCTATATGTTTACTGCACTTCTTCATATTAAGTGGTGGGTACTGGGGTTCGGCAAAGGGGTAGTGGATCCTTCTAACTATTCTGGGTTAAAGCAGCTGTTTTGCTTTTATGGGATGCCTTGGAGGGAAAAGGGGGTTTTGAATCAGGGGGTTTGGGATGCTGTCCTAGTTGGTTTTAACCAGCTGTCAAATTTACGTTTGGTTTTTATTTGAAAAAATGATTGATTATATTGCACAGAATAAGGGGTGTCCTTTTAACTGTAATAATGTCCATATTTGACATTTGTATCTGATTTTTGAATTACTAAGTTGGGCGTGTTTTAAGAAAGGCATCTTCCTGTTGAATTGTTTTTGTTTCCCTTTGGAAGAGAAAGGACTATTGTATGCTAAATTGAGGTAGTTCTCTTTCTAAAGACTAAATTGTGGGGTGTCTCGATAATAAAGAGGTTTTGGGGTGTCTAGTTTTATTTTATTTCTCAAAAACATCTGCTGCTAGAGCTATATTTTAACCCTTTCCCCGTGCATTTTTTTTGTTTTTATTTAGTTTTTTTTTTCTTCCTGATCCCTTGTTTTTCCTTTTAACAACTCTACGCACATAGAATAACCTTTTTTTTTTTTTTAATTATTTTCATTATTGGATTTGTATGAATCCCCTTATAAGTGCAATACAGTGCATTGCTATGTATTCCCTGCTCATTAAGACTCTCTGCAAAAGACAGCTCGGTAGAGGTATCATAGACCCAAAATCTGTTTATATACCCTTCTCAGCGCTCCTACATTATTCCTACTGCTTGGAATGAACATTAAAAAAAAAAAAAATTAAGCTCATGTTTTTGCCTTTGTTTTGATCGTTTTATATAATGTTAAGAATATATGTCAAGTTGTTTAATAGAATGAGCTGATTTACCATATTACAAGCTTACATGTTCTTGCCACACATATTCACCCCAAATCAATTACTATGTTTTACTAACTTTTTATAAAATAATCTTATTCATGTGACTAGATTTAAGGTTCGTACACATGTGCGATTGCCAACCCGCAACGCAGGATATGTACAAATGGCCCGATTTATTTGCTGACACAGCTGCTCGTTTGGCCAACGATCACCGACCGTACAGCCGTTTCGTCCGATAAAGTGCATATGCATCACGTGTCGGCAACTGCGAACGCACATGTGTACGAACCTTAATAGAAGCAGCAAGACTGTGAGAGTCTGGACAGTGTGCTACTACTACTAGTGATGGGTTCTGAAAGGTAAGCAGGAGTACTGAAAGCACATTTACACTAAATATTAGAGAAGGGGGACACTTATGCAGGTAGTACTGCAAACCACTCTTTTTATTGCGACAGGTTTTGGGCTCTATCACAATCCTTTCTCAAGTATCTCTCAAGTATCTGTGCAACAGTGAATTAAGTATGTGCCACAGCTCCACCACCCTCCTTTGGTGATCCGTATAGTCCAAAATAAGTACAGTTTTGATCTGTGTTTCCAGGTATGGCTATAACCAACCTAAAATTAGTATAGCTAAAAAGTGAAACAGTGGGGTTTATAAATATGGCCCATACAGTGCTAAATACACACAATAAAACCAATTTTCAGTGATAATTTATAAGGTGCACTTCTACACATGAAAAGATTGTGTGATCATGTAATAGAGGAAGCGACAGTAACTTTCAGTAATGAGGGCTCAGTGACATCCTAGGATGACCAGCATTTTTAAGGACATGACAATATAGACAACAATGCAGAAGGGTCATCAAAAATGAAACACACCAGAACATCAGGTATGAACAGGTAAATGGACTTTAAGTATTTCAAACTATAAATTGTAAGATAAGAGTAGGAAATGGACTAACATAAGTTTATTGGGTCTTTAAAGTTACGGATGTTTTTTTAAAAACGATGTTTTTAACCTGTGTGCAAATTCAGACCTAAAAGCTCTTTCATACCTGAAGTTAATGGCAATGTTTTAGTATTTAGAAGTATTTACTAGTACAGATTTACAAGAGATCAGTAAAATACGTGAATCTAAACAATGTATAAATAATCTGACTTAAAGGTAAAAAAAAAAGTCCTGGAGAACCTTAGGAATAATAAAGATCTGATTATAAAGGGGGTGGACAAGAGAGGAGCTATAGTTGTGGTCGGGAGAAATATGTGGCAGAGAATATGGGGCAATTATCAATACCAGAACATTACAAAGTCTCCCAGACAGACCCGACTTGGTCTATAAAGAAAGAGGTGGATTAAATGCTAGAAGAAGCAATAACTACTAAAGGAAAGTTAAGTATATACTCTGATGTTGGCCTGAAAGGCTACATTTTGGAAGGGAATGCTTGTGTCTGTGCTGCAGATTTTAAAACTCAATAATGGCAATGTTGGGGATATTGTTGTTTTTATAAAAAAATGTTTAACTTAAGTTGCCCTTTTAGTATAGCTGCCACCGAAGTGGAAGTGTAGGTCAGTGTGTACCAGTGTCAGTTTGGAGGGGTAAGTAAATTTGATGATTGATCAAAATTTGTTTTTTGACTATACTTAAAGGACAACAATATATATAAAAAAAAACCACCCCTATTACATGTCCACACTTCCAGCAGCTGAAATCACTCACATTTACAGCCGTGCTGCCCTCTCTTAGATATTACACAGCAAAGATGAGTGCTAAAAGCCTGCGTCCTAGACGGCCCAGGGCCATGATTAACATAACACTTGCCATTCGCTGGTGGGAATGTCTGTTACAACCGCTCTCTCCTCCTCCTCTGCCAGTTAAACAAACTTGAACTGTTCGGATTGCTAGAATACAGCCTACAAAATCAAGCTGATCAAGGGTGGGTGGAGGAGTGTTTTCACACATGCTAGCTCTAAGTGACAGTTAGGCAGACAGAATTGTTACGCCCCCTTCACAGCATGGCTAATTGAAGGCAGAGAGAAGCTCGAGATCAGGAAAAAAATGTATGGGGAGGGCTGCATACCATTACTCTTTATAAAGTAATTTAAAAAAAAAATGCATTGAGGCAATACATTTATCCTTTAAATCACTTAAATATGGCTGCCACACCAATAAATTGTTAGGTCAGTTGGTGTGTGTACCTGTGTCAGGTTGGAGGGTAAAAAATAACTTTTTTATGATTGGTCAAAATGTGTTTTTTGATTATACTTACCCTCTATATATAAAATCCTTAAAACTCACTAATAACGTGGTAATACTTCCATGGATTCCTTAGCTAGGTAATAGCACACGTCTCCTATATGTCTTGCACGTCTCTACTGAAATTCATGTCTCCAGCTCAAAAACTAGGAGATACAGTCCAAAAAAGCAGGAGAATAAAAGGGAAGAAAAAGAAATAGAAAAGTAATTTGTCTCTTTAAGCTAATCCTTTCAGTATCTGAAGTAGCATTTATACTTAGGTAGACCATCCAAGGGTACCTGTGTTATATACATTGCCAAAGATACATATGGACTTATGGAATTCACCAGAGAGACTTTTGTATCTAGTATTGGATCCCTTATCTCAGAATGTCAACCATCGCCTACAGCACTTGGTACAACAAATCCCCATATGTCTAAAAGACACAACAGACCTCTAAAACAAACTACAAGAAATGGATCAGATTTCTAATAAGACATTGTTAAAGGATAAGTGCACTGTAAAATCAAGTTATGTTCATTTGGAAGCTGCAGCTTTAAAAATACCGTTGCCATATTTTCTTTTTACCTATGCCCCTCCAGAGCCTACCTTTGTGCTTTGAAAGTTGCTGACATCTTGTTACTTGTTTGCTGAATGTTAAGCTCCGCCCCTCTGAGATTTCCTCTGCTTGAGCCTCAAACAGTAATGCTTGTGAGTTCCGTGCGCACACACGTGCATGGAACTCACAGGCATTACTGTTTAAGGCTCAAGCAGGAGACTGCACGGAACTCACAGGCATTACTGTTTAAGGCTCAAGCAGGAGAAAGCAGAGGAAATCTCAGAGGGGCGGAGCTTAACATTCAGCAAACCACTAACAAGATGTCAGCAACTTCCAAGGCACAAAGCTAGGCTCTGGAGGGGCATCGGTAAAAAAAAATATGGCAACGGTATTTTTAAAGCTGCAGCTTCCAAATGAACATAACTTGATTTTACAGTGCTCTTATCCTTTAAGTGGAATCGACATGTAGTCCTAGTACACATCTAGCCCATAAGGGGAAGCACTTCAATGTGTAGAGAACGTGATAACCAAAAAAGTATACTTTCTAATGGACTGATTACGCATGGTTTTGCAAAAGAACTATTTAAAATTCCAGAATAAGTATTTCTGGCAATGCCTAGGCACCTTAATCTTGTTTGTACGCAGCCTAGAACAAAAAAATGTTTCTTCACAATCCAAATTATTACAATGATTTTAAAGCATATTATCGTTATGTGGATGATATACTTGTTATTTGGGGTTGCCCTCTGGATATGTTGCATGGAATATAGTTCACCCCCTATTACATTTACCCACACAGTTTCAGGGGTTGGAATACTGAAATGCCCCCTAGGTATAAATGAAACATGGTCAATCATTCCCTTATTGAATTATAGTTGCATGCTGAGGCCCCAATACAACTCACCAAAAGCGCACGCGTAACCACGAGAGTTATCGCACGCGATTCTGGTGCATTGTCGCGTGTTGTTCCACGTTTGCGGAAATGGTGATCACAAAACATAATAGGGTGCCCAATCGCACATGCAACAGAAATCGCAAAACTTTTGCATTCCCACGATCTCCCTTCTAACCAAAATGGTATGCACTATCGCAAGCGAATTTGCATGCGCAAATGCGTGAAAAACACGTTAGTGTGGCCTAGGCCTTAAAGATTTTTTGTTAGGTATGTGGAATTCCAAAAAAGTTTTTTAATAGTGATATTTTTAAAGTTTTTTTTAACAATTAGTTTTAAATTAAAGGGTATGTCCATCAAAAAGTAAGTTGGTTTCTATCTGATTTATTGAAGAACAGGAGGTAAATGCACTCTCTTACCTCCCGTTCTTCAGTAAATCTTACAGGATAGGAGGAGACACTTACCCGCGGACCCGCTCCAGCGCCGACTTCACTGACAGTCTCCGACGCGTCCACTCTCCATCACACTGTGTGCGCATGCGCGCATAGTGCAAAGGACTGGAGTTGCGTCGGAGGCTTCAGGGAATTTGGCGCTGGAGTGGGTCCGCGGGTAAGTGTCTCCTCCTCTCCTGTAAGATTTATTGAAGAACGGGAGGTAAGAGAGAGTGCATTTACCTCCTGTTTTTTAGTAAATCAGATAGAAACCAAGTTGATATTGGGGTGCAGTTCTTGTTGTATATTAATTTAAAACTAATTATCAAAAAAACTTTATCACTAAGGCGCATGCCAGAGTCCTCCAGGAGAACAGGGAAGGCACAGAAAGCTTTTGACACACAGACAGCTCCTACTCTTCAGTTTCCTGGATTTTGAATAGACACTGCAGGACAACCATAAGGTAATCGGTTACATTTAGTTTTGGGGGTGGACATGCCCTTTAATATACTGTACAACAAGGATTGTGTTTTCTAAATTAATATAATGTAAGAATTTCACTCAATCGTTTTTTCTAAATTAATATATTGTAAAAATTATACTTATTACCGAAAATTGGTTTTATTGTGTGTATTTTGAAATGTATACAGTTTTATTCCCAATTTTAGATTGAATATAGCCATGGACTTATTTTGGACTATATGGAACACCATAGGGTAGTGGTGGAGCTGTGGCACATAGTAATCTGTTGTACAGATTGTGATGAATCTGAAACATGTCACAATAAACAGGGGTTTGCAGTACTACCTGTGTAAGTGTTTCCTCTCTAATATATAATGTGAATGTGCTTTCATTACTGAAGCAGCAGGAGCAGTTGAGAATGAGACATAAGAAACAGAACCCGGATGTGCTCAATTTTTGAATTTGTGTTTGAAGCAGGAGTTCTGGTTTGTGTGACAAGTTCAGTGCAAATACATATACTTTTAAGAAAAAAGAGCAGTATTTTCCCATCCCAATGACCTTAATCTGCCCATTCAGCATTTTGTCTGTGTATAAATAACTGCAACCGAAATACTGACTTCTTGTCTGCAGGACCCTTAATAGATTTACCCTTTGCCCTTGACCTAGCGCCTGGGTTGATTCTGTTGCTCAGTAGAGATCTGAGCATGTTTGACCCATCCAACAGCCAATCAGTAGAAATGAAATGTTAGGAACATTCCAAGGATGTGGTGCATCCTGGGAAGAAGAAGGACCATTAGAACCTGAAATGTCCGCTCACTAATATCAACAGCAGGGAATAGCAAGGGTATGAAATCAACTGATTTTTCAAAATGGAAGCAAATATATAGGTATGCATAATACAAACTAAGAATTTAAAAAATAATGATATTTTCCACTGAACTTTCCCTTTAATGGTTAATTATGGGTAAACTTTGGAAGACTTAATTGAATGAAAATTTTGTAGAGTGATAGGCAGATATTTTCTAAGTACTTTAAGTTTGTATATGTTTTACAGGGCCACATCTACCATTAGGCAGAGTGAGACATTTGTCTCAGACGGCACCTCTGCACTGAAGAAGTAAGGCAGCAGACAAGCAGTGGTGGAAAAATAATCCCTTTAACTGGCAAACCTGCACGAGAAGTGTGAGCACCACCCGCATGACTCCAATACACGGTACCTTGAAGTTGCTTCATCTCCACTTCAACATTTTATATGGTTCGGTTAGCTTTATTTTTTTAGGCTAGGTAAGTCTAGTTAGGGCTTGAAGTGGTGGCAGGCTTACAAATCTTTTGTCAATTATTTTATACTACAGAAAGTATGGCATTTCTAATGTATTGTAACAGTTGTACCAACATGTATAGCACAGGCTATAAAAGAAGTATTTTAATCAACTAAAATCTGAAAGGTGCAATATGGTATTGGCAACATAAGCTGAGAAAGAGATGTAATACCTGTTTCTAGTAATTTACATTATTGGTAATTAACTGACTGAGGAACTGTTTAAAATTTAAATACCTATGTGATAGTTCAAAATCTTAAAATTTTACCCATGCCCACCAGTGAAGCCACGGCCATTGGCCAAACCACGCCTATGGACAAAGCCACACCCATTTTAACTCGGTGGAGCACGAAGGGCGGCATTCAAAAGTTTGGCTCAGGCAGCAAAAACCCTATTAGTGCCCCTGATGTTTTATAAATAATTAAGGTTTCATTCCTTGATGGGACCTTTCTCAAGCTGATGTAAAAAATACAATCAATGTGACATATACAACACCACTCAGTGAAAAAAGTCACCAGCATGACAGCTTATGCAGAAAGTAAACCCTGACAGTGATCATAGGTACATACAGATCAAGATACATGTAAAGTGCTATAAGGACCAGCAGAGGTCAGTGTATTAGTGCTAGATAAAAATACATAAGGCTTTACCTTAAAAGAGCCTACAATCTAAGTTCTTACACTCACAACTTATCAGTATGTCTGTATGATAGTAGAGAAAACCCACATAAGCACAGTGAGAATAAATAATAATAATAAACAAACTGCTTAAGCTAGCTTTACACGGGCAGATGTTTTTTCCGATCTGATTTCCAATCAAGGGAAACAATCAGAAATCGGATCAGAAGAAACGCTCAAATTTCCCCACCTTGGGGTCTCGATCTTTCTGCAGATTTCAGATTGAAAACTGCAGAGATATTGGGACAGAAGATGGGGTCAGAAATTTTCCGCCTGGCTAGATCTTCATTTTTCAAATGAATTTGAACAAAATGTCAAAATGGCTCCAAATGTCGATTCTGTGTATTGGGTGCTTTAGTTCCACTTCTACTGACATGTTCCAATAACATAAAGTTACATTTACAGACCCTACACACTCCCTGGTGTGGGCTGTGCTGTTCTGTTCTCCCCCACCCCTCCTCTTAAGTCACTATAAAGCTAGGTACACACACAATAAATCCCTGATACTGTAGGATTGACAGTGTGTGTAGCGCCTTTCCCGAACAAGCTTGTGGCTGCAGAATGTTCCCATCAGCCTTGTGGTCGTTCGGGAAAGACCTAAAATCGTGAAAAGAATCGGCCGCGGTCGTGGGAAACACACAGTCCCGAGTGTTCTGTATAGTGTGCTGTGTATATGCTGTGTATAGAGAGAATGCTCAGGATTGTGTGTTCCCTGATCTTTGAAAAATGACAGACAGGATCTTGCAGCATCATACACCATTTCACATTAATTGAAGTACGGGGGATTCTAGTCTCTAAGAACTTGTGGGTGTAAGGACAAAGCTTCCCGGTTGATGTTTTTAGCAGGACTGGGCTGTTGGGGCCCACCAGGAAATCTGAGACCAGGGGCCCATCAGGGTGGCTTAAGGGGCCCACCTAACATTTCATATCATCTCTAGTATCACTTATTCACATATCTATCTTACTCCTACTGACTCCTATTGTTTATTTAAATGCATTTCTTACTGTCACAACCAAGTGTCCCTTTCATGGTAGATTGCAAACTGCTGTATTTGCTAAGGTTACACACGCTTTATTTTACACCCATTTTTAAAACTACTATTCTCATTTTACATGGTTGCCGGCAACATTGTCAAGTGTATGATGTGGTTAAGATAACAGATTAATTAACTGGAAGACTGCCTTAAAACTGGCTAATGATCTGGAGAGCTGATAGCACTGGCTAATAATCTGGAGGGCTGACAATACTGGGTAATGATCTGGAGGGCTGATAATACTAGCTAATGATTTGGAGGGCTGATAACACTGGGTAATGATCTGGAGGGCTGATAACACTGGATAATGATTGATATAGAGGGCTGATAACACTGGATAATGATCTGGAGAGCTGATAACACTAGCTGATGATCTGGGGGCTGATAACACTGGATAATGATCTGGAGGGCTAAAAAAAACTGGCTAATGATCTGGAGGGTTGATAACACTGGATAATGATCTGGAGGGCTGATAACACTGGGTAATGATCAGGATGGCTGATAACACTGGCTAATGATCTGGAGGGCTGATGACGCTGGCTAATGATCTGGAGGACTGACATGACACTGGCCTATGAACTGGAGGGCTGACTAATAATAAATGTGATTATATACCTGAGACCTACATTTATTGCTCTGCTCTCAGAGCAGAAATTGTTGTGCTGCTTCTATTAATCTGACAGATTACTGTCTCTGGCAGGAGTTTGAAGGGAGCCAAGAGCAGAACAGTGTATGTCTCATAGATATGCACATGCTTAGCCCCCAATCATCTTTAAGCATGTCAGCTAAGGCAGACAGCACATTTAAACTAAGGTAATGTCTTCAAAATGTCATTACTGACCTCCCATTCTTATAAATCATTTTAGTTTAGTCTGTGGTGTATGTCAGCTCCCAGTGTCAGGAAAGAAGTTCAGCAGCAGAGGAGGAATCTTCTATTCCTTGCCCATGTTAAAGCTAGAGGTGCAAGCTGTGCCTTTTAAGCTTGTAACTCACTAATATCTTCTGTGGCAGCCTAAATTTTGGAGACCGGGTGGGCATTTGCCCCTCAGCCTACTGGGCCAGTCCTCCCCTGCACTGGGAGATTCCCCTGTAACCCTATGTCTGACACTGATTTTTAGAAGTGCACCATTCTAAAAAAGGTATTCCAAATGGAGTAATTTCTTTTAGTAGTTGACAGTTTATGAGAAGCCATTAGTGTTGCTGTAGGTGGAGAATGGACCCTGTGACAAAAGATGAGGAATTACAGGGAATCTGTCCATATTCATGTTTATGAGCATTGCAAATTATGATCTCCTTTGCCAAAAGGGTGTTATTAAGATTGCTTTGACCTTGTCCTCGTGTATTTTCTGTAAGATTCTGGGGAATGTATTAATGGCAACTCCTTTCTTGGTGCTGTGGAGATTCGGAATTGCAGGGCGCGATACTGAAAGTGCTGGTGGAGAACATAGAACATAGATAACATGTACAGAGTTTCTAGCTTCTGTTTGTAGCGAAAGAAAAATTCTAACTGTACTTATGATTCTTGTTGTATCTCTGGTGGCACAACATGTAAATGGCATATTTTTAGGAACACACAGACCAAGAAGTCAAATCCCCTGGTTTACTTGAAACAATATGAAACAGTACAACATAGTCTATTGCCTCAGTGTATTGCTTTTTGTTGCTTTTCTGTTTGTTTCCATCATGTTTCTTGAAAAATATAAACAGGTTTATTCAATAAAAGTTCTTATCGTTTAAAATGGTGCTAATTTTACCCCAACCAATCAGATGTTAGCTTTCAAATGTTAAATAAGATCTGATTGGTTGGGGCAAAATTAGCACCATTTTAAACAATAAGACCTTTTATTGAATCTCCCTAAAAGTTTCTACACATGTACAAACTTTATTTATAACAGCTCTGTTTTTATTTACCAACCAGCGTGAATTGCTGACAGCCTTCCTGGAGCAATACAAAATATTCAACTGATTTTACTGATTATTTTTCCTAGCAAAAAAACCCATACATGTTGCATTTGTCAATGGTGAATGTTCAAAAAATGCCAGGTAAACACTCAAGGGAGGGTAGCACAAGCATGCTGGCCTAGGGAAGAATTAGTTTCAAACTATGGGCCAAGAGGCCTGCAGATTCCTAAATATCCTTTTCTACCTTTATTAACATGGATCGCACTTGTGATCTGTTAGTGCTTGAAAATCGCAGAGCAGTGCATGTCAGTGTGGGTGGCCATTGATCCCGCCCAAAAAATTTAATCCGATAACGCGTGGATCGTATTGCGAACAGACGGTGTGTGTGGAACATCAGCAGGTAAAACTGCCACTGCACGTGATGTTAAGATCAGTTCAACATTCATGTGGAATTGGACATGAAATCAGCATAACGTTGGGTCGGGGTATGGCCAGCATCAGGTGAGAGCTCATAATGTATAAAGACTGATCCTTTCAATAATGAAATAGTGGGTGTAGAACTTTAGGGAACCTTCCTGGGTCAACATATTAAAAGTACTAAGCACAGAGTTTGCTTAAACAGGCAGATTACAACACAAAGAGGCATTTTGTATGTTGCCATTTTTACAGTTAAAGGGACACTATACTGAAAAAATAACTTTTACTCATCTTAATCTATAAATAAATACGTGTAAGTAGCAACTACTCTGAGGTGTGTGTGTTGCTGCATGCCTTCAATCCAGCACATGTTTGCTCAGGAACAATATCCCCCTATCCCTATTTTAACCACTCCCACTTTTGTCTGACCAGACTTTCCCCCCACAAACTAACTGTCAAGCCTGCATACACCATACAGCATTCCAACTGTCAAACTCTGTCAACATTCCAGCTACAGTAAAACTGCTCACAGAAGAATAGTTTATGACAGCAAGGCACTTGATTGACAGCTGAAATTTAAGATGTTTTAGATTGGATATCTCAAGAAATAGAGGCAGGTCGACAAAATAATGGCACAGTGGTGGTTGGGAAGAATTAAAGTTTCCATTAATGATCAATTTGAAACAACTTTTTTTCCAGTAAAGACACCCTTTAAACAGTAACAGTTCCATCCATATCACTAACACACAAGGTGGCAGCAACATCAAACTTACTACCCAAAGCTCCCACTGAGCGTTATAAGGTTCAGTTATTTCTAATTTAATCTCATACACTACAAGAAGTGTCAGTATATTTTACTGTATTTACTTCTGTGCCTTCCTGCTCCTATTATCAATCATTCATTCCTCCTCTCTGTTTAATTCATCTTTACTTTAAAATATCTCTCTACCACTATCAACTTCTTAGTTATTTCCCATTAATAAACCAGTCACACACAATACCTTTTTCTTGCTCACTCACAGGTTCCATTTTTTCTTTTGCCCTACACACAATCCACCTACAAGACACAAAGTCTCTTTCAGTCTTTCCCTGAAGTGTCCTTGTCTTCCCATGCCTTTTCTTACACACAATATCCCTCTTTCTTTGCCCTTTGCTCTCCCCCCTTTCCTTTTGCCCTCCCTCACTCATTACATTCTCTTCCTCCCACCATTCCTCCATATTTCTCATTCCTGCCTTTCCTGCTCCCCTTCCCTGGGGTCTTGGTCAGCTCCTTAGGATGTCTTATTTTAACACTCCCTCCCTCCTGAGCACTTTACTAATAAGGTTATTGAAAAAGGAGAGAGAGGGACAAGGATTCAATAACAAGCTAAATATGAAAGAAATGTGTTCATACCGGATGGCTGTTATTTTAGCTCTGAAGTTTTACCTAAACAGCTAGAGTAGGGCATAGGGCGAGTTCTGAATCCCTCCTCTGTCCTTGTGCTTTTTATATATCACTCCAGACCCCAAAAAATGGGATTTTCATTTTTCCCTCCTTCTGTCAATGGCTCCTTGTTCTTTGAGCTGCACATCTAGTGAGCGAGAGTTTCACCTTGTGTTCCCATCACCCCTTCCAGACCCTCCCATTTCAATGATCAGTCTGTTCCTGATTTTGTCTTTTCTGGGAATGATTCAAATCCTTTCCATGGTCAACTAAGGCCTAAAACATTTGCCAACTTCTCCCTGGGGGGGATGGCAGTTAGAATCATATGTACAGTTTATTTATTGTGAAATATACATTCACTTTCGTTTTTTTTTTTTTTGCATGTGGGAAAAGGTTTAATTTTTTTTTTTAATGAAATGCCAAGAAAAGTGTAACACTTAAGCCAAAGATTAAAAATATTTGAATAGATATTTCCCTCCCCACAGTTTCCCCTACCTATCTAAAGAAGAGTTAGTATATCCCAATTTGCTCACAGGGACCCTTCATCATCCATGTGAAAATGGGAGCTCATTCTACTTAGGGAAGATGCCTTCTGGGTTTACTGAATTTGTATAGGAGAAACACAAGACAATTTTTGGCTGAGTGCATCCCAAGGGGAAGTGTTTTTACAATACACAATGTTATTTTTTCTGTCTGTCAAATAACAGTATGTATTCCAGGGCAAATAAATGGCTTTCTTATTCTTAATTGATAGAGAATTTCATTAATATAAATAACTATGTTTACACCCCCATGGCACCCCCATTACCTAATAGTACCAGGATGAGGACCTAATCTGCTAGGTTCTCATCCTTGAATTTGCTGTATAAAGTTTGGTTCCTAGGGCTAGTCTCCATCGCCTCCTCCATATTTCTTCAAGGAGAGCATCTTCCTATTGGCCAGTCTAGAAAGCTATGGACTGTGAGAGTGTGCATGATCTACAGCAAAAAAAAAACCTAGCTGTAGCCTAGCTAATCACCCTGAAGACCTAGCTAATCATCCTGAAGACCTAGCTAATCACCCTGGGTAATATTAGGTGAATGGGGGGGAGGGTTATGTTAGTGTAATTTCCATTTAATATAAAAATGGAATTATATTAACATAAACTAATATTTAGGTCCAAAATATACAAATGGAAGTTTCGAAAATATTAAAGGGGAGTAGAGATGGCCAAACTTTCGAAAGTTCGGTCCGTTTTCGAACTTTCGAACTATATGGAAAGTTTGAAAGTTCGAAAACGTACCCATTAAAGTCAATGGGAGTCAAATAGTTCGAAAAGTTCTAATGAAATACAATTAAAATATCAATGGTAACTTAATGTAAATGGCTGTGGGACCTGGGAAATGGTCTGGGGAACATGTTCGAATATCCAGGACATTCAAAAAATCAATTTTTCTCTCACTCCCGCTATTTTCGAGCTCGTTCGCACCTAGGTATCGTGTACATTTTACTTGCGGATTTGATGCTCGCGTACAGGTTTTAATGGACCCTTTAATCGCGGATTCGATGCTCGCGTAAAGGTATAATAGGCATTTTACTCGCACATTTGAATGGTCGAACATTCGATATTTATCAAAGTCCGAAAATATCGAAAATCCGTGTCCCGGGATAGTTTGAGAAGTCCGAATTCGTTCAAATTCGAATAGTTCGGCTCGAACTCGGGTTTGAGTTTGAGTTCTAGTCCATATCTAAAGGGGAGATGTCTGTTGTATTCAATTAGATCAACTGGACTTAAAGTTTAGTTCTTGAAGATGTTTCGCTAGTCATCCGACTGGCTTTCTCAATTCAGAATGACTTGTACAAGAATCTGTGGCAATTATGTACCCTGGAAAATCCCAATTAGGATAGTGGCTAAGAGGTGTTATAGGAACGCCCAGAGTAAGGTGTCAAAACAGCATTGTACATGGCAGACAGTTGGGAGACCAAACAGCAACTGCATCAACGTATGGCCCAGCACAGAAGGGCCAATTCCTCGGGTCAGGACTCAGCCGTGTACCTGCACATCTTAAGGATAAAGGACATACCTTTGAAGATTTTAAAGGGTCAAACATCTCCAGTACCCTGCATATCTTTTCTTCTGCTTGTCTTTCCCAGTCTCTGGTTTGCCTTTATATCCTGTATATTCTTATGCTGCGGACGAAAGCAGCAAAGATTTTTCGGAGCAGTCGACCAATACACGGAAGTATCGGTCGATTGGCCTGAAAAATCTGCCAGTGTGTACCTAGCCTTAGGGATCTTCTGAATGCAAGGTGTGGATGCATTGAGGCTAAGGGGTGTTATTGAAAGTGCCCAGGATAAGGTGTCAAAATAGCATTGTACATGGCAGGTAGTTGGTGTTGAACCCCCCTCACATCTATTTAGGCTTGGTTTCTTCATTTTCACATTAATGGCCTCTTTGACCCCTCTCTTGAACCAGTCATGTTCCTTTGCCAAGATGTTGACATTAGAATCTTCAAAGGTATGTCCTTTTTCCTTACGATGCAGGTACACAGGTGAGTCCTGACCTGAGGAATTGGCTCTTCTGTGCTGGGCCATACGTTGGTGCAGTTGCTGTTTGGTCTCCCCCACATACAAATCAGAGCATTATTCACTGCACTGCACTGCGTATATGATGTCACCTTTCTTGTGTTTGTTGTTTGCTTTAAAGGGATATGGTATTTTTTGAAAATTCTTCTTAATTTCTTGGAGACCCCTACTACATATGGGATGACCATATTCTTTCTCCTGTCTTGCTTTTCCCTTTGTATTTGTGTTCTTCTACCCCTTTTGACAAAGGCCCAGTCTGGATATCCACAAGTTTTAAGGGCTCTTCTGGGCTCTTCTGAGATGTCTAATTTTTTAGCCTTCGTCTCTGTGCTAGTGGGAATGTTCTTTCCTTTGTGTTGCAGGGTTCTGATGACACGCAGCATGTGATCTAAATGGTAGTGGGAGTCAAAAATCAAATATTGGTCTGTATGGGTTGGTAAACCTCTTCTTCCAGTTTACCATCCTCTCTGACTTCTACCAAGCAGTCCAAGTAGGCCAGTGTGTTGTTTTGTACCTCTTCCCTTGTAAATTTGATGTTCTGGTCTATGGCATTGATGTGTTCTGTGAAGGCTTGAACTTTTATCCCAGGTGTCATCCACGTACTTGAACCAGTGGCTGGGTGCAATGCCCTTGTACATGTTTTTGCTTATAGAACTTATCCCTGTATTTGAAATAAGTAGTATTCAGGAATAACTTCCAACCAATGGCCCTAAGATAGTTGCCAACAGATTCTTGTACAAGTCATTCTGAATTGAGAAAGCCAGTCGGATGACTAGCAAAACGTCTTCAAGAACTAAACTTTAACTCCAGTTGAACTAACTGAATACAACAGATATACATGGCCTGGATGAATGAGAACATTCATAAGCAGAGTGAACTATTCCTTTAATAGTTACATAGAAACAACATAGTACAGAGCCGCAGAGGGAGGATAATGAAGTGAACCCCATCTTAGCACAGCTCTGAGCAATGCATTTCTCAATAGTGTCCCTATCTGAACTTCAGTATCTGAATGTGAATAAAACCTCTGCATATTTGTTAATATCTCACTCAAGCACCTTAGACACTGATACTCTGGACTGAAAATGATTGAAATCCAGTGTGTGTTTCCTTAACAGGTATCCCACTCCTCCCAGATCCTCTGGGAGTCTCCCACAAATCGGGGTGGTCTCCCGTGCTCCCGGGAGACCATCCCGATCTCCCACAATGGAGAGGAGACCTGAATCTCCTCCCCGTTATGCCCTCTTTATGTGTGTCACGCCCCCGGACCGCCCCATGCCACGACCCTACCACACCCCTAACCCCTCCTCCCCACCCCTAGCGCAAATGCCCTGCCCACTGTGTGACGTCAACGAGGTTGAATATGGGAGACAGAAGCGATTGGCACAAATTTAATTTCTTGAGGAAATTCTACATACTGCATACACTTGAACATAAACCAACCCGAGTATAAACCGAGTTACCTAATTTTACCTAAAAAAGGACCAAAAGTGATTGACTCGAATATAAGCCGAGGGTAGAAATTATGACCACTAATGCCTTTTGATTCTGTATTGTTTTGAGGCTTTAGTTGCCCTTTAAATGGACAGCAGATTTCCCATACTGTAGTCCCGTAATATTGGATTTGGCTATTACTGTATGGGACCACTGTATGAGAATTCTGCTGTCCATTTAAAGGGCAACGAAAGCCTCAAAACAATACAGAATCAGAAGGCAATCTTTAAAAATAGATACCATCCTCCTGATTCTGTATTGTTTTGGGTTAGTGGCACTTTAAATCCCACAAAGTAACCCCCAATTTCTTTCCACTCCAGATGTTTGAAAACTACAACTCCCACCATGCTTTAGTTGCTGGGAGTTGTAGTTTCCAAACATCTGCAGTGGCCAATACTTGCAAATAGGGGTAAATCCTCCTTTATTCGTGCATATATCAAACCATCCTTTTTGTTTAGTTTGTTATATGCACAAATAAAGGAGGTTGTACTCTTATTTGGAAGTATATCCCTGCTAGATATTGCATTGTGATCTGTGAACGGTGTTGTTGCCCTTTAAAGCCCACACAGTAACCCCCAATTTACTGTGCAGTTTAAAACACACACATCTCTCCCTGCTGTGGGCTGTACTGTACTTCACTGATTCACTCTTATTGCTGACTGGGACCCGTACACACCCCCTCCCTATGTTGAGACCAGAACTGATAAGAACAGTAGTTGAAGTTGAGTTACAAGCAGTGACCTAAGCGAAGGAGATAACAGGCAGAGGGGATTACAGTACATCCCACAGCTGGGAGAGACCTGCGTGTGTGTTTGATCCTGCAGTGAATAAACTAAGGAGTCAGAGCACATACTGACATACTGTTGCCTTCTCCTACCTTGTCTGGCGGCTGCTCGCTCCACATCCTCTGTGCTTCTGGATGACATCACTACTCAGTGTCGGTAAGTGAGAGGTGCCGAGTAGTGATGTCATCTGGAAGCGCAGAGGATGCAGAGTGAGCCGCCGGACAAGGTAGGAGAAGGGCTTGATTTGAGTGTAAATCGAGGTTCAAATTTCGGTGTATACTCGAGTATATATGGTATATTTATGTTTTTTATTCATTTTTTCATCAGAATTCATAATTTGTACAAATACTAAAGTTAGATCAATAAATGTACAGTATCTATATTTAAAGATGCACTCAAATTAATTAAATTAAGGGTTTTGCTGAATAGTTCCTGTCACTATCTCTTAAGGAACTCCAAGCAACCTCTCATGGAGCCCTAGGGTTCCTCGACCCCGGGTTAAAGAGGAACTGTGGTCCCTATAAAAGTGGCCTTTATTAAAAAGAACACACTCCTACCTTTTAAAATCACTCCAGGATCCTGCTTCTAGCTGCAGTCTATCCAGCTTACAACAATATAAAGGCACACGATAAATAGACGGGCGTCACGCCAGCTGGAGTAAAACTTTACTTTTATTTAAAGGTAAGTATCATAAAGTGCCAAAGTCACAAATCATAAGTATGTGAAGAGGGGGAGGAGTATTAGGAGGGTAGCAGCCGGATGCGTTTTGTGACTCTCGTCACTTTCTCACGGCCTTTGAGGAAGTGACGGGTACTTAAAAAAATCAGATTTAGTGTCTCTTAAAGCTATATATGGTAGCTGCCTGGTATTTTGTGCTACCAGGTCCTACCCCATAGAGTCAATAATCTGTTTCAGTAGCATAACTACGCTACAGCAGCCCCAGACACGCGATCAGCTTTACCCGCCCCCCCCGCGCGCGAGGGGGTCGCTGCACAGATTATGGGCCCATGGCAGGCCCTATTACTGTCCGGGCACCCCAAGGCGGACCCTACTACCGTCCTGGGGTGGCGGGGGTGTTAGTTACGCTACTGATTATTAGTGTGTATAGCACATCTTTTAAATGTATCTCCAAAATCTGGGTGGGCAGCCAGCCAATAAAAGCCAAATGGGTAGAGTCAGACCCGAATCCCATTGCTAGTTACAATGTCACCCCCTAATGTAGGGAGAAAAAGTATTCATAACCTACCTTGTATCTCACTGTTACAGCACTTTATGGTGGGGACGTATTTAATGCATTGGGACATAGTTAAATGATTTTAATACAATTCCATATAGTAGATTATTTAATTTGAACTGAACTATCAAAGTCCATTTTTTATAAATATTACACCTGTTTATTGTTCTAGGGATGCAGTGCTCACTATTTTATTCACTATCTGCATTCCAGTGAACAGGCAGGAAGAGTGATACTGATTCCCCTTCCCTCTCAAAATGGCCATGTAAATAGGGGGTATTGTTACAGGTAAATACCTGGTAAAACAGGCCTTATGGTCACGCCAAAGTTTTACAGCAAATCACAATGCAGAAGGAACTGCTATCGGCCTATTAAATTGGAGATGTGATTCCCCCTCACACCATCGAACTGTACTGAGAAAGAAGCAAATGGGCAGTGACCAGTGCCAGCCCCACTGAGCAACCCAAGAAACCTAATGATATATCCACCCAGCTTAGTGTATCAGACCAGGGGTTTGAGGATATTCTTAATAAAATGTAACTAGTGCAGCTGGACTGATTTTACTTTTTTCAAAATCAGCCTTGCTGTATATTTTAGCTATTTTAAAAACGGTATGTAGCAGAGCAGATCTTGATGTTTAGCAGCAGAAATACTCTACATGTAATGTTTTGTCAGTGATGACTGTCACATGACTCAGACAGTCAGTACAGACAAAGAAGTGTAAATTTACAAGCCTATAACTTAAGATCCAGAGAAGCTAGGGGCAAGCCTATATGCAAACGCGATACTAAATCGTGAGCGTCGGATGCGGGGGGTGATTTTAACGTAACCCGCGCATCTGATGCTAATATGGAGGTGTTTTTAGCTTGGCAAATATATGGAGTTAAAGTTGCGCTAACCGGTTCGTGACTTAAACTACATATAAGAAATAAAAACATACATACATGTATTTGCCCAGCGAGTGTGTAAATGAGCCTATTAGTGTTTTAGATCCTCATTCTGGGCACTACAAATGGGAGAAGGTAGTGGAGCAAGGAGGAAGCGAGTATAATTTTACTTTAATAAGAAGTGTAGAAGCTTGCCTATTCTATTTATCTGCAGCCACTTATCAGATGTTATCAAATGTATTCCAGCTGTAATAGACCAGCAAAATGATATAATCTGATTGTGACTTCAGATTAGTAGCACAAGCAATCATTAGCACTTCTTATTACAGGTTAATTGTGGCCAAAATAAAATGGTCCAAAAATTGAAGAAATACTGGTATTTATATTAAGGGCATAGGACATCCAATTAAAGGTTGAGGGTATTACAACCACATGGCAGCTTGACCTATCTTCCATAGAAGGACTGTAGGAGCACTCCTTTAGCTAAATTACAATTAAATGCTGCAGAAGTGCTACTTATCTGGTCAATAATTCATTCAAACAAATAAAAGATAATCAATGTACATTCCTAAGTCCCATACAATATAATTATAGTCCAAAAAACTTTCCCCTCCCCCTTACAAGTATCCATGGTGAGGACCTGAATCGCTAAGTCCTCACCCCTGGCTACACTTTCTAAGTCAAGTAATATTTACCCACAGTTTCCTTCATTCCCCTGGTCTGTGTAGCTCCGCCTTCCAGACTGTCAGTGAAGACACGCTTTGCAATAAGCACTCCCTCCCATTCGTAGTGAAGGACGAAACTGCTAGGTTTTGTTCCGTTTTCAGGTTTTGGAATCTCTGGAAAATTCAGAAGATCCGAAAATGGAACTTACAATCGGGACTTCGGAGCATGTTTTTGATTTTAATTGAAAGTTCGAGGCTATTTTCGGAAATAGCCCAGAACGTTCGATAATACCCGAAAATACAATCTGAGACTATTTTCGGATTTTCAAAGATTATTGAACATTTAAGGTTTTTCCAAATAGCCTCGAACATTTGATAAAAATTTAATTTTGTCCCTTTGGCCTGTCAGTCATGGGGGAAAATTGTCATCCCTATGAATTAGTTTTTTACAATCAGTAGATTGTCCAATTATATAGTACTATGGCCTTATTTAGCCAAAAGGAAAGAGCTGGGCAGTTGGGTTGGACAGTATAATAACTGATATACCTTATTTTCAATAGAAAAGAGCTTCACAATTACCTGTAAGGGTTGAATGAAGGTAGCACTGAGCAATCATACTAACCTCCTTAAAAAAATAAAGGCATTATCCTGACTAGAAAGCGAGCAAAGGCTTAAATCTTGACAAACATTCATGCATTGCTTTAATGGAGAACTAAACTTACATTTTTAAAATCCTAATGTGAAAGCTTTTCTTCCCAAATCACATATACATTGTAAGATTCTGCTCTAGTAATTAGGATTTACATATATGAAAGAAGATTCTATAACTAAGAATGCATCCATGCTGCCAGTACAACTCACCGCCTATTTAGTCATCAAAGAGCCTTGTGAGCATGTGCATCTATATTTACTGTCTTTATGCACATAGTTTCTATGTAGATGGCTCCATAAAAATGTGCCCTCATAAGACTTTAAGGGCCATATGTATAAACAGGCGGTATCATACATTTGCGATGGTGCACGTTATTATGATAAAGTAAATTATGATAACGTACATTTACACCAAATGTTCATTAATTAACGAACATTTGGGCCTAGAATACCATGCGGTAGTAAACTACCGCAATGGTATTCTATGGGGATCATAAAGTTACAATCGCGGTCATAGATTTACTATTCTTTTAATGATCGTCAAAATGATAGAAAGAGGACATTTAAATTTCATAATCCATTCGTATTAAATCCATCTATTTTTATTATTGTGTGCATGGTTGCCATGGAAACAGAAAGGGGGGGAGAGTGTTGGAGTGTATCAGTCGGTGTGTGCACCTGTGTCTGTGGGGTTTTAAGGGGTATGTAATTAAGACTGTAAAACTAACTTTTTTATGGTTTAGGTATGGTTGCCATGGAAACAGAATGTAGGTTGGGTTGTGAGGGTGTATCAGTAGGTGTGTGTTAGGAATTATATTTTTAAATTTCAGACCATAAAACTAACTTTATTGATGACCACCAGTTATTCTCGGTGTTGCCTATATACACATGTGGGTATAGTATTTGTTACATGCAGGTGTGTGTTTGGCTTAGATGAAAGAGACAGGGAAAAAGAAGTGCACAGTTGATAATGTACGTCATGTATTTTGTAGTTATGAGTTGAGGAGGTGACATTTATAGCAAAACTTTATACACAACGTTATCAGTTTTTCCACTTGGAGCGTAAATATACAAATGTTGTAGGGAACCTCGTGAACATGCTACATGGAATTGGCCTTGGGGAAAACATGTTGATTGAATATCACAGCAATTGAGTGACTGACAGACGTCATGCTGTTCTCTAAACATGTGAAGTGCTGTCTCTAAACATGTGAAGTGCGGGCTCTTAATCTGTCTTGTTAAAGCCAGGCTTCATTCAGTTGCGCTTTCTGTGAGCTTTGTGTGTTTTTATCAAGCGTGCTCTATTTTTTGCACATTAGTTAGCAGTATGTCAAAAAAAAAAAAAAAAAACAATCCTAAATTACCGATACCGATTATAAATCTACGATAACAAAAACGTAGATTTATGATCCCCATAGAATACCATTGTGGTAGTTTACTACCGCATATCATACTTCTACCTATTGTTTGGTAATTAACAAATGTTTGGTTGTAAATGTACCATTGCAGCCGTACATATACGACCGCGATCGTACATTAACTAACCCGCGGTATTGCTTTTTAGCGAATTTACAATAATGATCGTGAATTACAGATCGTGATTCACACAGATTATAAATCTGCGATAACAAAAACATAGATTTACGTTCCCCATAGAATACCATTGGGGTAGTTTGCTACCACATGGTATTCTATGAACGAATGTTTGGTAATTCACAAATGTTTATTTTAAATGTTAACATTTACGACCACGATCATACATTAACGAACCCGCTGTATCGCTAAAAAGTAATACCTGGGGTTTATAAACATGGCCCTTTGGTTGCACTTTAACACTTTATCCTTGCTCAATGACCACTTTATATTTACTATTAGATCCCAATCAATAAAGTTCAGTTCTGGTCCGAATTGAAAGTGCCATAATGTCTTTGTTCTTTTAGTTGTAACTGTCTGTGAAGTGTGTGACATGCCGTTAGTGGGTGTCTGGTGCTTAAGTCCAGGTAATGCCCGTGCAATCCATAACCCCCACCCGTCCCGGTTTGAGTAGGTGGACAGGGAATGTCTTTGATGTTGTGATGGGCGGGAGCGAGGTATTCTGGGATGTGGATTGGCTTGGGGCATGTCTATGAAGTTGTGGTGTCCAGGAGGTGTGGCAAGTTTGGGAAATTTGGGGGTACGGCCACAATGGAAGCATGGGTGTGACTGTGCTTTTTGGGGGCATGGCCGCACAGTTTGGGGGTGTAGGTGCGATGTTTGTTGGCTACTCTTACTTAGCATGATAAATGCATAGTAAATGTGTCTCTTGAACACAAACAACACACACATGCATGTGTATAGGCATAAGTATACCCCTTTAACCAATTCCTCTTTCCATCTGACATTCACTTTGTGAAGTCAAGCATGATAAGTAATCTCTATGAGACAGCACCAGGAGATGAGAATTTGCCACCATGCAATTCACACTTATCATCTGTCACCCTAGCAGTAATGGTAAAAAAAAATCAGTATAGATGCTCTTAAGTGTCCCACGAAACATACAATGCTCACTGGAATGGTGCTTGTAGCTTTTCTGTTGCATGCCTCATATAATTTTGCTTAAGAAGTCTAAAGGGATTCTTTCATCCATTGCCAAGTCCCAAAACTTCGGAGCAATTATCAGCATGTCTGTCTGCCTACACTAAGGGCTCGTTCACACAAGGGAACGTTTTGGTGCAATGTCAATCATTGACATCTTGCCAAAATGCTTTGCTCATAAGAGTGAACCCTACTGTTCACACCATTGTGCTGCGATACAGTGTGTTGCCGTTAACGTACTGTTTGCAGCAGTTTGCTGCATTATCACACAGCGGTGCTATTGAAATCAATATATACAATATAGCAGGGGAACATCGCACAACATCTCTATGCGATGTTCCCCCGCAGCGCTACCGACCCTAGTGTGAACCTTGCCTTAGACAAACTGTAAATTACAATATGTTATTTTATAATTTCATATTAAAACACATGTATTACAATGGCCTCAACCCAGGGTGGATTTGATTTAAATCACTAGTCAGTAAGGCTTGATTTAAATCATAGTTTCCTAAATAAAGACTAATTCTTGCTGGTATAACTTTAATATGCAAGTAGATTTGTAGAATAATTTAAATAGATTTACTCAACTGAAACAATAACATTACAGCATATGTTATACTTGAGTATATACCGACAGAGTATAAATTGAGGTACCTGATTTTACATGAAAAAAGGAAAAAAAAATGGTTGACTCGAGTATAAACCGAGGGTAGAAAATATGACCACTACTGCCTTCTGATTCTGTATTGTTTTGAGGCTTGTGTTGCAGAATTCCCATACAGTAGTATCCAAATCCAATGTGGCTATTACTGTATGGGACTACTGAATTCTGTCCATGAATTCTGTCCATTGCCTCAAGGCAATTTTTAATAATTGATACCATCCTCCTGATTCTGTATTGTTTTGGATTAGTAGCCCTTTAAATCCTACACAGTAACCCCAAATACCTTGCCACTCCAGATGTTTGGAAACTACAACTCCCTGCATGCTTTAGTTGCTGGGAGTTGTAGTTTCCAAACATCTTCAGTGGCCAATACTTGCAAATAGGGTTAAATCCTCCTTTATTCATGCATATAACAAACCAACCTTTTTGGAAGTATTGGGGACTCCTTTGTTTTGTTGCCTTCTCCTACCTTGTTCGGAGGCTGCTCGCTCCACATCCTCTGTGCTTCTGGATGACATCACTACTTCGTGCCAGGAAGTGAAAGGCGCTGAGTAGTGACGTCATCCAGAAGTGCAGAGGATGCGGAGCAAGCGGCTGCCGCACAAGGTAAGAGAAGGGTTTGACTTGAGTATAAACCAAGGTTTGAGTTTTAGGCTTTTTTTTAAAGCCTGAAAACCTTGGTTTATACTCGAGTATATATGGTAATGTTATAACATTTTTGCTGTGAAGAAGAGGCATGTGATCTCTGCTGAGTCAAATTCAGTTTTGAGAACTGCAAAAGTAAACCAAGCATCTGTGATTATATCTTGTAGGCAGAGAAACTGCCTAATAATCTTAGAAAAACCCCTGGAAGAGCATGACATTGTGAATGGATTAATGGAATTTATTTTACCAAAAAGATAAGCAGCATTATTCTACATAATTAAAAAACTAATCTTTATTTCATGATGGAATAACCTTTGGATGGTAATATATTTTCCTCAAAAAACATTTTATTTAAAAAAAATACGATTTAAAAAAAAAAATCAGATTTTTTTTGATTTTTTTAAAAAAAATCATTGATTTTTATCCACCCTGCCTCAACCTGAAACAGACTGTATGTTAATAGTTGTTCTAAAGATAGGATGAGCCTTTGTGGATTTCCTTGATCACAATTGGGACAGGTGCACTGACATTTCCTGCTTTGAGAGTGAACACGCAGTCACTATAAGTCCTTTAATTTAAAGAACCTGAAATAGCACAAACACTAACCTAGCCAAAGAACGGTTCGCCTCATAATTACAGGGAGAGCAAACCTCATTCTGTCTTCTCTTTGTAAAATATGCCCTCTCGACCAGAGCATCCCAACATAGCATCATCGCAATGGGTGGATACTGGAAAGATGTTTTACTGCAATTGCCAAGTCTCTAAATAGACAAGAATAAGATAAAACAAAACCAGAATCTGTAGGATCCCATTCTACTGAGGTTTCGCTACCATTATTAACTGAAATATAATTGAAATGCATGAGTTACTTTAGAACATCTTTCTCTTAACAGTTTCTTTTTACAGTATACACAGTTGTGTCTGTGTGTATTTCTGTGACTTTGTGTATATGAGCAGGAACCATGGCAACACAAGACAGTCTCTTATACCATAACTTCCAGATAAGAAATGTCTGTGCGACACTACATTTAATGCTTTATGCATTATATACAGTACAATGCATAACTATGTTACTGCGCCTGGCGTTAGAACTGAATGCTTTGATTGAAGGTAAATGAATGTTGTGCTGCATTTGGCCTCAATTCTAGACTGAATTCTCTGACTGTAAGGTACAGGCTCACACCGTTATTCTTATTACAGATTTCTTTGGCCTCTTACTGCAGATTACTTTGGGTAATATCGCTTAGTGTGGAGACACAAGATCCTACATATTGCAGCATTTATTGGTGAAAATGCAAAGGGGAGGTAAAGAGCACATATGGTGGGATGACCCAGTATTAACGATTCAGCCACATGGTTTGGCAGCGGTCATCCTTGCGGGATGTTCCCCTTTTAGCAATACGATTTCTCTCAATATAATCTGTTGAAATGTATTGCATTTAATGGTTATCCTGTATTCCTGTCACTGCTGGTGGGTGTTCAGTGATAACATCTGTGTCTTCAGAGGCAGATACAATGGAATGGCCATAGGCTTCCCTGGGATGAACCTAGGGTTGGCTAGTCGGAGTCAAAAAGTTAAGTTTGAATTGAATTGGTAAGATGTTAAGTTTATAATACAAAATAAATAAAGGATTATTTGCTCTACCTTCAAATTCGTGTTAGTGTGTATTTGTTTATTTCAATGTACCGAAGATGTGGCACTTGCCATTGCCTTGTGTTTAGGCAAAGGCGCAGTTTTGCTTTAATTATAGTCCAGAAGCTGCTAATTAAAACAATTTATGAATTACTTAAAGGGCAGTTTTAACTTGCAGTAAAGTTATTCATTAACAGGGAAATCTAAATTCACCCACAATGCAGTATTAGTGCATAATGATAACTGCGTGACAGAAATGTATATATATTATACCTTTCAGCCATATTGTTGGCTGTCATCAGGATTCCCACACTGTTGACAAAACGCATAGAGTGTTGTGAGATTTTCATTTAATAAAAGCTTTTGACACAAGACCCTGGAGAGTTTCGTATAACCGTATTAATGTATATTGCCCTCTGCAGCCTTAAATGAAGCATCTTTACTGACATGGATGAGCACAGAAGAGCATTCCATCATGCAGAATATATCCAGCAGTTTAATTTGAACCGCACATAAAGTGACCATAGATAAGTACCACTGCCAGTTTATCCAGACTTTCGTTGGGGCCTGTGACCTAACACCCAGAAAGGTGAGCATTTCCCTTTGTGCAGGAATGCATAGAACAGGTGGGGGATGGTGTGTGTGTGTGTGTGTGTGTGTGTGGGGGGGTATTTTAGCTTTGAGAATAGATACTGCACCTCCTTGAGCACTTAAAATTGGTTGTGTGCAGTTGTGTCTCAAATTGGAAAGCGGAAATATTCATATTATGTAAACAATCAATAAAGGGAAAAAGCAGAGTTTGTGTTACTGGTGTGTGGTAAATAATATAAAATTGTGATCCGGTTAATCAAGGATCAAGGATGTGTACGAACATAAAAGTTTTCCATAAATATGCAAATATTGGGCTGATGCAATAAGAGCCGCAAAAGGTTGTCTGTGCTATTAATTTGCACAACCAACCAGATGTTAGCTTTTTACTGGGTCATTGCAGTTAGATAACACCTGACTGAGTGCTAGAACAATAGCACAGTTACATTTTTACACCTTTAATTGCATTAGCCCCTATAGTAGTTTAGATTTCCATCAGAGGTGTAACTTCCATAGGAGTTGCCCGTACCAGAAAGGGCCCCAAATTCTTAAGGTGGCCATACACCAGCACGATATTACTTACCCGACCGACCGCTCACGCGACGTTCCTGCGATCCTGCCGGAACCACCCTCTCCCGATCTTATATACGGCCGACATGCGATCGCAAAATCATTTTGCTTTGCCCATGTCGATCGCATATAAGATCGGGAGAGGTGGTTCCGGCAGGATCGCAGGAACGTCGCGTGAGCGGTCGGTCGGGTAAGTAATATCGTGCTGGTGTATGGCCACCTTTACTCCTTTTCAGATACAGTCCCATGCTGTAGTGAGGAGGCATTATAGTTTTTTGTGGGTTTATATTGTTGTAATTGGGAAATGAGCAGATAGACATACACGTGACAATTTGTTTCATAGTGCACTGCAGTGCAGATTTCATTAAAGTCATACAGTAATATGCAACCACATACATATAAACTTATAAACTTGACTAACTAACCTCCTCCCTCGTACTTTGCATAGGGATAGTTCATTCAGGTGAAAAAACATGCAGTAATCTTTAGTATTGGGAACTTTAGTATAGGGAATTTTAGTATAATAATCGTTAGCATAGGGATCTTTAGTATAGGGAATTTTAGTATAATAATCATTAGTATAGGGAATTTTAATATACCGTAATAATCGTTAGCATAGGGATCTTTAGTATAGGGAACTTTAGTATAATAATTATTAGTATAGGGAACTTTAGTATAATAATCATTAGTATAGGTAACTTTAGTATAATAATCGTTAGTATAGGGATCTTTAGTATAATAATCATTAGTATAGGGAACTTTAGTATAATAATCGTTAGTATAGGAATCTTTAGTATAATAATCGTTAGTATAGGGAACTTTAGTATAATAATCGTTAGTATAGGAATCTTTAGTATACTAATCATTAGTATAGGGAACTTTAGTATAATAATCTTTAGTATAGGGAACTTTAGTATGCCGGTAATAATCGTTAGTATAGGGATCTTTAGTATAATAATCATTAGTATAGGGAACTTTAGTATAATAATCGTTAGTATAGGGATCTCTTTAGTATAATAATCGTTAGTATAGGGATCTTTAGTATAATAATCGTTAGTATAGGGATCTTTAGTATAGGGAACTTTAGTATAATAATCGTTAGTATAGGGAACTTTAGTATAGGGAACTTTAGCATAGGGAACTGTAGTATAATAATCGTTAGTATAGGGATCTTTAGTATAATAATCGTTAGTATAGGGATCTTTAGTATAGGGAACTTTAGTATAGGGAACTTTAGTATAATAATCATTAGTATAGGGAACTTTAGTATAATAATCGTTAGTATAGGGATCTTTAGTATAATAATCATTAGTATAGGGATCTTTAGTATAATAATCATTAGTATAGGGATCTTTAGTATAAGGAACTTTAGTATAATAATCGTTAGTATAGGGAACTTTAGTATGTATATATGTATAATTTTATTTATAAAGCGCCACTTGGGTACGCAGCACTGTACATTAAAAAATACAAACAGGGGATAAGTGCAAGCAATTATACAGATAGAGAAAAATTTAATTAAATTAAATACAATTTCATACATAGGTTAAAAAAGCATACATACAAATTATGTATAAATTGATATAAGTGCAACAAGCTTTAACACATTAGGATTGAGATCCCTGCCCCGAAGAGCTTACAATCTACAATGTACTTTAGTATGAGGATCTTATAACCTGATTGATATTTTTCACCCAGAATGGTTTGCCTGTGATTTGATCAAATCTGTCAAGATTTTATCCTATAATCAGACATGTGTATGATCCCAGTAGAAATATGATCTGACTGAAACCAAATCTTATAAAGCAACAGATGTTTTTTTACTTTGCATTCTCATTACTGGCTGTACTAAATATTTGTTTTAAAGAATTAAACTCCTTGCCATTTGGACAGGAGGATGCTGAGGAATTTCTCATGGCAATGTCCTGTCTACCAATGTCATGTGTGTGAAAGGCAAAGAGATGTGATGGGGTGAATGAGAAAGATGGTAATAATATCATAGGGTTAAGTGTAAGAGATTAAAGTGAGACAATAACACAGGTTAGAATGTTTAGATCCTGGAATAGGATGTTATAATGGTAAATAGAATGTATGTGTGTGTATGTACAGTATGTGTGTATATGTGTATCTGGTTATGGGGATCACATAGGTAACTGTTTGTAAGGATTGGTGATACAATGTATCTAGATAACACACAGTATCACTGTACACAGCAGATAGCAGTTATAGGGAGAAATGACAGGATCAGAGGGTGAATGTGGGAGTGTTTATTGGACAGGAGCTCAGACAGGGTCTCACCTCAGTCCCCCCCATCTCCTCCTCCCCAGTCCTGGGCATCCCTCCCTCTCCCTCCCCACACTGGCTGCACATGGTGTAAGTAGAGAGTTTTCAGCAGTAGCAGCAGCCTGTCCTCTGCTATCCTACCCTGCTCGGTCGCACCTCGTTCCTGCTGATCCTGCGGCCCTCCTCCACTCCCCTCCCTTCCCTGTACCTGGGCACCATGGCCCGGTCTCAGTGGCAGTCCAGGAGGTGCAGGTTCCCCGGAATCCCCCCACTGTGCAGCTTGGCTCTGCTGCTCCTCACCCAACTGGTCAGGACTCAGGTAGCAGGTAAGTTACTACTGGTCATAGGGGCCATTCATTCTTCACAGTGACTAATGTGTGTGAAAAGTGCACCAGGTCATCATCATTTGATTATTCACCTACTTACTTGCACCCAGAGCACCTGACTGGCACCCCAACTAGCCACTGATTGTGTTTGACATCCTAACTAGCCATTGATTGTCTGACTGACATCCTAACTAGCCACTGATTGTCTGTGACTTACATCCTAACTAGCCATTGGTTGTCTGACTGACATGCTAACTAGCCACTGATTGTCTGTGACTGACATCCTAACTAGCCACTGATTGTCTGACTGGCACCCTAAGTAGCCACGGATTGTCTGTGACTGACATCCAAACTAGCCACTGATTGTCTGTGACTGACATCCAAACTAGCCACTGATTGTCTGTGACTGGCACTCTAACTAGCCACTGATTGTCTGTGACTGACATCATAACTAGCCACTGATTGTCTCTGACTGACATCCTAACTAGCCACTGATTGTCTGTGACTGACATCCTAACTAGCTACTGATTGTCTGTGACTGACATGCTAACTAGCCACTAATTGTCTGTGACTGACATGCTAAAAAGCCACTGATTGTCTGTGACTGGCACCCTAACTAGCCACTGATTGTCTGTGACTGACATCCTAACTAGCCACTTATTGTCTGTGACTGGCATCCAAACTTACCACTGATTGTCTGTGACTGACATCCTAACTAGCCACTGATTGTCTGTGACTGGCACCCTAACTAGCCACTGATTGTCTGTGACTGGCACCCTAACTATTCTCCCATTGTCTATGACTGACATCCTAACTAGCCCCTGATTGTCTGAGACTGACACCCTTAACTAGTTACTGATTGTCTGAGACTTACATACCTAACTAGCCACTGACTGACACCTCTAAATAGCCACTGATTGTCTGTGACTGACACCCTTAACTAGCCACTGACTGACACCTCTAACTAGCTACTGATTGTCTGAGACTTACATACCTAACTAGCCACTGACAACTTAAACTAACCACTGATTGCTAGTAACTGATATTCCTAACTAGCCACTGATTGTCTGACACCCCAAACTTGCCATTGATTGTCTGTGACTGATCCACCCAACTAGCCACTGATTGCCTAACCCCCCTAACTACCCACTGATTGTCTGTCACTGATCCCCCTAACTATCCACTGATTGTCTGTGGCAGACACCCAAATTAGTCACTTTTTGGGGAACATTGACATAGTCACTTAACCAACTCTAGCCGTACACCTTCCACTGACTGGTCACAAACACATCAGATACTTTTAAATAAAAGTTTATTTTGTACCCAGAATCCCACATCCCAATAATGTACCAGGTTGTTTATAAGATCTGTGTGAGAGGTTTTGAAGAGCAGGATGATGACATTTTATTCTCCATTTATTACTCTTTAATTCTTTTTCAATTCTCTATATGGAGAATACATAGATATGATTAATTAGAGCTGCCATACTAATTATACAGTCTACACTGAGAAGGTAGCTTTACTGCCATATAATATATTAATGTGCTTGTTAAAATAAAGTAATGTCAATGTGAGGGTTAGCAATGTCTTTGGGTTCTGGGAAACACAATAACCCCAGGAAGAGAGAGACAGGTTGGTAGACACAGGTGACATCTCAACGTGATTTTGCTTTAGCACATATAGAGGACAGAAGGCCATTGACAGGTTAACACAGACCCATTCACAGTACTGGAACACAGAAACATCTAGTCAATGTAGTATTCATTGTTCACTTTGTGTTTATAGCAAATACACCTGCCTTGTACTACACAGAACTGTGCATATACAACCCCATAAATGAGCCCACTGTACTTGCTTGCCCCACCCACTTTTTATTTAATCTGTATATGTGGCTATATGGATGTATAGCAATGTGTGTGACTTAATCAGTGTGACTAGCAGAGGGTTTGTGTATAGTAGTGACTATGGACTGTGGTATGCAGGGGTGGCAGGCACACAGGGAGCCCAGGTAGAGACCAGTCTGACTGATATTAATGTAAGGAGGGTCCAATAATCACTTTAAGTGCAGCCCTTAATGGTGCATGGTACAGTAGGATATTGTAGACTGATGCCTGTGTGTGAATATGAGGCAATATATAGTTTATAAAGAATTGCTGGTTGTTGATCGGTAGATTCCTGTTTGTTGAGTTTATTTCAGCTCCAGTCTGGTTTCAAAAGTGTAAGGGTAATGTCACTTGTCAATAAAAAAAATGGCTAATATTTCCAGATATTAAAAGTAAGTCTATACATTTATACAGCTTGAATATGTTTAATTATGTCATAGTTATTTCCAGTTATACAAAGTTAATTTAACATCGGGAATACGTAATACAATCTGCTGTATGGTGGGGGTAATGAATGTCATTTCAAGCCATTTTTCAGTAATGTGACATTTGGAATCTGTAAATTCACATAAAAGGAAACATTGTTTCTATAGTTGATATTTAAGTGTTGAGTAAAATTCAAGCCTTTTATGTCAAGGACAATGACGATATGATTATTATATTTGCTTTTGCATTTAATGAGCTCAGAACTGGCTGATGGAACAAAAAGACTTTTATAGGGTATCAGAAATTTCCATGAAGGCAGCAGCATTTTGGAGCTGCACACGTCCATAAGGAAATGCTGCTATGGGAGTGCTTTGGAATCTGGGCATCTGTCCCCTAAATCTACAAAATTCTAGGTTTTACAGAAAAACATCTCTGGACCAGTAAGGGTGTATCAGTTTAGCCTGGGGTGTGTACAGTGAGCAATGCAGAGCAATGGAGATGAGAATGAGAACTGAAGGGAAGTGTTGGTTAGGACAGGAAGGCCCCAGACAATGCTAGAAAGCAGAGGACCATAAGACATAAATTAAAAAAAAGATTTATGTCTACACATACAGCAGACAACTGCCCATTCCTGCCCTCACAACATTAGGTTTTGGCACAGTAGGCTGGGGGTTGTAATTTGCATCTTGGTCTGTAATGTTGTGATTAGCCAGAAAGTTGATCATCATAAAAATAAGTTTTTTTAAATACAAATATGCTGTTTATTATACCATGAGAATTCTGGGACTCCAGACACCCAATGATTTATAGTGTCTTTCCCAAAAGCCAGGTTTATAGCTGGAAAATGATTTATCTCAACCTGTAATGAAGTAATAGAAGTTCCCAGAAAAAGAAGAGTCTGGTTTATACTATTTTATCCTGAAGTCACTATTATCAGGCCCATGTAATTAAAGTTCTTGTGGCATATTTACCCAGATCCGCTATCGCTCTGGATAAATGTCCCGAATATGGGTAAATACAGAAAAGGGATTTACTCATGGCGGGATTTTAATGCCAGCACTAAAATTAGCGCAAATCTGATATTAAATCGCAAGCGTCGGGTGTACAGGTGTATAATATGGAGTTAAAGTCACACTTACCGATAGCGAACCAGATGTTGGCTAACATCTGATTGGCTGGGGCAAAATTAGCCCCATTTTTAATGATAAGAACTTTTATTACATTGGACTGATTTAATATTTGTTACTATTCATACAATACCTATACCTGCATCTGTACCCTTGGTACTGTTCATGCACCATATGTAAATGTGTTAATGTTCATACAGTACCTGTGCTACTGTTCATACAATACCTGTACCAGTGGTACTGTTCATACAATTCTTGTACCCTTGTTACTGTTCATACATCACATGTACCTGTGTTACTGTTGATACAGTACCTGTACCTGTGTTACTATTGATACAATACCTGTACCTGTGGTTCTGTACATATTCCACCTGTAACCTGTACCCGTGGTGTAGTTCATACACCACCTGCACCCGTGTTACTGTTCATACAGTACTTGTACCTGTGTTACTGTTCATACAGTACCTGTATCCGTGTTACTGTTTAAGCAGTACCTGTGTTACTGTTCATACAGTACCTGTACATGTGTTACTATTCATACAGTACTTGTACATGTGTTACTGTTCATACAGTACCTGTGTTACTGTTCATATGCCACCGGTACCTGTGTTACTTTTCATACACCACCTGTACCGGTGTTACTGTTCATGCACCATCTGTACTTGTGTTACTATTCATATAGTACCTGTACCTGTGTTACTGTTCATACAATACCTGTACCCATGTTACTGTTCATACACCACCTGTACCTGTGTTACTGTACATACACCACCTGTACCTGTGTTACTGTTCATACACCACCTGTACACATGTTACTGTTCATATAATACCTGTACCCTTGTTACTGTTCATACACCACTTGTACCTGTGTTAGTGTTCATATACCACCTGTACCTGTGTTACTGTTCATACACCACCTGTACACATGCTACTGTTCATATAATACCTGTTCCTGTGTTACTGTTCATACACCACCTGTACCCGTGTTACTGTTCATACACCACCTGTACCCGTGTTACTGTTCATACAGTACCTGTGCCTGTGTTACTGTATATACAGTACCTGTGTTACTGTTCATACAGTTCCTGTACCTGTGTTACTGTTCATACAATACCAGTACCTGTGTTACTGTACATATACCACCTTTATCCGTGGTGCTGTTCATACACCACCTGTATCCGTGTTACAGTTCATACACCACCTGCATCCATGTTACTGTTCATACACCACCTGTACCTATGTTACTGTTAATACAGTATCTAAACCTGTGTTACTGTTCATACAGTACCTGTACCTGTGTTACTGTTCATACAATACCTGTACCTGTGTTACTGTTCATACAGTACCTGTACCTGTCTTACTGTACATATACCACCTGTACCCGTGTTACTGTTCATACAGTACTTGTAATTGTGTTACTATCCATGCACCACCTGTACCTGTGGTACTGTTCGAACACCAACTGTACCTGTGATACTGTGCATACAGTACCTGTACCTGTGTTACTGTTCATACAATACCTATAATATGGAAGTCTATATTGTGAAGTGATTGAATAAACAGTTATGTTCTTGAAAGGAGGCAGGTTGTAGGAGTAATACGGAATGGCCATGGGTGTGGGGAACGGTAAAATATGTTAGTAAACTGACATTTAACTTACCAGTGAGAACAGAATACTCTGACAATCTATAATTAGCATCACTGTTGAATAGGGAATGTCCTGTGCAGAGATGGTTCATGGTAAAGAATTTGGATTTGTTTTATTTCACTATGAGCAGAGGTAATGGATGGCAATCCAGTGTATAGTGTGGTGATACCAAATACAATTCCATTGACAGAATTAATACACATACTGTGTCAGGGAGAATCCATGTAGTAGTGTACAGTATACTGTACTGAGAATACACACCCACAGCTGTTGTTCTGCAAATGTATGAAACAATATATATATAATGGAATACTATAGAAAAGCATATAACCCGAAAAAACACAGGGCTGTGAATAATAAGGCCATATTGGTATATTATTGGCATCCTGCAAAATATATTGGTATATGTGATACGAAGGGAATAATTGGAATTTAATTTATTGTAATGTAGGTGATAAGCACACCTCTGTGCTTAATATGGTGGGAACAGGACTAAACATAGTACTTGTTTGTAATAGCCCTTAACCCTCACAGTGTAACATGCTAACACAGATCAACCCATTTTTGTGAAGGTTCTCATTCATCCAGGTCATGGTATATCTGTTGTATTCAGTTAGATCAACTGGACTTGAAGTTTAGTTCTTGAAGAAGTTTCGCTAGTCATCCACTGGCTTTCTCAATTCAGAATGAATGAATTTATAAATAGCGAAACATCTTCAAGAACTAAACTTTAAGTCCAGTTATATCTGTTGTATTCAATTAGATCAACTGGACTTGAAGTTTAGTTCTTGAAAATAAAGAAACCAAGCCTAAATAGAGGTGGGGGGGTTCGACACCAACTCTCTGCCATGTACAATGCTGTTTTGACACATTACTCTGGGCGTTCCTATAACACCTCTTAGCCACTATCCAATCACGCCCTTAACACTTGGCTGTGATATGCTAATTGGGATTTTCCAGGGTACATAATTGCCACAGATTCTTGTACAAGTCATTCTGAATTGAGAAAGCCAGTCGGATGACTAGCAAAACGTCTTCAAGAACTAAACTTCAAGTCCAGTTGATCTAATTGAATACAACAGATATACCATGACCTGGATGAATGAGAACCTTCACAAGCATATTAAAGTCCAGTTGATCTAACTTAATACAACAGATACAGATCAACTCATAATAAAAATCCCACCAGAGAATAAGGGTCAGTTCCAAAGACACCTTAACATAGTTATGGTACTTTATATATTATAGCTCTGTCTGTATTTTATTAGTTGGAATCAACCTTTGGTATTGCACAGGTTGTCAAATGTGAGAGGGGGGGGGGGCACCATGGGGGCGGGGAAACCCTAATTATGTGTTTTATGTATGTAACATGTAATGGCTTTGATACTGCCAATGGATGCTCACTGTGCCATTTACATTAAGACTGAATATGGGGATAATGGACAGGATGCAGCATATAGTGATACTACTTTACTCATTATGGAGCACCATGTCTCTACTGGTGTGCATGGACCTCCAGGTGTACTGGATACACAGCTGAAGCACTGGGACAGAATCTACATATTCTGTACACTCTTCTGGAGAGTATAGTGTGCAGTAAGGGTCAGTACACCTGTTTATGTGAAATGAATGAATTGTAGACACCTTATTGAAATGTCATATTGTGAAGCACGACCAAGATCATGTGGGTCTGAGGAATGTAAATTATTATGCACGTAGCCATGTAGTAGTTTGTTCTGTACTTTTGATTGCTTTTATAAGTTAATATTCTTGTGAATAAACTGTGATAAACACCAATTAAGCAGACATGGGTGACTTAAGATTTCTAATAAAATAGAATTTGAAATAAAAGTGCCATATAGAATAGGTTTCCATTGCTTCATTTTGTTCATCACAAATGTAATGTTTTATGGTAACTACTGGTGCAGCCTGGGGATTTGCTCAGGGGATCATTCATCCTCTCTTGTAGGTCATTTAAAGCCGATTGTGCTGACCACTTCCCCTTAATGACATTGCATTGGCCATAATTCATTTGTTTTGATTGAGTTTCTGTATTTGTGATGAAATAAAAATGTGTCATTCAATGGATTCTTCCTCCTTCCTCCCCCACCCTCTATGGAATAGAAGAGGCTGCTTGGTAGTAAGGTCAACTGAATTTATCAAGAATGATATGTTTGTATGTAGCATTCAGCTGGATTCCTGCAATGTTAGGCAAAGTTTTCTGTAAAACCATCCGTGTGCGGAAACGTACATTTTCATTTTCTGTGCACATACAAAATTACATTTTGTACGCTACACACAGCAGAACTTAAATTCCAGCAAATCTTTGTGCACATACTACTTTAAGCCTTGTGTGATGGCCTGCAGAATTGTGTGCGCGTGCACAATGTTTATTGTTAGAAGGTAGACACAGCCACAAAAGTACCACATGCATGTGGTTTATATAAAGTGACACTATGTTCAAAGACAAACTCCTTAGGTTAAAATGCATGCTAGAGGTCAGTCCTGAATAAAGGAGCTGTGTGATCTTATGCGTGGCACATGTATTTCCAGAGTTGTATGTGGCACACATGTATTTTACAGTATTATTGACCTAATGAGCAGCAAAGTTTTGCTTAAATAAAAGTTAAATAAAAGTTAAGGAATTCTATGAAGAGATAAGAATATATATAAGTGATGGAGTATGTAGATGTACTCTCAGGCTGCACAATAATGATGTGGAAATAAATACATGATAAATATACCCAGTGTGCCCTTTTATTATCTCTGCACTGTCTATATATGGACTGAACGGTAGCACCTGGGCAATTGAGGGTCAGAGGGTTTAGTGCCTGTATCACTGCTCACCACCAGCAACGTTACAACGTTAGCAAGTAACGTAAGCTACACGTGAAGTGGAGTGCTGATCTACTGTTCTACTTTGTATATATATATATATATATATATAGTACCTGTTACATATAGGCTTTTAGGAGCTTACAATAAGATGGGGTAAGATGGGGGTTATATATTATTAGTTATTGGATAGGTGTATGTTTATCTGTGTCATTTGTTAGTAATAAAATGTTTATGAGCATAAATAAGTACATATAAAGTATAGTAGTCAAGTGAGATTTTACGTGTTTGGATGCCTTTACAGGTGAGAAATGTGTCTCTACCCAGTATTTAATCCCCCTCCCTGCAATGTTTAATTATTGCAGTGCTCCTGAAAAGTGGGTGGATGACTGGGGGCACATATAAAAATATTTAATTATATATTAAAGGGCATGTCCACCCCCAAAACTATAATCCCCCCCACTACTGGCCCCATTGTGTAGTGTAGTTTAATCCTTACTTTACATCCCAGCTCCATATGGTTCTCCTGTAGTCCCCCCCCCCAAGTCCCAAAAACTGCCCACCAGGAGGATAGCAGAGTCCATATAGGACTCTGCCTCCTATCTGGCCTCCGGGAGAAGTTTGGCATGCGTACTGCAGGAAGACCTGAGGAAGGGGGCAAGTTTTCCCCCCGAAACGTTGTGATATATGTGTGGTCTATAATAAATTCTAGTTTGTTTTGGAGTGCGACCCTCGCTTTCTTGCTATTTCCATGCGTACTGCAGCCCTTCTCCCCCTCCCTCCCCCTCCCTCTCCCTCCTGATTAGGATTCCCTCCCCCTAGTGTAAAAATCGTTTTACATAACATACCCCCTGTCCCTCCAGCCCCAACCGCTATATTTGTATTATCAGAAAATGCCCAAAACATTACTTACCTTCCCTCTTTCCTCCGCCTCGCTGAACTCCCGGCAGCCGCGCAACTGCCAGGCCCTCTGCTTGCGAGAAAATGCAAGCAGAGGGGCAGGACCGGCAGTCGCGTCTGTGATTGGTTGCGCGGCTGCCGGGAGTTCAGCGAGGCGGAGGAAAGAGGGAAGGTTAAGTCATGTTTTGGCATTTCTGATAATACAAATATAGCGGTTGGGGCTGGGGGGACAGCGGAAATGTTAAGTAAAATTTTTTTTAGAAGGGTGGACATTTTAAATATAAATTATAATAGATATTTAATAGCATAGTAATATTGAAGGTTATCTATACTCTTTTTACTTTTAAAAATGGAAAGTACCTGGGGCAGGGAGGTTGGATTGATTATTCCTACCTCACAATATTGTTTCGTTGAAGAGCTAGAGCACCTGCAGTTTTCATTTGCCAGGTTAGTCCTGGACTATTCCTGTATAAAGATATTGGGAGGTAGGAAATCCAATCTCTATCCTTGTACCGAGTACTTTTCAGTTTAACTGTTATTTAAATAAACTTCATACACACGATAGTTATCCTTTAAGAAAACTGTCCACTTATACATAACCCCCATGCATACTAATCCAAACTTCACACACTATTTGTAAATCTCTCGTGTTAAATGCTTTAAATAAAATTAAACTTAAATGTTTTTTTTTTTTTTTCTTTTTTTTTTTTAAATAATTCTCTAGGAGGTAGGAGCACTTGCTTTGCACTGAGTCCACTCCTGCCCCCCCTTCCATCAAACCATGTGCACACCCATGCCTCTTGCACTGTGAAATTGGGTGTGTTAGATGTGCTACCAGGAAGGACACAGTGCACTGCAGTAAAATTCTACAGTTCAGTAATAGAAACACAAGTTTAATAACGGCTCCAGTAAAGTGGTTCAGTAATAAATGTAGTTAGGCACACCCACAAAACATTTCATAAACACTGTCACATATTCAAATACCCTCACAAACACTTACATGAATCCAAAGTTCACTATCTATAAAAGTATAAATAATTGTTGTTGTGCCACTTAATAGAATGCTCAGTCTAGTTCAGTAATACAAACACAAGTCAATAATTACCCCCAGTAATATATTATAAAGACTGTACTATATTCACATAAATATCCCCATACCCCCTCACACAAGTCCAAATACCATACTAAAAAATCATTGGTTGTGGTGTAATAAAATGTCTCATATATTACAGAGGCGGCATAAGTACAATATAAATGTTGTATGTTGTACATATAAATGTGGTATGTTGTGCAAATATGACAGTAATCAAACACAAACAACATAATAATTATCTCTAATAATAATATTAATTTAGAGACTGCTCACGTTATCCACATAACCCCCCCCCCCTCCTTTACACAATTTCATACATCTGCCCAATAATAATGTTTGGTGTTGTGGGACTATAAAGGATCAGTATCAGTTCAGTAATATTAGCACACTAAGGTTCCCATACTACTTGGATATTAGATAGTTTAGACGTCATCTGTGATTGCAAGGTGATTGCAAAAAGAACGACTCACCTTTATGCATTCAAGTTTCTTTTGTATAGATGGTAATTTAAAATAAAGGCGGAAGAGGTTCTGATAGGAAATTCCTTTTAAATCCATTTTTTAAACAAAGCCCTGTCATTTTGTAGGGTGTATAGAGTTTTTATTTTCACAAGGCAATTTCGATTTCCAGGACAACTCCTCTGGCCCACCCTGCCCCTGGCAGCTACATTTTGCTCTAAGCCCCCCCTACCCCCCAGATTTAAAATGTTTGGTATTCTCATTCCTTTCACCCAAAGTTCCTGGTGAGGTTTAGGGAGCTTAATAGGGGTTCAGGGTCCGTGAGTGTTTCCCATGGCTCATGTGTTGCAGGTGACACCCAGAACTCGTAGACTCACAGAGCTGCAGAGAGGGGTTGGATTACCTGACTGTATCTCCACACATGGCAAACATTACTGTATATATATAATTTCACGAAAACAAAGCACTCCTGAGACTTCTTTAAGAAATGTATTTAGTGTATAACAATTTCTAAGTAAGTACCAGAAGTGCTCCTTGTTTTTGTGAAATTATATATGATATTTTTATATATAAAGATGGGAATGGCAAATTTCTTGCTGTCACATTCTGTGCACAGAGAGCATCCTGTGTCAAAGACTCCCAAAACGATCTTGACAGAGGGCCCATTGTGGGAATGAACGTACAGTGACTGATTCTCCCAGTGTATGTTTATGGAACAGCTTCAGTTTGAGGGGTCTGGAGGGCAGTGCAAAAGGAAAGGGGGGTAAATTTTTTAGTTTGGTTTTAGAAAGTATGTGTCAGAAGCCAGTTTCTAAACTTGTCTCCACCAGGACAATTTCAGCTGCCTGATTAGTGGATTCACTGCTCGTGGGGTAGATACGTAGTGTCACAGTGTATTGCTCAATAATTTACACTTACATCTACAACTTTGGGACTGATGCTAACAGGTTAAAAAGTTGTCTGAAGCAAATTAATAGGCAAACTTTGACACCTTTTATTGCACCAGCCCCTAATGTCATGATTAGGTGACTGTTCAATACTTAAGGTTCTGGTATTTGGACTGACTGGTGTGTAAACATGTAAATAAATTGCTGGGAGGCAGTTGGTAAGATTTAGTAAGGTTTTCTATCTGTGCGCCACCTCTGCTGCCATTATTAGCTTTTATAGCCAATGCATCTTTCCTTTTTTCTGTTTATTTAATTTGACTCATGCTGGAAACCACTCACCTGGTGGAACATTATAGAATGGCAATGCAGTCATGTCTGCTTGACGTAGGAGTGACTGGCAATTGTGCAATTCTGCTTTGATGAAATAATTCCATACAAGTGTCTCCTGTACCCAATTGGGTCTTGTTCATCACACAAAGACTTTTTCACGTTTGGCTGAATATTTGATCATTGGTGTGTATTTGAAAAATAAAATTATATTTTGCCGCATGTGGAATGGCCAAGCGGGAAAGTCATGGTGTAGGAAGTATAAGATATTGCTTTGGTTAGTATAATTCAACTTGTGGCCACTGGCCAGTTTTACAAGTGACTAAGCTCATGATGGTTTTCAGTAACTCACCAGTTATCAGTTAATTGGACCTGTATAGAAGAGCTTACAAATCATTGTAAATCTACATGTATAATGTACCCTTCCACACATCAAGGTAGTGCTATAGGCAGTGATTGTGTGCCCTCCTTAATTGCGAGCAAAGATTGCTAAATAAGGGGTGTCTTTTAAAAATAGTGGTTTTGTCTTTTCAAGGCTCAACATCATTTCCTGTATATTCACATATTAAAGGACCCAAAACCCCAGGAACGTGATATTTAAATGTTACTCATTTAATTTGTCACAGGCTTCTCTATTATTTTTAACAATCTTTCTGGGTAGCAGCCATCAATCACAGAGACATCACAGAAAATGACTTATGTCTGCTTGACAAGCTGTCCCTCTACAGCTGTGCTGTCTAGTAAAAGTTCATAAAGCATTTAGGACTGGAACAGCAACAAACCATGCCAGTATATCATACAATACACAGGGGTGCTCCCTGACTTTTGAAAAGCAAGGTTTGAAAGTGCTCGTAATACCTAGCACACCTCACTGAAACTGGCTGGTGAACATTGAGGGCTGACTGTAACTGACTTAACAGTGGGCTGGTGAACTGAAGGACTGACTATGCAAAAACTGGTTAACCGCAGAGCTGACTTTACAGTGGCCGGTGAACTGGAGTGCTGACTAAACATTGGCTGGTGAATTGGAGGGCTGACTTAACAGTGGTTGGGGAACTGGAGTGCTGACTCAACAATGACTGATGAACTGAAGGCTGCCTCACAGTGGCTGGTGAACTGGAGTGTTGGCTAAACATTGGCTGGTGGTCTGGAGGTCTGGCTTAATAGTGCCTGGTGAACTGGAGGGCTGACTGAACAGTGGCTGGTGAACTGGAGGGCTGACTCAACAGTGGCTGGTGAACTGAGGGCTGACCTACAGTAGATTGTGAATGGAGGACTGACTATGACAAAAACTGGTTAACCGCAGAGCTGACTTTACAGTGGCCGTTGAACTGGAGTGCTGACTAAACATTGGCTGGTGATTGGGGCTGACTTAACAGTGGTTGGGAATTGGAGTGCTGACTCAACAATGACTGGTGAACTGAAGGGCTGGCCTAACATGCTGGTGAACTGGAGTGTTGGCTAAACATTGACTGGTGGTCTGGAGGTCTGACTTAATAGTGCCTGGTGAACTGGAGTGCTGCTAAACATTGGCTGGTGAATTGGAGGCTGACTTAACAGTGGTTGGGGAACTGAGTGCTGACGAACAGTGCTGGTGAACTGAGGGCTGACTCAACAGTGGCTGGTGAACTGGAGGGCTGACCTAACATAGCTTGTGAACTGGAGGGCTGACTATAGGAGCGATGTGAACTGAGGGGCTAACTGTAGGAGTAGCTGATGAACTGGAGTGCTGACTGAGACTGGTAAACTAGAGGACGTACATAACAGTGGCTGGTGATTTGTAGGGCTCACTAAACTTGGCTGGTAAACTGGAGGGCTGACTCAACAGTGGCTGGTTAACTGGAGGGCTGATCGAACGTGGCTTGTTAACTGTGGTGCTGACTGTAGGAGTACTAGCTAGTGAACTGGAGGGCATCTTAACTGAAACTGGTAAACTGACTACTTGACATGGGTGGTAAAGTGGAGGGCTGACATATATGACACACAGAATGTGGTACTATAAGTGCCCACAGAGATGGTAAAATATAAAATTATATTTTTTATTTTTGCCACACAGAGAATGGAAATTATAAAGGCCCACTGGCAGACTGGCAATATTTGTCACATATGAAATGTTAATATTAAATCCACCACACAGAGAATGGAATATGGGTTGTCCCCACACAGAAATGATATGTCCCACACAGCAGAGTAATATGAGTGCCTACACAAAGAATGTAATATCAGTGCTCCCATAAAGAGACTGAATATATGGGTGACCCCACACACAGAATAGTAATATGAGAGTGCCCTTACACACAGAATAGTAATATCAGTGCTCCCATAAAGAGACTGAATATATGGGTGACCCCACACACAGAATAGTAATATCAGTGCTCCCATAAAGAGACTGAATATATGGGGTACCACACACACAGAATAGTAATATGAGTGCCCTTACAACACAGAATAGTAATATGAGTCCCTTACACACAGAATAGTAATATGAGTGCCCTTACACCAGAATAGTAATATGAGTGCCCTTACACACAGAATAGTATATGTGTGCCCTTACACACAGAATAGTAATATGAGTGCCCTTACACACGAAGTAATATGAGTGCCCTTACCCACAGAATAGTAAATAGTGCCCTACACACAGAATAGTAATATCAGTGCTCCCATAAAGAGACGAATATTGGTGACCCCACACACGAATAGTAATATGAGTGCCCTTACACACGAATAGTAATATGAGTGCCCTTACACCAGAATAGTAATATGGTGCCCTACACACAGATAGTAATATGAGTGCCCTTACACACAGAATAGTAATATCATTGCTCCCATAAAGAGACTGAATATATGGGTGACCCACACCACAGAATAGTAATATGAGTGCCCTTACACACAGAATAGTAATATGAGTGCCCTTACACACAAGAATAGTAATATGAGTGCCCTTACACACAGAATAGTAATATGAGTGCCCTTACACACAAAATAGTAATACAGTGCTCCATAAAGAGACTGATATATGGGTGACCCCACACACAGAATAGTAATATGAGTGCCCTTACACACAGAATAGTAATATGAGTGCCCTTACACACAGAATAGTAATATGAGTGCCCTTACACACAGAATAGTAACATATGAGTGCCCTTACACACACGAATAGTAATATGAGTGCCCTTACACACAGAATGTATATGAATGCCCTTACACACAGAAGTAATAGAGTGCCTTACACACAAATAGTAATATGAGTGCCCTTACACACAGAATATTATATGAGATGTGCCTTACACACAGAATAGTAATTGATGCCCTCCACAGATAGTAATGAGTGCCCTTACACACAGAATGTATATGAGTGCCCTTACACACAGAATAGTATATGAGTCCCTTACACACAGAATAGTAATATGAGTGCCCTTACCACGAATGTATATGAGTCCCTTACACACAGAATAGAATATGAGTGCCCTTACAACACGATAGTAAATGATGCCCTTACACACAGAATAGTAATATGAGTGCCCTTACACCCAGAATAGTAATGAGTGCCCTTACACACAGAATAGTAATATGAGTGCCCTTACACACAGAATAATATGAGTGCCCTTACACCAGAATAGTATATGATTGCCCTTACACACAGAATAGTAATATGAGTGCCCTTACACACGAATAGTATATGAGTCCCTTACCACACAGAATATAATATGAGTGCCCTTACACACAGAATAGTAATATGAGTGCCCTTACACACAGAAAGTAATATGAGTCCCTTACCCACAAATAGTAATATGAGTGCTTACACACAGAATAGTAATATGAGTGCCCTTACACACAGAATAGTAATATGAGTGCCCTTACACACGAATAGTATATAGTGCCCTACACACAAATAGTAATATGAGTGCCCTTACACACAGAATAGTAATATGAGTGCCCTTACACACAGAATAGTATATGAGTGCCCTACCACAGAATGTAATGAGTGCCCTACACAAAAAATGTAAAATTTAGTGTTTTCTTCCTAGGTTTTTTTGTATCATTTAGAATCTCCAGGATTGTTTGAGACCAGGAATCTTAAAGGAGAATTAAAATGTTATGTTATATGGAAGGTTAAGGGTATTGAACGCTGGTGCTTATTCACGGCCAGGAATGATGTGCACTGATTTAATATGTAATTTAGTCATTTGCGCAGATTAGACTATTAACTGATTATGCTACCAGGACCAAACTGTAAATCATTTCTATCGCCCAGTTAATTTCTCCTATGTACCCATAATCCCTTCCTACAGTTTACTGTGATACATTTCAATAACGCGTGGCATTACTAAATTGCGATACCGCACTTTTAAATATGGACCCTATGTGGAGATTTTAGGATGGTACAATGTTTCCACATCAGCAAAATGTATATAACTTAAGACTTTAATGTTTTGCAATCTGCTGGGCATCATTGGTGGGGCAATAAAAATAGAGGGAGAGTACACCCGATTGTGTAACCCAACAGTTGGTGCTATTGGTAAATCAATAACTATACCTAACACTGGACAGAACCCACCAGACTCCAAACCACAAACACACTTGTGGCCAAAATAGAGCCATTCAACTCACAGACCCCTCACAATCTTGAACATAAAGTAGTGATCTCAATAAATATGCAAAAACAGACCATCTTTATTATGAACCAAAACCCAATAAAAATTGGATGTCACTGATTTTTCACTGAAAGTACTGCTCTAAACCAATACCAGAAAGTCAGAGGTAAAATGGTGGAACCTATTGGATGTTTGTGAGTGACAACTATGTTTCCATTTTGTGACCAAATAGATCATCCAACAATTACCAAGCTGACTTTTCAGTATGATTTGTCATGATCTGTCAATAATGGCCCTTTACTGATGTTAATAGTTTTACCTTGTGTAGAAACTTAACAATGGATGTGATGGCTTCACTGCAGTAAATGAAGGTGTATATTTATTTTATTGTGGATTTTTATGTTTTTATTAGAAGTGTAGCAAAGGTTGCAATGAAGGCCTCTTGGATAGATTCTACAGACCACATACATACACTGGGCTCCTGTTACTGAAATGAAAGGTCCCTCTGTCTTCTGTAATCCTTTCAGTTCCTTCCTTCAGAATGGATGTATTCACTCCAAACTTGCATGTGTATCTTTACCTTAGTTTAATAGCGCCTAGCCACATGTATGTGCATTAAAAACAACTAGCAGCGAGTGGGTCAGTTCTCACTGATATGTGAAATGCTGGAATTCTTCCCGTCCCTTTAAGGTATCCTGGTAAATTAAAGTGATTTTCCAAGTAGTTTATTTGTTCAGTGGCACAAAACTCTCACAGATGTGTCTACATTATATATTAGAGTTGGAATCTGAGAGTTCTCTTCAGATCTCTAACCAGTTTCAGAGGCCAGAGCCCCAGATTTTATTTGCCTGAAGTCTATGTTATTGTTGTCAAGCTAGACGTTAGTAGGCTAGACAACGTATTATTTTCTTAATGCATATCATTTTGATTTTATTGTTTAAGGGCAATTATAGTCTTTCCCCTCCTCCCCCCAATAAAATACCCAGGGCAAGGACCTAAAAGGCTACATCCTTATTCCAGGGATTACCTTAGACCTCCAGCATTAGCCTTTGATTTAGATAGTTTGTTAAGTCGAGTTGCCCCACTAGTGTTCAGGGGCAGGGCCAATCTGAAGACATGCTCTGCTAGAAGCATGCTTTTCCATTGGCCAGGTTCCGGACAAAATACGGAGGATGAGACTTGCCTTCCTTGCAGACTGTGGGACACCCAGCTTGATGCTGGAAGTGGGGAACGATACGGCTGTTTCCCGAGGCCAACTATGCCTTGGCCTAGGGCGTCATGGTCTATAGATGGCATGTCTAAAGTCCTTATTTATTACTGCCTTCTGCAGTAAAAGAGACAACGTATTGCTTAAAGGTTTCTCCTAAATCTGGGCAACCAGCCAAGAAAAAGCAGAGGGGTGAAATGTAATAACTGGTTAAGGCTGAACCTGCCAAGGTAACTAAAAAGTAACTAATCTTCCAACTATTACACTGAATGGATCAGCCTTGTATCTCACTGATAGTAACTAATCTTCCACCTGGTTACACTGTCACCTGTGTAGGGTGAGGAAAGCAGAGAATGGACCTGCATACAGCTCACTGGGGGGATTTTTTATTGCATTGGGACATGGTTATTGATTTGAACACAATTTCTATATTAGAAGTAATTTAATTGGTCGGAGCTATAAATTCCATTCTGTATAAATATACAATCATATGATCACACATAAACCAATCATTTTTAATGTTTTATTAAGTATCATTGGTTAGTGTGAACATATGATTGCACCTTGCACCATCACCTTTTAGGACAAGGGGTGGTCCCGGTTTTGAGCTGCGGAGACCCCTTATTAGAAAGGTTCTTATTAGAGCCACAGGACTCTTCTAAGAAAAGGCACTGACACTGGCCTTTGTTGAGGCCCTGCAGCTCAAAACCAGGACTCCCAACAAAGGCACTTGTCAGTGCTCACAGGGCACTTATAAGTGCCAGGGAGGGGGTCTTGTTTTCAAGCTTAGGGACCCCTTAGCACCAAAAGGCACTTGTCAGTGCAACAAGGGCACTTATATGTCCTGGGGAGGGGGCTCTGGTTCCGAGCTGCAGACCTCCCTGGTGTCATGCCAATAGTGGGGTGTGGGGTCCCCTCCTGTGGAGGTTATGGTCCGCCAGCTAGTGCGCATCCCCCCATGGGGTGTCAACTAGCTGCACACAACACCCCACTTCCCCACCCTCACACAAACACCTCGCCACCCCCCCCCGCGCGCACATGACTGGCTGATAATTTTGCTATCAATACTGATCACAAAATAATGGTGCAGGCTGGGTAAATATTGCAGGGATGTCAGCAGATGACATCCCTGTAGTTTTAAACCATAGTTTTTGTCTTTTTTTGACTTAATATTTATTAACACCATAATCATTTATCTAATTACGACATCTAATATGTGTCTTTTACCTTTCTCTATTATTTATACAGATCTGCAAAGCAAAAGCATCTATAAAGCTAAATATGGTTTGTGGAGCAAAATAACTTTGTAATCCCTTGTCTGATCATAGACTTTGCACTGCAAGTTTAACTCTCCTTTCATTCTGCTGCTTTATTTGTAGAAATGTATAGCACCTTCCTTTCCCCTGTTTATGATGCTGTCTTACTGTGCCAGCCCCAGTCACAGGATTATTTTCAGGCTCCTGCCCACATTCCATCCGAGAACCAAATGCAAGTTATTTTACAGTAGTTAGACTTTTCAAGTTTTCCAGCCTCTCCCACAAACCAGACAGTCCTTTGACCTCCAATACGCAATATCCCACTGGCAGGAAAACAGTCTACTGCATTGAACTGCAGGTGTCACAAAAGAGGCAGGGAGAGGGTTGTAGGAGACAGCTAGCAGGCTGTGCTAAAAATAAAATAGGCACTGTGGCTCAGTGATTACCACTGATGTCTTGCGCACTGACGCCCTGATATATAATCCACTCTTGGACACATCAGCAAGGAGTTTGCATGTTCCTTCCCCGAGCTTGCGTGGGTTTCCTCCGGACATTCTGGCTTACCCCACAATTATAAAGACCAGGGCCGGTTTACCAGTAGCGCACGTGCCTAGGGGCACCTGAGGTTGGAGGTGCAGCTGTCAATCGCCTCCCACCAATCCAGAAGAAAAGTAAATTTTCTTCCCCAAAAAGAGAAAATGGGTGTGGTTTAGGGGTGTGGTCTGTGTTTAGGGGTGGGGCTAAAGGCGCCAGGCTCTTTGGGCCTACAGGCTCCTGAGGTGTAAATCTGGCCCTGATAAAGACATACCGATAGGTTTTGTATGTGTTAAATAAATGTGCATATAACTCTTGGGGCAGGGCCTGATGTGAAGTATTCATGTAATTGTAAAACACTTTGGAAGATGTCAGCTCTACCTTCCCTCTTTCCTCCGCCTCGCTGAACTCCCGGCAGCCGCGCAACTGCCAGGCCCTCTGCTTGCGAGAAAATGCAAGCAGAGGGGCAGGACCGGCAGTCGCGTCTGTGATTGGTTGCGCGGCTGCCGGGAGTTCAGCGAGGCGGAGGAAAGAGGGAAGGTAAGTAATGTTTTGGGCATTTTCTGATAATACAAATATAGCGGTTGGGGCTGGGGGGACAGCGGAAATGTTAAGTAAAATTTTTTTTAGAAGGGTGGACATTTTAAATATAAATTATAATAGTATATTAATAGCATAGTAATATTGAAGGTTATCTATACTCTTTTTACTTTTTAAAAATGGAAAGTACCTGGGGCAGGGAGGTTGGATTGATTATTCCTACCTCACAATATTGTTTCGTTGAAGAGCTAGAGCACCTGCAGTTTTCATTTGCCAGGTTAGTCCTGGACTATTCCTGTATTAAAGATATTGGGAGGTAGGAATTACCAATCCTATATCCTTGTACCGAGTACTTTTCAGTTTAACTGTTATTTAAATAAACTTCATACACACGATAGTTATCCTTTAAGAAAACTGTCCACTTATACATAACCCCCATGCATACTAATCCAAACTTCACACACTATTTGTAAATCTCTCGTGTTAAATGCTTTAAATAAACATTAAACTTAAATGTTTTTTTTTTTTTCTTTTTTTTTTTTAAATAATTCTCTAGGAGGTAGGAGCACTTGCTTTGCACTGAGTCCACTCCTGCCCCCCCTTCCATCAAACCACTGTGCACACCCATGCCTCTTGCACTGTGAAATTGGGTGTGTTAGATGTGCTACCAGGAAGGACACAGTGCACGTGCAGTAAAATTCTAACAGTTCAGTAATAGAAACACAAGTTTAAATAACTGGCTCCAGTAAAGTGGTTCAGTAATAAATGTAGTTAAAGGCACACACACAATAACATTTCATAAACACTGTCCACATATTCAAATACCCTCACAAACACTTACATGAATCCAAAGTTCACTATCTATAAAAGTATAAATAATTGTTGTTGTGCCACTATAATAGAATGCTCAGTCTAGTTCAGTAATACAAACACAAGTCAAATAATTACCCCCAGTAATAATATTTATAAAGACTGTACATATATTCACATAAATATCCCCATACCCCCTCACACAAGTCCAAATACCATACTAAAAAATCATTGGTTGTGGTGTAATAAAATGTCTCATATATTACAGAGGCTGCATAAGTACAATATAAATGTTGTATGTTGTACAATATAAATGTTGTATGTTGTGCAAATATGACAGTAATACAAACACAAACAACATAAATAATTATCTCTAATAATAATATTATATTTAGAGACTGCTCACGTATCCACATAACCCCCCCCCCCCTCCTTTACACAATTTCATACATCTGCCCAATAATAATGTTTGGTGTTGTGGGACTATAAGAGGATCAGTAATCAGTTCAGTAATATTATGCACACTAAAGGTTCCCATGAACTACTTGGATATTAGATAGTTTAGACGTTCATCTGTAGATTGCAAGGTGATTGCAAAAAAGAACGACTCACCTTTATGCATTCAAGGTTTCTTTTTTGTATAGATGGTAATTTAAAAATAAAGGCGGAAGAGGTTCTGATAGGAAATTCCTTTTAAATCCATTTTTATTAAACAAAGCCCTGTCATTTTGTAGGGTGTATAGAGTTTTTATTTTCACACAGGCAATTTCGATTTCCAGGACAACTCCTCTGGCCCACCCTGCCCCTGGCAGCTACATTTTGCTCTAAGCCCCCCCTACCCCCCAGATTTAAAATGTTTGGTATTCTCATTCCTTTCACCCAAAGTTCCTGGTGAGGTTTAGGGAGCTTAATAGGGGTTCAGGGGCTCGTGAGTGTTTCCCATGGTCTCATGTGTGTGCAGGTGACCACCCCAGAACTCGTGAGACTCACAGAGCTGCAGAGAGGGGTTGGATTACCTGACTGTATCTCCACACATGGCAAACATATACTGTATATATATAATTTCACGAAAACAAGGAGCACTCCTGAGACTTCTTTAAGAAATGTATTTAGTGTATAACAATTTCTTAAAGTAAGTACCAGAAGTGCTCCTTGTTTTTGTGAAATTATATATGATATTTATATATATAATAGATGGGAATGGCAAATTTCTTGCTGTCACATTCTGTGCACAGAGAGCATCCTGTGTCAAAGACTCCCAAAACGATCTTGACAGAGGGCCCATTGTGGGAATGAACGTACAGTGAACTGATTCTCCCAGTGTATGTTTATGGAACAGCTTCAGTTTGGAGGGGTCTGGAGGGGCAGTGCAAAAGGAAAGGGGGGTAAATATTTAGTTTGGTTTTAGAAAGTATGTGTCAGAAGCCAGTTTCTAAACTTGTCTCCACCAGGACAATTTCAGCTGCCTGATTAGTGGATTCACTGCTCAGTGGTGTAGATACGTAGTGTCACAGTGTATTGCTCAATAAATTTACACTTACATCTACAACTTTGGGACTGATGCTAACAGGTTAAAAAGTTGTCTGAAGCAAATTAATAGGCAAACTTTGACACCTTTTATTGCACCAGCCCCTAATGTCATGATTAGGTGACTGTTCAATACTTAAGGTTCTGGTATTTGGACTGACTGGGTGTGTAAACATGTAAATAAATTGCTGGGAGGCAGTTGGTAAGATTTAGTAAGGTTTTCCTTATCTGTGCGCCACCTCTGCTGCCATTATTAGCTTTTATAGCCAATGCATCTTTCCTTTTTTCTGTTTATTTAATTTGACTCATGCTGGAAACCACTCACGCTGGTGGAACATTATAGAATGGCAATGCAGTCATGTCTGCTTGACGTAGGAGTGACTGGCAATTGGTGCAATTCTGCTTTGATGAAATAATTCCATACACAAGTGTCTCCTGTACCCAATTGGGTCTTGTTCATCACACAAATGACTTTTTCACGTTTGGCTGAATTATTTGATCATTGGTGTGTATTTGAAAAATAAAATTATATTGTGCCGCATGTGGAATGGCCAAGCGGGAAGTCATGGTGTAGGAAGTATAAGATATTGCTTTGGTTAGATATAATTCAACTTGTGGCCACTGGCCAGTTTTACAAGTGACTAAGCTGCATGATGGTTTTCAGTAACTCACCAGTTATCAGTTAATTGGAACCTGTATAGAAGAGCTTACAAATCATTGTAAATCTACATGTATAATGTACCCTTCCACACATCAAGGTAGTGCTATAGGCAGTGATTTGGTGCCCTCCTTAATTGCGAGCAAAGATTGCTAAATAAGTGAGTGTCTTTTAAAAATAGTGGTTTTGTCTTTTCAAGGCTCAACATCATTTCCTGTATATTCACATATTAAAGGACCCAAAACCCCAGGAACGTGATATTTAAATGTTACTCATTTAATTTGTCACAGGCTTCTCTATTATTTTTAACAATCTTTCTGGGTAGCAGCCATCAATCACAGAGACATCACAGAAAATGACTTATGTCTGCTTGACAAGCTGTCCCCTCTACAGCTGTGCTGTCTAGTAAAAAGTTCATAAAGCATTTAGGACTGGAGACAGCAACAAACCATGCCAGTATATCATACAATACACAGGGGTGCTCCCTGACTTTTGAAAAGCAAGGTTTTGAAAGTGCTCGTAATACCTAGCAGCACCTCACTGAAACTGGCTGGTGAACATTGAGGGCTGACTGTAACTGACTTAACAGTGGCTGGTGAACTGAAGGACTGACTATGACAAAAACTGGTTAACCGCAGAGCTGACTTTACAGTGGCCGGTGAACTGGAGTGCTGACTAAACATTGGCTGGTGAATTGGAGGGCTGACTTAACAGTGGTTGGGGAATTGGAGTGCTGACTCAACAATGACTGGTGAACTGAAGGGCTGGCCTAACAGTGGCTGGTGAACTGGAGTGTTGGCTAAACATTGACTGGTGGTCTGGAGGTCTGACTTAATAGTGCCTGGTGAACTGGAGTGCTGACTAAACATTGGCTGGTGAATTGGAGGGCTGACTTAACAGTGGTTGGGGAACTGGAGTGCTGACTGAACAGTGGCTGGTGAACTGGAGGGCTGACTCAACAGTGGCTGGTGAACTGGAGGGCTGACCTAACAGTAGCTTGTGAACTGGAGGGCTGACTATAGGAGCAGATGTGAACTGAGGGGCTGACTGTAGGAGTAGCTGATGAACTGGAGTGCTGACTGAGACTGGTAAACTAGAGGACTGACATAACAGTGGCTGGTGATTTGTAGGGCTCACTAAACATTGGCTGGTAAACTGGAGGGCTGACTCAACAGTGGCTGGTTAACTGGAGGGCTGATCGAACAGTGGCTTGTTAACTGTGGTGCTGACTGTAGGAGTAGCTAGCTAGTGAACTGGAGGGCATACTTAACTGAAACTGGTAAACTGACTGACTTGACAATGGGTGGTAAAGTGGAGGGCTGACATATATGACACACAGAATGTGGTACTATAAGTGCCCACAGAGAATGGTAAAATATAAAATTATATTTTTTATTTTTGCCACACAGAGAAATGGAAATTATAAAGGCCCACTGGCAGACTGGCAATATTTGTCACATATAGAAATGTTAATATATAAATGCCACCACACAGAGAATGGAAATATGGGTTGTCCCCACACAGAGAATGATATGTCCCCACACAGCAGAGTAATATGAGTGCCCTTACACAAAGAATAGTAATATCAGTGCTCCCATAAAGAGACTGAATATATGGGTGACCCCACACACAGAATAGTAATATGAGAGTGCCCTACACACAGAATAGTTAATATAAGTGGCTCCCATAAAGAGATCTGAATATATGGGTGACCCCCAAACACAGAATAGTAATATCAGTGCTACCCCCATAAAGAGAATGAATATATGGGTGACCACACACACAGCAATAGTAATATGAGTGCCCTTAACACAAATTGTAATATGAGTGCCTCTTAAACACAGATCAGAATCTGAGTGCCCTTACACACAGAATGTAATATGAGGCCCTACACACAGAATAGGTAATATGAGATGCACTTAACAACACAGAATAGTAAATGAGTGCACTTACAAACCAGAATATAATATTGAGTGCCCTTACACCCCCAGAATAGTAATATGAGTGCCCTTCCACACAGAATAGTAATACAGTGATCCATAAAGAGACTGAATATAGGGGAACCCACACACAGAATAGTTCATATGAGTGCCCTTTACACACAGAATAGTAATAGGAGTGGCCATTAACACAGAATAGTAATATCGAGGCCCTTACACACAGAATAGTACTATGAGTTGCCATTACTCACAGATATTAATATCAGTGCTCCCATAAAGCGACTGAATATATGGGTGACCCCACAACGAAAGTAATCTGCGTTGCCCTTACACATCGAATAGTAATATGAGTGCCCCTTACACACAGCATAGTATATGAAGTGCCCTTACACCCAAGAATAGATAGTAATATGAGTGCCCTTACACACAGATAGTAATCTCAGTGCTCCCATAAAGAGACTGAATAGATGGGTGACCCCACACACAGAATAGTATAATAGGAGTGCCCTTACACACAAATAGTAATATGAGTGCCTTCACACGAAAGTAAGATGAGTGCCGTACACAAGAATAGTAATATGAGTGACCTTACACACAGAATAGTAATAATGGTGCTCACACCTTAGATGCCTACACAAGAATAGTAATATGGTGCCCTTACACACAGACTAGCTATAGAGTGCCCTACACACAGGAGCAAAGAATAAGCTAAAGACTATATATGAGTGCCCTTACACACAGAATAGTAATATGAGTGCCCTTACAAACAGAATAGTAATATTGAGGTGCCCTCTACACACAGAATAGTAATAGGAGTGCCTACACACAGAATAGTAATATGAGTGTCCCTTCAACCCACAGCATAGTAATAGAGTGCCCTACACCACAGAAGTAATATGGTAGCTACCGACACAAGAAAGTAATATGAGGCCCTTACAACACAGATAGTAATATGAGTGCCCTTACACACAGAATAGTGTATGAGTTCCCTACACACAGAATAGTACATGAGTGCCCTTACCACAGAATAGTAATATGAGGTGCCCTTACACACAGCAGATAGTTAATATGAGTGCCTTACACACAGATAGTAATATAGGAGTGCCCTTACACACAGGAATAGTATATGAGTTGCCCACACAAAGAATAGTCAATCTGAGTGACTTCCTTACACACAGAATAGTCAATATGATGCCCCTTACCACACAGAATAGTAATATGAGTGCCCTTACAAAAGAATAGTAATATGAGTTCCCTTTCAAACAGAATAGTAATAGGCGTGCACTTACACACAAGACTAGTAATATGAGTGCCCTTACACACAGAATAGTAATATGAGTGCCCTTACACACAGAATAGTAATATGAGTGCCCTTACACAAAAAATGGTAAAATTTAGTGTTTTCATTTCCTAGGTTTTTTTGTATCATTTAGAATCTCCAGGATTGTTTGAGGACCAGGAATCTTAAAAGGAGAATTAAAATGTTATGTTATATGGAAGGTTAAGGGTATTGAACAGCTGGTGCTTATTCACGGGCCAGGAATGATGTGCACTGATTTAATATGTAATTTAGTCATTTTGCAGATTAGACTATTAACTGATTATGCTACCAGGACCAAAGCTGTAAATCATTTCTATCGCCCAGTTAATTTCTCCTATGTACCCATAATCCCTTCCTACAGTTTACTGTGATACATTATCAATAACGCGTGGCATTACTAAATTGCGATACCGCACATTTTAAATATGGACCCTAGTTGGAGATTTTAGGATGGTACAATGTTTCCACATCAGCAAAATGTATATAACTTAAGACTTTAATGTTTTGCAATCTGCTGGGCATCATTGGTGGGGCAAATAAAAATAGAGGGAGAGTACACCCGATATGTGTAACCCGAAACAGTTGGTGCTATTGGTAAATCAATAACTGATACCTAACAACTGGACAGAACCCACCAGACTCCAAACAGCACAAAAACACACTTGTGGCCAAAATAGAGCCATTCAAACTCACAGACCCCTCACAATCTATGAACATAAAGTAGTGATCTCAATAAATATGCAAAAACAGACCATCTTTATTATGAACCAAAACCCAATAAAAATTGGATGTCACTGATTTTTCACTGAAAGTACTGCTCTAAAACCAATACCAGAAAGTCAGAGGTAAAATGGTGGAACCTATTGGATGTTTGTGAGTGACAACTATGTTTCCATTTTGTGACCAAATAGATCATCCAACAATTACCAGAGCTGACTTTTCAGTATGATTATGTCATGATTATCTGTCAATAGGCCCTTTACTGATGTTAATAGTTTTACCTTGTGTAGAAACTTAAACAATGGATGTGATGGCTTCACTGCAGAGTAAATGAAGGTGTATATTTATTTTGATTGTGGATTTTTATGTTTTTATTAGAAGTGTAGCAAAGGTTGCAATGAAAGGCCTCTTGGATAGATTCTACAGACCACATACATATCACTGGGCTCCTGTTACTGAAATGAAAGGTCCCTCTGTCTTCTTGTGAATCCTTTCAGTTCCTTCCTTTCAGAATGGATGTATTCACTCCAAACTTGCATGTGTATCTTTACCTTAGTTTAATAGCGCCTAGCCACATGTATGTGCATTAAAAACAACTAGCAGCGAGTGGGTCAGTTCTCACTGATATGTGAAATGCTGGAATTCTTCCGTCCCTTTAAGGTATCCTGGTAAATTAAAGTGATTTTCCAGAAGTAGTTATTTGTTCAGTGGCACAAAACTCTCACAGATGTGTCTACATTATATATTAGAGTTGGAATCTGAGAGTTCTCTTCAGATCTCTAACCAGTTTCAGAGGCCAGAGCCCCAGATTTATATTTGCCTGAAGTCTATGTTATTGTTGTCAAGCTAGACGTTAGTAGGCTAGACAACGTATTATTTTTCTTAATGCATATCATTTTGATTTTATTGTTTAAGGGCAATTATAGTCTTTCCCCCTCCTCCCCCCCAATAAAAATAACCAGGGCAAGGACCTAAAAGGCTACATCCTTATTCCAGGGATTACCTTAGAACTCCAGCACTTAGCCTTTGATTTAGATAGTTTGTTAAGTCGAGTTGCCCCACTAGTGTCAGGGGCAGGGCCAATCTGAAGACATGCTCTGCTAGAAGCATGCGTTTCCATTGGCCAGGTTCCGGACAAAATACGGAGGATGAGACTTGCCTTCCTTGCAGACTGTGGGACACCCAGCTTGATGCTGGAAGTGGGGAACAGATACGGCTGGATTTCCCAGGAGGCCAACTATGCCTTGGCCTAGGGCGTCATGGTCTATAGAGTGGCATGTCTAAAGTCCTTATTTATTACTGCCTTCTGCAGTAATAAAGAGACAACGTATTGCTTAAAGGTTTCTCCTAAATCTGGGCAACCAGCCAAGAAAAAGCAGAGGGGTGAAATGTAATAACTGGTTAAGGCTGAACCTGCCAAGGTAACTAAAAAGTAACTAATCTTCCAACTAGTTACACTGAATGGATCAGCCTTGTATCTCACTGATAGTAACTAATCTTCCACCTGGTTACACTGTCACCTGTGTAGGGTGAAGGAAAGCAGAGAATGGACCTGCATACAGCTCACTGGGGGGATTTATTTATTGCATTGGGACATGGTTAATTGATTTGAACACAATTTCATATATTAGAAGTAATTTAATTGGTCGGAGCTATAAAATTCCATTCTGTATAAATATACAATCATATGATCACACATAAACCAATCATATTTTAATGTTTTATTAAAGTATCATTGGTTAATGTGTGAACATATGATTGCACCTTGCACCATCACCTTTTTAGGACAAGGGGTGGTCCCGGTTTTGAGCTGCGGGACCCCTTATTAGAAAGGTTCTTATTAGAGCCACAAGGACTCTTCTAAGAAAAGGCACTGACACGTGCCTTTGTTGAGGGCCCTGCAGCTCAAAACCAGGACTCCCAACAAAGGCACTTGTCAGTGCTACAAGGGCACTTATAAGTGCCAGGGAGGGGGGTCTTGGTTTCAAGCTTAGGGACCCCTTAAGCACCAAAAGGCACTTGTCAGTGCAACAAGGGCACTTATATGTCCTGGGGAGGGGGCTCCTGGTTCCGAGCTGCAGAACTCCCTGGTGTCAGTGCCAATAGTGGGGTGTGGGGTCCCCTCCTGTGGAGGTTATGGTCCGCCAGCTAGTGCGCATCCCCCCATGGGGTGTGCAACTAGCTGCACACACACCCCACTTCCCCACCCTCACACAAAACACCTCGCCACCCCGCGCGCACATGACTGGCTGATAATTTTGCTATCAATACTTGATCACAAAATGAATGGTGCAGGCTGGGTAAATATTGCAGGGATGTCAGCAGATGACATCCCTGTAGTTTTAAACCATAGTTTTTGTCTTTTTTTGACTTAATAATTTTATTAACACCATAATCATTTATCTAAATTTCACGACATCTCTAATATGTGTCTTTTACCTTTCTCTTAAATTATTTATACAGATCTGCAAAGCAAAAGCATCTAGTAAAGCTTAAATATGGTATTGTTTGGAGCAAATATAACTTTGTAATCCCTTGTCTGATCATAGACTTTGCACTGCAAGTTTAACTCTCCTTTCATTCTGCTGCTTTATTTGTAGAAATGTATAGCACCTTCCTTTCCCCTGTTTATGATGCTGTCTTACTGTGCCAGCCCATCACAGGATTATATTTCAGGTCTCCTGCCCACATTCCATCCGAGAACCAAATGCAAGTTATTTTACAGTAGTTAGACTTTTCATAGTTTTCCAGCCTCTCCCACAAACCCAGACAGTCCGTTGACCTCCAATACGCAATATCCCACTGGCAGGAAAACAGTCTACTGCATTGAACTGCAGGTGTCACAAAAAGAGCAGGGAGAGGGTTGTAGGAGACAGCTAGCAGGCTGTGCTAAAAATAAAAATAGGCACTGTGGCTCAGTGATTAGCACTGATGTCTTGCAGCACTGACGCCCTGAGTATATAATCCACTCTTGGACACATCAGCAAGGAGTTTGCATGTTCTCCCCGAGCTTGCGTGGGTTTCCTCCGGACATTCTGGCTTACCCCACAATTATAAAGACCAGGGCCGGATTTACCAGTAGGCACGTGCCTAGGGGCACCTGAGGTTGGAGGTGCAGCTGTCAATCGCCTCCCACCAATCCAGAAGAAAAGTAAATTTTCTTCCCCAAAAAGAGAAAATGGGTGTGGTTTAGGGGTGTGGTCTGTGTTTAGGGGTGGGGCTAAAGGCGCCAGGCTCTTTGGGCCTACAGGCTCCTGAGGTGTAAATCTGGCCCTGATAAAGACATACCGATAGGTTGTATGTGTTAAATAAATGTGCATATTAAGCTCTTTGGGGCAGGGCCTGATGTGAAAGTATTCATGTAATTGTAAAACACTTTGGAAGATGTCAGCTCTATATAAAGCCACAATAATAATAAAAAAATACCTAGAAAGGGAAAGTTTAAGTATAAACTTTGAATTTGGCTTGAAAGGCCGCATTTTGGAAGGGAATGTGTGTGTTTGTGCATTGTTGTTTTTTACTTACCCTTTAATTATGGCTGTCACATGAATGAATTGGTAGGTCAGTTGTTGTGTGCACTCGTTTCAGGTTGGGGGATAAATGACTAACTTTTTTGATGATTGGTCAAAATGTGTTTTTTGATTTTACCATTTTAATATGGTTGCCACCTGGATGAATGGGTAGCTCAGTTGGTGTGTGTACCTGTGTCAGGTTGGAAGTTTAAAAAGAAACTTTTTTGATTATTTATCAAAAAATTTTTTTGACTATAGTTACCCTTTAAATATACTGCCATGGAAATGAAAATGGAAGGGTAGGTCAGTAGGTGTGTGTACCTGGGTCATTTTAGGGGTTAAAAAAAAACAACTTTGTTGATGATTAGTCAAAATTGTATTTTGACTTTGGTTATCCTTGCCATGGAAATGGAATGGTAGGTCAGTAGGTGTGTGTACCAGGGTCAGGTTGGAAGTTAAAAAACTTTTTTCATTATTGTTTTAGTTTTTTTAGTTTTTTTTTACTTTAGTTACCCTTTGTATAAGTGCCAAAATTAGGGGGGGGGTGTAGGCTAGTAGGTGTGTGTGTACCTGTGTCAGGGTCATTTTAGGCGTTAAAAAAAATTAACTTTGTTGATTATTGACCACATTTTTTTTTTTTACTATGGTTACCCTTTAAGTATGGCTTCCACAGAAATGGAAGAGTTAGATTGGTAGCTGTGCATACCTGTGTAAGGTTGGGGGATTATAAAAAACACTTTTTTGATGATTGGTCGAAATTTAATTTTTAGACTTTAGTTACCCTTTAAGTATGGCTGCCACGGAAATGGAAGGGTAGGTAAGTAGGTGTGTGTACCTAGGTCTGGTTGAGGGGGTATGTCTTTTATTGAGGAAATATCAAAATTATTTTTTTTTACTTTATTTACCCTTTAAGTTTGGCTGCCACAGGAATGGAAGGGTAGATCAGTAGGTGTGTGTACTAATGTGAGGTTGGGGGATGTGTTTTTGCATGTATGACCATATAATTAACTTATATTGATGATTGATCAAAGTTTGTTTTTTGACTATAGTTTCCCACTTAAGTATGGGTCAGTAGGTGAATGTACTGGTCTGAGTGGGGGGTCTGAGTGGGGGGTTGGGGGTATCAGTGTTTGTGTTTATGACCATGAAACAAACTGTTTTGATCTCATGACCCTTAAACCTCGAAATATCCACATTTGAGGTTTGTTACCATTATAGTCTAAGGGAAAAATTGTCCTAAAAGTTGTCAATTACGCCGTAATGCTTCTGAAGATTCCTTATCTAGGTGATAGCACAATTCTCCTGTATGCCCCACACGTCAGTACCGTACCGTAATAATTCAAATACGCTACCTACAGGATAATATACGGATATTACTTCACCTTGGAGTTCCCTGACCTGTATAAAAGAACTCGGCCTACGGCCATGTGCTTTTATATGGTTAGGGAACTCCTTGGTGTCGTAATATCCTTATATTACACACTAGGTATAAAGTATTTATCTACAGCATATTGCAAATACCTAGGTATTCTGCATGTTTTCTTCATTTTTGGAAAATCAATTGATTTCATTTCCTGTGCTGTACTTTGCTTTGGTCAGCAGTGATCTGTCATTTCAGGTCCTACAAATGTCCTACTTCTTTCCAGGATGCACATTTTGGTGAAATGCTCCTAACCAAGGTTGCTTCTAGACCAGGGGTGGGCAATTAAATTTCCCAGGGGGGCCACATGAGAATTGTTTTGAAGGGCTTGACCAATAGGTTCAACTAATTTCTCATTATAGAGATTGCAAAAACGGATTTTATAAAAAGATTTAATTAATATCCCTGGTTCATTGGATTTTTTTTATTATTAGTTGCAATTTTTAAAAAGAATTTGTGTAATATTTTAGATCCATTTCATCAGATTCAATTAATCAATTGATCAGGTCATTATAAAGTAAACCTAATAAAAACAAATCAATTATCGAGCCTGAGACAATCAATAAATATTTCAGTTTTTTTGGGTACAGAATTAGTACCTTACTTTGCCCAGGTCTGTTCTAGACCTTTTGGAACATGAGACAACCTTTTAAAGCTGTCCTTATATATTCCTTGCATGAAGCATGGCTTGTGGAAGTGGGTTTGGTGGGCTAACTAGTAGTGGCTTATAAAATCGAGGGCTGACTTGCCACTGGCTGGTGACCTAGAGGGCAGGCCAAACAGGGGCTGCTGAACCCTCCAGCCCTTCAGTTCATCAGACACTGTTAGTTCAGTCCTCCAGTTCACCAGACACTGTAAGGTCAACCCTCCAGTTCACTCAACACTGTTAGGTCAGCACTTTAGTTCAGCAGACACAGTTAGGTCAGTTCAGCAGACACAGTTAGACCAGTCCTCCAGTTCACCCGACACTGTTAGGTCAGCCCTCCAGTTCACCTGACTCTGTTAAGTCAGTACTCAAGTTCACCAACACTGTTACACCTCCAGTTCAGCAGACACTGTTAGGTCAACCTTCCAGTTCACCCGACACTGTTAAGTCAGTACTCAAGTTCCCAGATACTGTTAGGTCAGACCTCCAGTTCAGCAGACACTATTAGGTCAGCACTCCAGTTCAGCAGACACTGTTAAGTCAATACTCACGTTCACTGAACACTGTTAGGTCAGGCCTCCAGTTCCACCGACACTGTTAAGTCAGAACTCAAGTTCACCGACACTGTTAGGTCAGACCTCCAGTTCATTACTTAAACATATATGTAAAGTTGTATGCAGTCCCAGATTCCTGGTGATCCTTAGTTTTTTGTTGTGAAGTCAGCCTTTCAGTTCACCAGAAACTGGTAGGTCAGTCCTCCAGTTCACCAGGCACTGTTAGGTCAGTCCTCCAGTTCACCAGGCACTGTTAGGTCAGTCCTCCAGTTCACCGACACTCAGGGTCGTAGCTAGATATCACAGGGCCCCATAGCAAGATTTTAGATGGGGCCCCTCACATAAAAAAAACTTTTCGGTGAAGTTCAACATTACCCGACATAACTGCAGCGACATTTTTTTAAAGAACATGTCCACCCTCCTAAGAAAAAGTTTACCTCACGTAGTTTAGCCCCAGAAACCCCCGTTTTCATTGTACTGGGAGCATTTTTGAAAGTTTTAAGGAAAAGGAAAATGGGGTTTGTGAGGCTAAACTACATGAGGTAATTTTTTTCTTAGGAGTGTAAAGATGTCCTTTAAAAAAGCTATGGGCCCAGACACAAAGGGGGCCCCTTTGTGTCTGGACCCATAGCAACTGCTATGGTTGTATGGTTGGTATAGTGATCCCTATGCCCCTGCCGACACTGTTAGGTCAGACCTCCAGTTCAATAGACACTGTTAGTTCAGCACTCCAGTTCAGCAGACACTGTTAGGTCAGTTCTCCAGTTCAGTAGACACTGTTAGGTCAGCCCTCCAGTTCAGGAAACACTGTTACGTCGGCCCTCCAGTTCCACAGACACTGTTAGGCCAGTCTTCTAGTTTTGCAGACACTGTTAGGTCAGCAGTGGCTGGTGAACTGGAGGGCTGACCTAACATTGGCTGGTGAACTAGAGGGCTTAACTAACAGTGGCTGTGTGTCAGAGTTCCCCCAAACAGAGACTGATGCATAATTGCCCACATTGACTGGTGCTTATATGTTTGCCCAGAGTGACTGGTACATACGAAGTTTGCCCACAGTGACTGTGACTAGCACATATAAGTTTGCCCACAGTGAGTGTAACTGGTACTTATACATTTTCCCACAATAACTTGTTCATACAAGTTTGCCCACAGTGACTGGTACATACAAAGTTTGCCCACAGTGACTGGTACATATAAAAGTTTGATCTTACTGCCAGGACAGATGATGGCAGGCAGACGAAGGATAAGGATCACGGGGGCACCCCTGTTCCTAATTTCTACACCATAAGGTGTCCTGCAAACAGGAAATCAGAACTTTGTAAGCATTTATTTATGTACAGAAAATCATTGGAAGGGCAGAATATGGTTGTTGTATTGAGAAAATACCCCTTTTTTCTTGAAAACATTTTTGCTGAACTTCCCCTTTAAAGCAGTATATTGCTGTCATTTTCACATAAGCGTATAGTCAGTAAGCGAAAGTGAAGTATATGAATGGATCACGCAAATAGTTTGTGAAAAATGCATAAAATAATGGTGATTGTTTTAGTAATGGCTAGGTCCCAGTTGTGCATGTCACATTGTGATTTGCACTCCGTTCGCACTTCTGATTCGAATTGCCAATGCAATTCCCACTATGTGTGCAGTGCTCCTGTACATTATAACACAGAGTATCAGGCACAGCAGCACATTGCAAAAACCCTGCATGCGCTTCTTGTGTGTGAAAAGGTCGGGATAAGCATCCGTCATTTTACAATATAATCAGGTGTTTGTGCTGGTTAAGAGGAAATACTCCGTAGTGTCCAAGTATCCTGGGGAGGTGAAGGGCAGCCTGCAGATCCAATGCTGTCTATCCATGAAAAAGAAACACATTGCTTAAAGGTTAAGAGTTTGTAACAGACAACTAAATATTTTATACCATCATTTTAATTAATATTGATAAAATAAGGTGAGACACAGAGACAGCATGTGTGATCTTTTACATTGTTATGTAAATAATGAATGATAATGGTATTCTGATCAGGTGATTAGCATACATGGAATGAAACCAGCATGGTGCCTAGAAAGTTGAAGTATGTGTGTGGTCCTACCTGCCGACGAAATGAAAATGATATTCGACTTCAGACAATGGTCGTCATTCATGTGTGAATAAAACTTGCTGCTGCACTTGGGGCTTGATGAATGTGACCTAATGAGATTATAGAGATATTATATTTTTACTTTGTAAATGTTGATGCTATGAATCCTCACCTAACCCCTTTCTTACCCCTATTTATCACTGTGTGATATTCTTTCCTAATCTTTTCTTTTTTCTTCTTCTGTCCCTCTTCCTCTCACTCAGTCCCCTCGGAATTGAGGTATGTGGAGGGTAATGAGTTTTTCCTCTTTGGCTCCTGGTTGGAAGTCTTGCAGACTGAAAAAGAATCGAGTTACTGAAAGTCTGTGATTCACATCAGCTTCTTTCATTAGTTTTTACCCCCCTTCCCTTCTTTCCTTCTCACTCTCTCCGGCTGCAACTTCTACTTCTCTGTGTTTGGGTCATTTTTAAAACATTCTTTCTGCCACTTTGCAAACAATTATCCCTTAATAGTATGGTCTGTTTGTTTTCAAAGCCTTTATGGCAATGAGAATATTTTCCCTAGAATGTTTCTAAGACAAAATCATTATTTTTTATGCGTATGAGCATTTAGTTGGCAGTGGCAGATGGCAACAGCAAGAAAGGTATTCAGGGAGATTCAGTAGAAGTTCTTATCGTTAAAAAAGGTGCTAATTTTGCCCCAACCAATCAGATATTATTTAACATTTGAAAGCTGACATTTGATTGGTTGGGGCAAAATTGTCTTTTATGAAGTGCAGTATGTACAGGTGTGCCCCTACCATGAAGCAAACTGAAACATTTGCTCAGGGTGCACCCCTGCAGAACACTTAAAAGGTGGCAGTTAAAAAAAAAAACTTCTTTCCTGCAATACTGTATTTCAGCACCAGTCTCCCAATCAGTGTTAAGTCAGCCTTTCAGTCCACCAGTCAGTGTTAGCCAGCCCACCACACCCACTTCCACAAGTCACGCCCATGTTCCCTGATGAAGCCATGCCCACTTCACCTGCCGCCACCAGTCTACCGATAGGCGGCATTTAAAAGGTGTTTCAGGTGTCAAAAACCCTAGGAACACCCCTGAGTATGTATTTAAGGGAGAAAATGTTATTCTATATATTTAAAAAACACTGTTAAAGGGCATGTCCACCCCCAAAACTATAATCCCCCCCACTAATGGCCCCATCATGTAGTGTAGTTTAATACTTACCTCACATCCCAGCTCCATAAGGTTCTTCTGTAGTCCCCCCCCAAAGTCCCAAAAACTGCCCACCAGGAGGATAGCAGAGTCCATATAGGACTCTGCCTCCTACCTGGCCTCCGGGAGAAGTTTGGCATGCGTACTGCAGCCCTTCTCCCCCTCCCTCCCCCTCCCTCTCCCTCCCGTTTTGCTATCCCACCCCCTAGCATAAAACCCCTTGGCCATGTAATAGAACAACTTCCCCCAGCCCCAACCGCATAAAAATTATTTTAAGAAAGTCCCCAGAACTGTACTTACCTTCCCTCTCTCCCAGGCATTCTGAGAGCAAGCAGCCGGTCCGTGATTGGCTGCCTCTCAGCCAATCACGGACGCGGCTGCCGGTCCCGCCCCCTGCTTGCAGTGTCTTGCAAGCAGAAGGCCAGGCCGAGCGTCGGAGGAGTGAGGGAAGGTAAGTAAAGAACTGGGGACTTCCTTAAATTAATTTTATAGCGGTTGGGGCTGGGGGAGGGTACTCTATTATATGTGAAAATTTCTTATTAAGGGTGGACATGCCCTTTAAGGCCTCATTCGGAATATGCTGTTCAGAGGGCAGGGTTATTCACAATGGAAAAGGTGCTTGTGTGGGGATATGATCACTCTATACAAATGCACTATTGAGCTGTGCAATAAGCTCTCTGGTGCATTGTTCACCGATAGATTATCTAAAAGGAAACACAAGCATTCCTTAATATAAGGATAAAATCTTTCATCTATAAGTTTAGAAAGGGAATTATAAAGTGAATAATTAAAGATTTTCTAAATTTAAATGACTAATTCACTGAGAAAGTGAACTATTCCTTTAATGCATTGAATGAAGACCGGTAGGAAAAGGAAGTATGCCTTACCACCTGTTCTTCAACAGCCAGGAGCGAAGATGCTGAAGTTAACCTTGTGCGCGTGATCTACCGCCGGCTCCTCTGACAGGTCCCGACTGATAGCTCCTTTACCTCCCGGGTCTTTAATTAATGCATTAAAGGAATAGTTTACTTTCTCAGTGAACTATTCCTTTAAAGAATTTTGAAACTTACTGGTATTAATACTTTCATTTGTTGATGATTCAGGCATTGTTCTGATTGAGCCAGGATTTTTTCCCCATCTGGAAAAAGACTATTCCCCCCCCCCCTTTTTCAAACTCCGAATCTAAAAACTAACTTTATGTGCAATAGATTTACATAGCATTAACCTTACATGTGTGCTATGTGAATCTTTTTTGCAAATAACTATTTCAGGGGCAAGTGCAGGATTTCCAAGAGAGGCATTCCTGAAAGGGTTATCATGGACAGTGTTGTTCACAGCACACCACCACCAGTTTAGCCATGTGTCCTTTTAAAAGGCTTTTCCCATGTCCCAATTGTAACTTCTTCATAATTTCCTTGCCCTTAAATTTTTACTGCATAATACTCTTAATTTTAAAACACAAGTGGGGTCAGGAAGGAATCCCCCCCCTTTTTAGCTGGGTTTTTTTTGCCTTCCACTGGATAAACTGTTAGGTAGGGTTAAAAAGTAAGGTGTTATGGTTGGACTTGATGAACGTATGTCTTTATTCAACCTGAATTACTATATAATAATATATTGGTCATTTACCACGGTGTAGCTAGGATTTGAAAAAATCTGGGGCACTCATGGGCATCGGTGGTGCAAATTTTTAGGCCACACCCCCAATTAACCCACAGACTGGCAAATAAATATAATTGGCCACACGGATTGGTAAATAAATATAAGTGCCCCAAGACTGGCAAAGAAATACAAGTGCCCCCACAGACCTGTAAATTAATATAATTGCCCCCACAAACAGGAAAATAAATATAAGAGCCCAAACAGACTAGTAAATAAAAAAAATTATCCCAAACACAGACTGGTAATCAGTGGTGTAATTTTCCCAGAAAAAACAAAAGCACCAATTTGTTTTCCAGAGCGTAGCCAATGACACAAAGCTGCAACCTTTTCTGCAGCTCGGAAAAGCAAAATCACGGTTTCATATTTCCATGGCTTTGTGTGTCAAGAACCAGGGGTTCCGGGGGCTAGCTACGCCACTGTCAAGGACTTTAATATTTCCTAGAATCTAAAATGATGTCAGACGTCATGCAACTAACTGTATAAAATTACAATACATTTATTTAATTATGATCATTATTGCACCACCCAATCAAAAATCCGTCACAATCATTTAAAATAGTCAAACACTCTCTGGATAGGTTTCTGCATTCTCCATGGCCATTTTGAAAAATGTACACTATATGTTCCATAAACATAGGTTTCCAGGCCACAAAAGTTGTCCATTTCAAATTTTAGTGTCAATTATTTCAAAAAAAAAATCAATTCAATGTTTTATATATAACAATGCAGCAAAAACTGCAGTCTTCAATTATTGCGTAAATTCAACGCTGCAAAATGTTTTATCAGTCTGTTTTACATATGGCCATAGACTTCGCTGGGTTGCGGCAGTACGCAAAAAACCACCGCCGCAAGCAATGTCCGAACTGATTACAGCTCTTTAAGATGGAATCTTTAATCTTCAGCTATATGCTGGCATGAAAGATTCTGAATGGGTAAACCCCATTTGCTATACAGGTGGGTTTATACTACACACTACTAGATTACTATAGCAGACATTACTGGCAATTTAACTGTGAAATATTTACAGCAGCCAGTTTCCATTCTCTCAGACTTTAAGTGTCCAGACACCTGCAAGGCTCTGCAGAAATATTTGTGTATGTGTGTGTGTGTGTGTGTGTAAGTGAGTGAGTGACCATTTGTTCATCTGTTTATTTTTTATTTTCCCCCCATGCTGCTAAATGTCTCAATATAGCCCAATTATGATTTACTGAAATGGGACTCCCATTGCAAACATGTACAAATTTATATGTGATAAAATTGTTTTAACATATTCAATAAATATCACTTTTACTTAATGTTAAAGGGGAACTGTGGTCCAAAGATGGCTAGGTAAATTGATAGAATTTTTGCAATTTATTTTCATTGTTTATTTTGCATATTTTTGAAGATATTTACATTTTTGTGTATGGCAGCAGCATCACCAGGTCCCCTGCACTTCCTGCTTTAAAACCGTCAGTCAATCTGCCCTGTGTCTCCTCCTCCCCTTTGCAGCCCCCCTGGCCCCTCCCACTAATGACCCCACTGGGCCCTTCTAGTGCAGGCCCTTGGCCCTCTTTACCGCCCCATGTGGCCCCGCCCAACCCGCGGGTGCACAATCCCCGTCCACTCACGAGTGCACAATCCCCGCCCACTCACGAGTGCACAAGCCCCACCCACTCATGGGTGCACAAGCCCCGCCCATTCGTGGGTGCACAAGCCCTCCCACGCAGGGTGCCACTTAGACCTCCCTCCCCCTACAGAAAACTGTTTTTCAGGCTGTGTGAGAACTCTGACAGAAAGGTGTTTTCGCATGGTGGGAAAGAAGGGCTGTAAATTCTTACCTACTCTGTCAGGACTCCTCCACACAGCAGAGAGGAGGAGGGACTTACTGTCTCCCTCACACACTGTGGGGTCTGAGCCTGTGCTCGCCGGCGGCACTGTGCAGGACAAGCCTTAGGAAGTCACATGTCAGCCTCCTACCATTAACTTTCTGGTAAGTCATTTCTTTATATCTTGGGCTGTGGAGCACTAGTAGAGAGGTGGTTGATGGCTTGTTTTAAAGGTAGGAACATTGCCTTTAATTAAATTAACTAGTAGATTTTTACTTTTTAAAATAAAACTTGAAAAGATTGATTAATAATGACCTTTCCCTTGGCAAAACAACCATCGTAGGGAACTGTTCTACTGTCCTTCAATAACAAGATCTGTTTATCATGGTTTCATTCATATACAGAGATCTGTTTACTTCGGTTTCCTTCATAAACGAGATCTGTTTATCATGGTTTCTTTCATATACAGAGATCTGTTTATTATTTTTCTCTCATATACAGAGATCTGTTTATCTTGGTTTCAATATACAGTGATCTGTTTATTCATGGTTTCATTCACATATACGAGATCTGTTTATCATGGTTTCTTCATATACAGAGATCTGTTTATCATGGTTTCATTCACTATAGAGATCTGTTTATCATGGTTTCATTCACATATAGAGATTGTTTATATGGTTTCCTTCATATACAGAGATCTGTTTAGCATGGTTTCATTCCACATATAGAAGTCTGTTATCATGGTTTCCTTCATATACAGAGATCTGTTAATTATAATTTCATTCATACAGAGATTGTTAATATGGTTCCTCTTCATATACAGAGATTGTTTATCATGTTGTCCTTCATATACAGAGATCTTTTTGTCATGTTTCCTTCATATACAGAGATCTGCTTATCATGATTTCATTCATATACAAAGATCTGTTTATCACAGTTTCGTTCATATACAGAGATCTGATTATTGGGGTTTCTTTCATATACAGAAATCTGTTTATCATGGTTTCATTCGTATACAGAGATCTGTTTATCATGGCTTCATTCATATACAGAGATCTGGTTATCATGCTTTCATTCATATACAGAGATCTGTTTATTATGGTTTCCTTCATATACAGAGATCTGTTTATATGGTTTCCTTTATATACAGAGATCTGTTTGTCATGGTTTCATTCATATACAGAGATCTGTTTATCATGGTTTCATTCATATACAGAGATCTGTTTATCATGGTTTCATTCATATACAGAGATCTGTTCATCATGACTTCTTTCATATAAAGAGATCTGTTTATCATGGTTTCATTTATATACAGTGATCTGTTTATCATGGTTTCCTTCATATACAGAGATCTCTTTATCATGGCTTCATTCATATACAGAGACCAGTTTTTCATGTTTCCTTCATATACAGAGATCTGTTTATCATGGATTCATTCATATACAGAGATCTGTTTATTATGTTTCTTTTATATACAGAGATCTGTTTATCATGGTTTCATTCATATACAATGATCTGTTTATCATGGTTTCCTTCATATACAGAGATCTGTTTATCATAGTTTCATTCACATATAGAGATCTGTTTATCATGGTTTCATTCACATATAGAGATCTGCTTATCATGGTTTCCTTCATATACAGAGATCTGTTTATCATGGTTTCATTCACATGTAGAGATCTGTTTATCATAGTTTCCTTCATATACAGAGATCTGTAAATTATAATTTCATTCATATACAGAGATCTTTTTATCATGGTTTCATTCATATACAGAGATCTGTTAATCAGGGTTTCCTTCATATACATAAATCTGTTTATCATGGTTTCCTTCATATACAAAGATCTGTTTATCATGTTTCCTTCATATACAGAGATCTGTTTGTGACTGGCACTCTAACTAGCCACTGATTGTCTGTGACTGACATCATAACTAGCCACTGATTGTCTCTGACTGACATCCTAACTAGCCACTGATGTCTGTGACTGACATCCTAACTAGCTACTGATGTCTGTGACTGACATGCTAACTAGCCACTAATTGTCTGTGACTGACATGCTAAAAAGCCACTGATTGTCTGTGACTGGCACCCTAAACTAGCCACTGATTGTTGTGACTGACATCCTAACTAGCCACTTATTGTCTGTGACTGGCATCCCAACTTACCACTGATTGTCTGTGACTGACATCCTAACTAGCCACTGATTGTCGTGGACTGGCACCCTAAATAGCCACTGATGTTGTGACTGGCACCCTAACTATTCTCCATTGTCTATGACTGACATCCTAACTAGCCCCTGAGTGTCTGAGACTGAACACCTTAAATGTTACTGTTGACTGAGACTTACATACCTAACTAGCCACTGACTGACACCTCTAAATAGCCACTGATTGTCTGTGACTGACACCCTTAAAACTAGCCACTGACTGACACCTCTAACTAGCTACTGATTGTCTGAGTACATACCTAACTAGCCACTGACAACTATAAACTAACCCTGATTGCTAGTAACTGATATTCCTAACTAGCCACTGATTGTCTGACACCCCAAACTTGCCATTGATTGTCTGTGACTGATCCACCCAACTAGCACTGATTGCCTAACCCCCTAACTACCCACTGATTGTCTGTCACTGATCCCCCTAACTATCCAATGATTGTCTGTGGCAGACACCCAAATTAGTCACTTTTGGGGAACATTGCACATAGTCACTTAACCAACTCTAGCCGTACACCTTCCACTGACTGGTCACAAAACACATCAGATACTTTAAATAAAAGTTTATTTTGTACCAGAATCCACATCCCAATAATGTACCAGGTTGTTTATAAGATCTGTGTGAGAGGTTTTGAAGAGCAGGATGATGACATTTTATTCTCCATTTATTACTCTTTAATTCTTTTTCAATTCTCTCATAGGAGAATACATAGATATGATTAATTAGAGCTGCCATACTAATTATACAGTCTTACACGAGGAAGGTAGCTTTACTCCATATAATATATTAATGTGCTTGTTAAAATAAAGTAATGTCAATGTGAGGGTTAGCAATGTCTTTGGGTTTGGGAAACACAATAACCCAGGAAGAGAGAGACAGGGTGGTAGACACAGGTGACATCTCAACGGTTGATTTGCTTTAGCACATATAGAGGACAGAAGGCCATTGACAGGTAACACAGACCCATTCACAGTACTGGAAACACGAAACATCTAGTCAATGTAGTATTCATTGTTACTTGTGTTTATAGCAAATACACCTGCCTTGTACTACACAGAACTGTGCATATACAACCCCATAAATGAGCCCACTGTTACTTGCTTGCCCCACCACTTTTTATTAATCTGTATATGTGGCTATATGGATGTATACGCAATGTTGTGTGACTTAATCAGTGTGACTAGCAGAGGGTTTTTGGTATAGTAGTGACTATGGACTGTGGTATGCAGGGGTGGCAGGCACACAGGGAGCCCAGGTAGAGACCAGTCTGACTGATATTAATGTAAGGAGGGTCCAATAATCAATTAAGTGCAGCCCTTAATGGTGCATGGTACAGTAGGATATTGTAGACTGATGCCTGTGTGTGAATATGAGGCAAGATATAGTTTATAAAGAATTGCTGGTTGTTGATCGGTAGATTCCTGTTTGTGAGTTTATTTCAGCTCCAGTCTGGTTTCAAAAAGTGTAAGGGTAATGTCACTTGTCAATAAAAAAAATGGCTAATATTTCCAGATATTAAAGTAAGTCTATACATTTATTACAGCTTGAATATGTTTAATTATGTCATAGTTATTTCCAGTTATACAAAGTTAATTTAACATCGGGAATACGTAATACAATCTGCGTAGGTGGGGTAGGGGGTAATGAATGTCATTTCAAGCCATTTTTCAGTAATGTGACATTGGAATCTGTAAATTCACATAAAGGAAACATTGTTTCTATAGTTGATATTTAAGTGTTGAGTAAAATTAAAGCCTTTTATGTCAAGGACAATGACGATATGATTATTATATTTGCTTTTGCATTTAATGAGCTCAGAACTGGCTGATGGAACAAAAAGACTTTTATAGGGTATCAGAAAATTTCCATGAAGGCAGCAGCATTTTGGAGCTGCACACGTCCATAAGGAATGCTGGTATGGGGGCTTTGGAATCTGGGCATCTGTCCCCTAAATCTACAAAATCTAGGTGGTTTACAGAAAAACATCTCTGGACCGTAAGGGTTGTATCAGTTTAGCCTGGGGGTGTGTACAGTGAGCAATGCAGGAGCAATGGAGGATGAGAATGAGAACTGAAGGGAAGTGTTGGTAGGGAAGAAGGCCCCAGGACAATGCTAGAAAGCAGAGGACCATAAGACATAATTAAAAAAAAAGATTTATGTCTACACATACAGCAGACAAACTGCCCATTCTGCCCTCACAACATTAGGTTTTGGCACAGTAGGCTGGGGGTTGTAATTTGCATCTTGGTCTGTAATGTTGTGATTAGCCAGAAAGTTGATCATCATAAAAATAAGAGTTTTTTAAATACAAATATGCTGTTTATTATACCATGAGAATTCTGGGACTCCAGACACCCAATGATTTATAGTGTCTTTCCCAAAAAGCCAGGTTTATAGCTGGAAAATGATTTATCTCCACCCTGTAATGAAGTAATAGAAGTTCCAGAAAAAGAAGAGTCTGGTTTATACATTTTATCCTGAAAGTCACTATTATCAGGCCCATGTAATTAAAGTTCTTGTGGCATATTTACCAGATCCGCTATCGCTCTGGATAAATGTCCCGAATAGGTAAATACAGAAAAGGGATTTACTCATGGCGGGATTTAATGCCAGCACTAAAATTAGCGCAAATCTGATATTAAATCGCAAGCGTCGGGTGTACAGGTGGATTAAATATGGAGTTAAAGTCACATCTACCGATAGCGAACCAGATGTTGGCTAACATCTGATTGGCTGGGGCAAAATTAGCCCCATTTTTAATGATAAGAACTTTTATTACATTGGACTGATTTAATATTTGTTACTATTCATTACACATACCATACCTGCATCTGTACCTTGGTACTGTTCATGCACCATATGTAAATGTGTTAATGTTTTACAGTACCTGTTGCTACTGTCATACAATACCTGTACCGTGGTACTGTTCATACAATTCTTGTACCCTTGTTACTGTTCATACATCACAGTACCTGTGTTACTGTTGATACAGTACCTGTACTGGTTACTATTGATACAATACCTGTACCTGTGGTCTGTACATATTCCACCTGTAACCTGTACCCGTGGTGTAGTTCATACACCACCTGCACCCGTGTTACTGTTCATACAGTACTTGTACCTGTGTTACTGTTCATACCATACCGGTATCCGTGTTACTGTTTAAGCAGTACCTGTGTTACTGTTCAGTACAGTACCTGTACATGTGTTTACTATTCATACAGTACTTGTACATGTGTTACTGTTCATACAGTACCTGTGTTACTGTTCATATGCCACCGGTACCTGTGTTACTTTTATACACCACCTGTACCCGTGGTTTACTGTTCATGCACCATCTGTACTTGTGTTACTATTCATATAGTACCTGTGCTACTGTGTTACTGTTCATACAATACCGGTACCCATGTTACTGTTCATACACCACCTGTACCTGTGTACTGTTACATACACCACCTGTACTGTGTTACTGTTCATTACACCACCTGTACACATGTACTGTTCATATAATACCTGTACCCTGTGTACTGTTCATACACCACTTGTACCTGTGTTAGTGTTCATATACCACCTGTACCTGTGTTACTGTTCATACACCACCTGTACACATGCTACTGTTCATATAATACCTGTTCCTGTGTACTGTTCATACACCACCTGTTACCCGTGTTACTGTTCATACACCACCTGTTACCCGTGTTACTGTTCATACAGTACCTGTGCCTGTGTTACTGTATATTACAGTACCTGTGTACTGTTCATACAGTTCCTGTACCTGTGTACGGTCATACAATACCGTACCTGTGTTACTGTACATATACCACCTTTATCGTGGTGCTGTTCATACACCACCTGTATCCGTGTTACAGTTCATACACCACCTGCATCCATGTTACTGTTCAACACCACCTGTACCTATGTTACTGTTTATACAGTATCTAACTGTTACGCATACAGTTACCTGTTACTTGTTACTGTTCACAAACCTGTACTGTGTTACTGTTCAGTACAGTACCTGTACCTGTCTTAACTGTAACCATACTATACCACCTGTACCCGTGTTACTGTTCATTACAGTACTTGTAATTGTGTTACTATCCATGCACCACCTGTACCTGTGGTACTGTTCGAACACCAACTGTACCTGTGATACTGTGCATACAGTACCTGTACCTGTGTTACTGTTCATACAATACCTATAATATGGAAGTCTATATTGTGAAGTGATGAAAATAAACAGTTATGTTCTTGAAAGGAGGCAGGTTGTAGGAGTATACGGAATGGCCATGGGTGGGGAACGGTTTTAAATATGTTAGTAAACTGACATTTAACTTACCAGTGAGAACACGAATACTCTGACAATCTATAAATAGCATCACTGTTGAATAGGGAATGTCCTGTGGCAGAGATGGTTCATGGTAAAGAATTGGATTTGTTTATTTCACTATGAGCAGAGGTAATGGATGGCAATCCAGTGTATAGTGTGGTGATACCAAATACAATTCCATTGACAGAATTAATACACATACGTGTGTCAGGGAGAATCCATGTAGTAGTGTACAGTATACTGTTACTGAGAATACACACCCACAGCTGTGTTCTGCAAATGTATGAAAACAATTATATATAATGAATACTATAGAAAAGCATATAACCCGAAAAAACACAGGGCTGTGAATAATAAGGCCATATTGGTATATTTGGCATCCTGCAAAAAATATATGGTATATGTGATACGAAGGGAATAATTGGAATTTAATTGATGTAATGTAGGTGATAAGCCACACCTCTGTGCTTAATATGGTGGGAACAGACGACTAAACATAGTACTTGTTGTAATAGCCCTTAACCCTCACAGTTGTAACATGTAACACAGATCAACCCATTTTTGTGAAGGTTCTCATTATCCAGGTCATGGTATATCTGTTGTATTCAGTTAGATCAACTGGACTTGAAGTTTAGTTCTTGAAGAAGTTTCGCTAGTCATCCCACTGGCGTTCTCAATTCAGAAATGAATTTATATAATAGCGAAACATCTTCAAGAAACTAAACTTTTAAGTCCAGTTATATCTGTTGTATTCAATTAGATCAACGGACTTGAAGTTAGTTCTTGAAAATAAAGAAACCAAGCCTAAATAGAGGTGGGGGGTTCGACACAACTCTCTGCCATGTACAATGCTGTTTTGACACATTACTCTGGGCGTTCCTATAACACCTCTTAGCCACTATCCAATCACGCCCTTAACACTGTGCGTGTGATATGTAATTGGGATTTCCAGGTACATAATTGCCACAGATTCTGTACAAGTCATTCTGAATTGAGAAAGCCAGTCGGAATGACTAGCAAAAAGTCTTCAAGAACTAAAACTTCAAGTCCAGTTGATCTAATTGAATCAACAGTATACCATGACCTGGATGAATGAGAACCTTCACAAGCATATTAAAGTCCAGTTGATCTAACTTAATACAAACAGATACGATCAACTATAATTAAAATCCCACCAGAGAATAAGGGTCAGTTCCAAAGACACCTTAACATAGTTATGGTACTTTATATATTATAGCTCTGTCTGTATTTTATTAGTTGGAATCAAACTTTGGTATGGCAAGGTTGTCCAATGTGAGGAGGGGGGGGGGGCACACATGGGGGCGGGGAAACCCTAAGTATGTGTTTATGTATGTAACATGTAATGGCTTTGATACTGCCCAATGGATGCTCACTGTGCCATTTACATTAAGACTGAAGTATGGGGATAATGGACAGGATGCAGGCATATAGTGATACTACTTTACCATTATGGAGCACATGTCTCTACTGGTGTGCATGGACCTCCAGGTGTACTGGATACACAGCTGAAGCACTGGACAGAATCTACATATTCTGTACACTCTCTGGAGAGTTATAGTGTGCAGTAAGGGTCAGTACACCTGTTATGTGAAATGAATGAATGTAGACACCTTATTGAAATGTCATATTGTGAAGCACGACCAAGATCATGTGGGTCTGAGGAATGTAAATATTATGCACGTAGCCATGTAGTAGTTGTTCTGTACTTTTGATTGCTTTATAAGTTAATATTCTTGTGAATAAACTGTGATAAACACCAATTAAGCAGACATGGGTGACTTAAGATTTCTAATATAAATAGAATTTGAAATAAAAGTGCCAATATAGAATAGGTTTCCATGCTTCATTTTGTTCATCACAAATGTAATGTTTTATGGTACACTAGTGCAGTGCCTGGGGATTTGCTCAGGGGATCATTCATCCTCTCTTGTAGGTCATTTAAAGCGATGTGCGACCACTTTACACCTTAAATGAATTGCATTGGCCATAATTCATTTGTTTGATGAGTTTCGTATTTGTGATGAAATAAAAATGTGTCTTCAATGGATTTCCTCCTCTCCCCCACCTCTATGGAATAGAAGAGGCTGCTTGGGTAGTAGGTCAACTGAATTATCAAGAATGTGATGTTTGATGTAGCATTCAGTGGATTCCTGCAATGTTAGGCCAAAGTTTTTGTAAAACCATCCGTGGTGCGGAAACGTACATTTTCATTTTCTGGCAACATTACAAATTACATTTGTTACGGCTACACACAGCAAGAACTTAAATTCCAGCAGAATCTTTGTGCACATTACTACTTTAAGCCATTGTGTGATGGCTGCAGAATTGGGCGGCGTGCACAATGTTATGTTAGAAGGTAGACCAGCCACAAAAAGTACCACATGCATGTGGTTGTATATAAGTGACACTATGTTCAAAGGACAAACTCCTTAGGTTAAAATGCATGTAGAGGTCAGTCCGAAAAAGGAGCTGTGTGATTATGCGTGGCACATGTATTTCCAGAGTTGTATGTGGCACACATGGTTATTTACAGTATTATTGACTAATGAGCAGCAAAGTTTGCTTAAATAAAAGTTAAATAAAAGTTAAGGAATTCTATGAAGAGATAAGAATATATATAGTGATGGAGTATGTAGATGTACTCTCAGGTGCACAATAATGATGTGGAAATTAAATACTGATAAAATACCCGTGTGCCCTTTTATTTATCTCTGCACGTAATATATGGGGACGACGTAGCACCTGGGCAATTAGGGTCAGAGGGTTTAGTGCTGTATCACTGCTCACCACCAGCAACGTTACAACGTTAGCAAGAACGTAAGCACGTGAAGTGGAGTGCTGATCTACTGTTCTACTTGTATATATATATATATATATAGTACCTGTTACATATAGGCTTTTGGAGCTTACAATAAGATGGGGTAAGATGGGGGGTTATATATTATTAGTTATTGGATAGGTGTATGTTTATCTGTGTCATTTGTTAGTAATAAAATGTTTATGAGCATAAATAAGTACATATAAAGTATAGTAGTCAAGTGAGATTTTACGTGTTTGGATGCCTTTACAGGTGAGAATGTGTCTCTACCCAGTATTTAATCCCCTCCCTGCAATGTTTAATTATTGCAGTGCTCCTGAAAAGTGGGTGGATGACTGGGGGCACATATAAAAATATTTAATATTATATAAAGGGCAGTCCACCCCCAAAACTATAATCCCCCCCACTACTGGCCCCATTGTGTAGTGTAGTTTCACTTACTTTACATCCCAGCTCCATATGGTTCTCGGTAGTCCCCCCCCAAGTCCCAAAAACTGCCCACCAGGAGGATAGCAGAGTCCATATAGGACTCTGCCTCCTATCTGGCCTCGGGAGAGTTTGGCATGCGTTACGGCAGGAAGACCTGAGGAAGGGGCAAGTTTTCCCGAAACGTTGTGATATATGTGTGGTCTATAATAATAAATTCTAGTTGTTTTGGAGGAGGGACCCTCGCTTTCTTGCTATTTCCATGCGTACTGCAGCCCTTCTCCCCTCCCTCCCCCCTCCTCTCCCTCTGATTAGGATGTCCCTCCCTAGTGTAAAAATCGTTTTACATAACATACCCCCGTCCCTCCAGCCCAACGCGATATTTGTATATCAGAAATGCCCAAAACATTACTACTTCCTCTTTCCTCCGCCTCGCTGAACTCCCGGCAGCCGCGCAACTGCCAGGCCCTTGCCTTGCGAGAAAATGCAAGCAGAGGGGCAGACCGGCAGTCGCGTCTGTGATTGTTGCGCGGCTGCCGGGAGTCGAGCGAGCAGCGAGGGAGGAAAGAGGGAAGGTAAGTAATGTTTTGGCATTTTCTGATAATACAAATATAGCGGTTGGGGCTGGGGGGACAGCGGAAATGTTAAGTAAAATTTTTTTTAGAAGGGTGGACATTTAAATATAAATATAATAGTATATTAATAGCATAGTAAATTGAAGGTTATATACTTTTTACTTTTTAAAAATGGAAAGACCTGGGGCAGGGAGGTTGGATGATTATTTCCTACCTCACAATATTGTTCGTTGAAGAGCTAGAGCACCTGCAGTTTTCATTGCCAGGTAGTCCTGGACTATTCCTGTATTAAAGATATTGGGAGGTAGGAATTACCAATCCTATATCCTTGTACCGAGTACTTTTCAGTTTAACTGTTATTTAAATAAACTTCTACACACGATAGTTATCCTTAAGAAAACTGTCAACTACATAACCCCATGCATACTAATCCAAACTTCACACACATATGTAAATCTCTCGTGTTAAATGCTTTAAATAAACATTAAACTTAAATGTTTTTTTTTTTTTTTTTTTTTTAAATAATCTCTAGGAGGTAGGAGCACTTGCTTTGCACTGAGTCCACTCCTGCCCCCCTCCATCAAACCATGTGCACACCATGCCTCTTGCACTGTGAAATTGGGTGTGTTAGATGTGCTACCAGGAAGGACACAGTGCACGTGCAGTAAAATTCTAACAGTTCAGTAATAGAAACACAAGTTTAAATAACTGGCTCCAGTAAAGTGGTTCAGTAATAAATGTAGTTAAAGGCACACACACAATAACATTTCATAAACACTGTCCACATATTCAAATACCCTCACAAACACTTATGAATCCAAAGTTCACTATCTATAAAAGTATAAATAATTGTGTGTGCCAATAATAGAATGCTCAGTCTAGTTCAGTAATTACAAAACAAGTCAAAATAATTACCACCAGTAATATATTTATAAAGACTGTACAATATTCACATAATATCCCCATACCCCCTCACACAAGTCCAAATACCATACTAAAAAAATCATTGGTTGTGGTGGTAATAAAAGTCTCATATATTACAGAGGTCGCATAAGTACAATATAAATGTTGTATGGTGTACAATATAAAGTGTGGATGTGTGCAAAATATGACAGTAATACAAACACAAACAACAAAATAATTATCTCTAATAATATATTATATTTAGAGACTGCTCCGTATCCACATAACCCCCCCCCCCCCCTCCTTTACACAATTTCATACATTGCCAATAATAATGTTGTGGTGTTGTGGGACTATAAGAGGATCAGTAATCAGTTCAGTAATATATGCAACTAAGGTTCCCATGAAACTCTTGGATATTAGATAGTTTAGACGTTCATCTGTAGATTGCAAGGTGATTGCAAAAAGAACGACTACCTTTATGCATTCAAGGTTCTTTTTTGTATAGATGGTAATTTAAAAAATAAAGGCGGAAGAGGTTCTGATAGGAAATTCCTTTTAAATCCATTTTTATTAAACAAAGCCCTGTCATTTTGTAGGGTGTATAGAGTTTTTATTTTCACACAGGCCAATTTCGATTTTCCAGGACAACTCTCTGGCCCACCCTGCCCCTGGCAGCTACATTTGTGCTCTAAGCCCCCCCTACCCCCGATTTAAAATGTTTGGTATTCTCATTCCTTTCACCCAAAGTTCCTGGTGAGGTTTAGGGAGCTTAATAGGGGTTCAGGGGCTCGTGAGTGTTTCCCATGGTCTTCATGGTGTGGCAGGTGACCACCCCGAACTCGTGAGACTCACAGAGCTGCAGAGAGGGGTTGGATTACCTGACTGTATCTCCACACATGGCAAACATTATACTGTATATATATAATTTCACGAAAACAAGGAGCACTCCTAGGACTTCTTTAAGAAATGTATTTAGTGTATAACAATTTCTTAAAGTAAGTACCAGAAAGTGCTCCTTGTTTGTGAAATTATATATGATATTTATATATATAATAGATGGGATGGCAAAATTTCTTGCTGTCACATCTGTGCACAGAGAGCATCCTGTGTCAAAGACTCCCAAAACGATCTTGACAGAGGGCCCATTGTGGGAATGAACGTACAGTGAACTGATTCTCCCAGTGTAGTTTATGGAACAGCTCAGTTTGGAGGGGTCTGGAGGGGCAGTGCAAAAGGAAAGGGGGGTATAAATATAGTTTGGTTTTAGAAAGTATGTGTCAGAAGCCAGTTTCTAAACTTGTCTCCACCAGGACAATTTCAGCTGCCTGATTAGGGATTCACTGCTCAGTGGTGTAGATACGTAGTGTCACAGTGTATTGCTCAATAAATTTACACTTACATCTACAACTTTGGGACTGATGCTAACAGGTTAAAAAGTTGTCTGAAGCAAATTAATAGGCAAACTTTGACACCTTTTATTGCACCAGCCCTAATGTCAGATTGGTGACTGTCAATACTTAAGGTTCTGGTATTTGGGACTGGTGACTGGGTGTAACATGTAAATAAATTGACTGGGAGGCAGTTGGTAAGATTTAGTAAGGTTTCCTTATCTGTGCGCACCTCTGCTGCCATATTAGTTTTATAGCCAATGCATTCTTTCCTTTTTCTGTTATTTAATTGACTCATGCTGGAAACCACTCACGCTGGTGGTGGAACATTATTAGATGGCAATGCAGTCATGTCTGCTTGACGTAGGAGTGACTGGCAATTGGGGCAATTCTGCTTTGATGAAATAATTCAATACAACAAGTGTCTCTCTGTACCAATTGGGTCTTGTTCATCACACAAATGACTTTTTTCACGTTTGGCTGAATTATTTGATCATTGGGTGTGTATTGAAAATAAAATATATTGTGCCGCATGTGGAATGGCCAAGCGGGAAGTCATGGTGTAGGAAGTATAAGATATTGCTTGGTTATATAATTCAACTTGTGGCCACTGGCCAGTTTTACAAGTGACTAAGCTGATGATGGTTTTCAGTAACTCACAGTTATCAGTAATTGGAACCTGTATAGAAGAGCTTACAATCATTGTAAATCTACATGTAATTACCCTTCCACACATCAAGGTAGTGCTATAGGCAGTGATTTGGTGCCCTCCTTAATGCGAGCAAAGATTGCTAAATAAGTGAGTGGTCTTTTAAAAATAGTGGTTTTGTCTTTTCAAGGCTCAACATCATTTCCTGTATATTCACATATTAAGGACCCAAACCCGGAACGTGATATTTAAATGTTACTCATTTAATTTGTCACAGGCTTCTCTATTATTTTAACAATCTTTCTGGGGTAGCAGCCATCAATCACAGAGAATCACAGAAAATGACTTATGTCTGCTTGACAAGCTGTCCCTCTACAGCTGTGCGTCTAGTAAAAAGTTCATAAAGCATTTAGGACTGGAGACAGCAAAACAAACCATGCAGTATATCAATAAATACACAGGGGTGCTCCCTGACTTTTGAAAAGCAAGGTTTGAAAGTGCCGTAATACCTAGCAGCACCTGCACTTGAAACTGGCTGGTGAACATGAGGGCTGACGTAAACTGACTTACAGTGGCTGGTGAACTGAAGGACTGACTCTTGACAAAAACTGGTTAACCGCAGAGCGGACTTTACAGTGGCCGGTGAACTGGAGTGCTGACTAAACATTGGCTGGTGAATGGAGGGCTGACTTAACAGTGGTTGGGGAACTGGAGTGCTGACTCAACAATGACTGATGAACTGAAGGGCTGGCCAACAGTGGGGGAACTGGAGGTGTGGCTAAACATTGGCTGGTGGTCGGAGGTCTGGCTTAATAGTGCCTGGTGAACTGGAGGGTGACTGAACAGTGGCTGTGAACTGGAGGGCTGACTCAACAGTAGGCTGGTGAACTGGAGGGCTGACCTAACAGTAGATTGTGAACTGGAGGACTGACTATGACAAAAACTGGTTAACCGCAGAGCTGACTTTACAGTGGCCGGTGAACTGGAGTGCTGACTAAACATTGGCTGGTGAATTGGAGCGCTGACTTAACAAGTGGGTGGGGAATTGGAGTGCTGACTCAACAATGACTGGTGATGAACTGAAGGGCTGGCCTAACAGTGGGCTGGGTGAACTGGAGTGTTGGCTAAACATTGACTGGTGGTCTGGAGGTCTGACTTATATAGTGCCTGGGTGAAACTAGGAGTGCTGACTAAACATTGGCTGGTGAATTGGAGGGCTGACTTAACAGTGGTTGGGAACTGGAGTGCTGACTGAACAGTGGGCTGGTGAACTGGAGGGCTGACTCAACAGTGGCTGGTGAACTGGAGGGCTGGACCCTAACAGTAGCTGTGAACTGGAGGGCTGACTATAGGAGCAGATGTGAACTGAGGGGCGGACTGTAGGAGTTAGATGATGAACTGAGTGCTGACTGAGACTGGTAAACTAGAGGACTGACAAACAGTGGCTGGTGATTGTAGGGCTCACTAAACATGCTGGTGGTAAACTGGAGGGCTGACTCAACAGGGGCTGGTTAACTGGAGGCTGATCGAACAGTGGCTTGTAACTGTGGTGCTGACTGTGAGGAGTAGCGCTAGTGAACTGGAGGGCATACTTAACTGAAACTGGTAAACTGACTGACTTGACAATGGGTGGTTAAAGTGGAGGGCTGACATATATGACACACAGAATGTGGTACTATAAGTGCCCACAGAGAATGGTAAAAATATAAAATTATATTTTTTATTTTGCCACACAGAGAAGAAATGGAAATATAAAGGCCCACTGGCAGACTGGCAATATTTCACATATAGAAATGTTAATAATAAAATGCCACCACACAGAGAATGGAAATATGGGTTGTCCCCCACATAGAGAATGATATGTCCCCACACAGCAGAGTAATTGATGGTTACACAAAGAATAGTAATATCAGTGCTCCCATAAAGAGAGAATATATGGGTGACCCCACACACAGAATGAATAAATGAGAGTGCCCTTACACACAGATAGTAATATCAGTGCTCCCATTAAGAGACTGAATATATGGGTGACCCACAAACAGAATAGTAATATCAGTGCTCCAAAAGAGACTGAATATATGGGTGACCACACACACAGAAGAATAGTAATATGAGTGCCCTTACACAAGAGATAGTAATATGAGTGCCCTTACAAAAGAATAGTAATATGGGCCCTACACACAGAATAGTAATATGAGTGCCTTACACACAGAATAGTAATATGAGTGCCCTCACACCGAAAGTATTGAGTGGCCTAACACAGAATAGTAATATGAGTGCCCTTACACACAGAATAGTAATATGAGTGCCCTTACACACAGAAATAGTATATAAGTGCTCCCATAAAGAGACTGAATATATGGGTCCCCACACACAGAATAGTAATATGAGTGCCTACAAACAGATAGTATATGAGTGCCTTACACACAGAATAGTAATGAGTGCCCTTACACACAGAATAGTAATATGAGTGCCCTTACACACAGAATAGTAATATCAGTGCTCCCATAAAGAGACTAATATATGGGTGACCCCACACACAGAATAGTAATATGAGTGCCTTACACACAGAAGTAATATGAGTGCCCTACACACAGAATAGTAATATGAGTGCCCTTACACACAGAATAGTAATATAGTGCCCTTACCACAGAATAGTATATTCAGTGGCTCCCATAAAGAGAGACTGAATATATGGGTGACCCCACACACAGAATAGTAATATGAGTGCCTCCACTACACACAGAATAGTAATATGAGTGCCCTTACACACAAATAGTAATAGAGTGCCCTTACACACAGAATAGTATATGAGTGCCCTTAACACACAGAATCAGTTATGAATGCCCTTACACACAAAATAGTAATATGAGTGCCCTTACACACAGAATAGTAATATGAGTGCCCTTACACACACAGAATAGTAATATGAGTGCCCTTACACACAGATAGTAATATGAGTGCCCTTACACACAGATAGAATATGAGTGCCCTTACACCAGAATAGTAATATGAGTGCCCTTACACACAGAAGTAATATGAGTCCTACACACAGAATGTAATGAGATGCCCTTACCACAGAATAGTAATATGAGTGCCCTTACACACAGAATAGTAATATGAGTGCCTTACACACAGAATAGTAATATGAGTGCCTTACACACAGAATAGTAATTGAGTGCCCTTACACACAGATATAATATGAGTGCCCACACACAGAATGTAATATGAGTGCCCTTACACACAGAAAGTACTGAGTGCCCTACACACAGAATAGAATATGAGTGCCCTTACACACAGAATAGTAATATGAGTGCCCTTACAAACAGAATAGTAATATGAGTGCCCCACACAGAATAGTAATATGAGTGCCCTTACACACAGAATAGTAATATGAGTGCCCTTACACACAGAATAGTAATATGAGTTCCCTTACACACAGAATAGTAATATGAGTGCCCTTACACAAAGAATAGTAATATGAGTGCCCTTACACACAGAATAGAAATTGAGTGCCCTTACCACACAGAATAGTAATATGAGTGCCATTACACACAGAATATAATATGAGTGCCCTTACACACAGAATAGTAATATGGAGTGCCCTTACACACAGAATAGTAATATGAGTGCCCTTACACACAGAATAGTAATATGAGTGCCCTTACAAAAAAAATGGTAAATTTAGGGTTTTCATTTCCTAGGTTTTTTGTATCATTTAGAATCTCCAGGATTGTTTGAGGACCAGGAATCTTAAAAGGAGAATTAAAATGTTATGTTATATGGAAGGTTAAGGGTATTGAACAGCTGGTGCTTATTCCGGCCAGGAATGATGTGCCACTGATTTAATATGTAATTTAGTCATTTTGCAGATTAGACATTAACTGATTATGCTACCAGGACCAAAGCTGGAAATCATTTCTATCCCAGTTAATTTCTCCTATGTACCCATAATCCCTTCCTACAGTTTACTGTGATACATTATCAATAACGCGTGGCATTACTAAAATTGCGATACCGCCACATTTAAATATGGACCCTAGTTGGAGATTTAGGATGGTACAATGTTTCCACATCAGCAAAATGATATAAACTTAAGACTTAATGTTTGCAATCTGCTGGGCATCATTGGTGGGCAAAAAAATAGAGGGAGAGACAACCCGATATGTGTAACCCGAAACAGTTGGTGCTATTGGTAAATCAATAACTGATACCTAACAACTGGACAGAACCCACCAGACTCCAAACAGCAAAAAACAAAACTTGTGGCCAAAATAGAGCCATTCAAACTCACAGACCCCTCACAATCTATGAACATAAAGTAGTGATCTCAATAAATATGCAAAAAAACAGACCCTCTTATTATGAACCAAAAACCCATAAAAATGGATGTCACTGATTTTTCACTGAAAGTACTGCTCTAAAACCAATACCAGAAAGTCAGAGGTAAAATGGTGGAACCTATTGGATGTTGTGAGTGACAACTATGTTTCCATTTTGTGACCAAATAGATCATCCAACAATTACCAGAGCTGACTTTCAGTATGATATGTCATGATTATCTGTCAATAGGCCCTTTACTGATGTTAATAGTTTTACACTGTGTAGAAACTTAAACAATGGATGTGATGGCTTCACTGCAGAGTAAATGAAGGTGTAATTTATTTTGATTGTGGATTTTATTTTTTATAGAAGTGTAGCAAAGGTTGCAATGAGAAGGCCTCTTGGATAGATTCTACAGACCACATACATATCACTGGGCTCCTGTTACTGAAATGAAAGGTCCCTTGTCTTCTTGTGAATCCTTTCAGTTCTTCCTTTCAGAATGGATGTATTCACTCCAAACTGCATGTGTATCTTTACCTTAGTTTAATAGCGCCTAGCCACATGTATGTGCATTAAAAACAACTAGCAGCGAGTGGGTCAGTTCCACTGATATGTGAAATGCTGGGAATTCTTCCGTCCCTTTAAGGTATCCTGGTAAATTAAAGTGATTTCCAGAAGTAGTTATTTGTTCAGTGGCACAAAACTCTCACAGATGTGTCTACATTATATATTAGAGTTGGAACTGAGAGTTCTCTTCAGATCTCTAACCAGTTTCAGAGGCCAGAGCCCCAGATTTATATTGCCTGAAGTCTATGTTATTGTGTCAAGCTAGACGTTAGTAGGCTAGACAACGTATTATTTTCTTAATGCATATCATTTTGATTTTATTGTTTAAGGGCAATTATAGTCTTTCCCCCTCCCCCCCATAAAAAATAACCAGGGCAAGGACCAAAAGGCTACATCCTTATTCCAGGGATTACCTTAGAACTCCAGCACTTAGCCTTTGATTTAGATAGTTTGTTAAGTCGAGGTTGCCCACTAGTGTCAGGGGCAGGGCCAATCTGAAGACATGCTCTGCTAGAAGCATGCGTTTCCATTGGCCAGGTTCCGGACAAAAACGGAGGATGAGACTTGCCTCCTTGCAGACTGTGGGACACCCAGCTGATGTGTGGAAGTGGGGAACAGATACGGCTGGATTTCCCAGGAGGCCAACTATGCCTTGGCCAGGGCGTCATGGTCTATAGAGTGGCATGTCTAAAGTCCTTATTTTACTGCCTTCTGCAGTAATAAAGAGACAACGTATTGCTTAAAGGTTCTCCCTAAATCTGGGACAACCAGCCAAGAAAAAGCAGAGGGGTGAGAAATGTAATAACTGGTTAAGGCTGAACCTGCCAAGGTAACTAAAAAGTAACTAATCTTCCAACTAGTTACACTGAATGGATCAGCCTTGATCTCAATGATAGTAACTAATCTTCCACCTGGTTACACTGTCACATGTGTAGGGTGAAGGAAAGCAGAGAATGGACCGCATACAGCTCACTGGGGGGATTTATTTATTGCAATTGGGACATGGTTAATTGATTTGAACACAATTTCATATATTAGAGAGTAATTTAATTGGTCGGAGCTATAAAATTCCATTCTGTTATAAATATACAATAGATCACACATAAACCAATCATATTTTAATTTTATTAAGTATCATTGGTTAATGTGTGAACATATGATGCACCTTGCACCATCACCTTTTTAGGACAAGGGGTGGTCCCGGTTTTGAGCTGCGGGACCCTATTAGAAAGTTCTTATTAGAGCCACAAGGACTCTTCTTAAGAAAAGGCACTGACACGTGCCTTTGTTGAGGGCCCTGCAGCTCAAAAACCAGGACTCCCAACAAAGGCACTTGTCAGTGCTACAAGGGCACTTATAAGTGCCAGGGAGGGGGTCTTGGTTTCAAGCTTAGGGACACCTTAAGCACCAAAAGGCACTTGTCAGTGATGCAACAAGGCACTTATATGTCCTGGGGGGGGGCTCTGGTTCCGAGCTGCAGAACTCCCTGTGTGCAGTGCCAATAGGGGGGTGTGGGGTCCCCTCCTGTGGAGGTTATGGTCCGCCAAGCTAGTGCGCAATCCCCCATGGGGTGTGCAACTAGCTGCACACACACCCCACTTCCCCACCCTCACACAAAAAACCTCGCCAACCCCGCGCACATGACTGGTGATAATTTTGCTATCAATACTTGATCACAAAATGAATGGTGCAGGTGGGTAAATATTGCAGGGATGTCAGCAGATGACATCCCTGTAGTTTTAAACATAGTTTTGTCTTTTTTTGACTTAAATTTTATTAACACCATAATCATTATCAATTTCACGACCTCTAATATGTGTCTTTTACCTTTTCTTAAATTATTTATACAGATCTGCAAAGCAAAAAGCATCTAGTAAAGCTTAAATATGGTATGTTTGGAGCAAATATAACTTTGTAATCCTTGTCTGATCATAGTTGAATTGCACTGCAAGTTTAACTCTCCTTTATTCTGCTGCCATTTGTAGAAATGTATGCACCTTCCTTTCCCCTGTTTATGATGCTGTCTTACTGGTGCCAGCCCATCACAGGAATTATTATTTCAGGTCTCCGCACATTCCATCCGAGAACCAAATGCAAGTTATTTTACAGTAGTTAGACTTTTCATAGTTTCCAGCCTCTCCCAAACCCAGACAGTCCGTGACCTCCAATACGCAATATCCCACTGGCAGGAAAACAGTCTACTGCATGAACTGCAAGGGGTCACAAAAAGAGAGGGAGAGGGTTGTAGGAGGACAGCTAGCAGGCTGTGCTAAAAATAAAATAGGACTGTGGCTCAGTGATTAGCAACTGATTCTTGCAGCACTGACGCCCTGAGTGATATAATCCACTCTGAGACACATCAGCAGGAGTTTGCATGTTCTCCCCGAGCTTGCGTGGGTTTTCCTCCGGACATTCTGGCTTACCCCACAATTATAAAGACCAGGCCGGATTTACCCGTAGGCACGTGCCTAGGGGCACCTGAGGGGAGGTTGCAGCTGTCAATCGCCTCCCACCAATCCAGAAGAAAAAGTAAATTTCTTCCCCAAAAAAGAAAAATGGGTGTGGTTTAGGGTGTGTGTGTGTGAGTCTGTGTTTAGGGGTGGGGGCTAAAGGCGCCAGGCTCTTTGGCCTACAGGCTCTGAGGTGTAAATCTGGCCCTGATAAAGACATACCGATAGAGTGTATGTGTAAATAAATGTGCCATATTAAGCTCTTGGGGCAGGGCTCCTGAGTGAATGAAAGTATTCATGTAATTGTAAAAAACACTTTGGAAGATGTCAGCTCTATATATAAAGCCACAAAATAATAAAAAAATACTAGAAAGGGAAAGTTTAAGTATTAAACTTTGAATTTGGCTTGAAAGGCCGCATTTTGGAAGGGAATGTGTGTGTTGTGCATTGTTGGTTTTACTTACCCTTTAATTATGGCGTCCACATGATATGAATTGGTAGGTCGTTTGTGTGCACTCGTTTCGGTTGGGGGATAAATGACTAAACTTTTTGAGTGGTCAAAAGTGTTGTTTGATTTTACCATTTTAATATGGTTGCCACCTGGTGAATGGGTTAGCTCAGTTGGTGTGTGTACCTGTGTCAGGTTGAAGTTTTAAAAAGAAACTTTTTGATTATTTATCAAAAAATTTTTTTGACTATAGTTACCCTTTTAAAATACTGCCATGGAAAGAAAATGGAAGGGTAGTTAGGTCAGTAGTGTGTGTACTGGGTCAGTTTAGGGGTTAAAAAAAAAACAACTTGTTGATGATTAGTCAAAATTGTATTTTGACTTTGGTTATCCTTGCCTGGAAATGAATGGTAGGTCAGTAGGTGTGGTGTACCAGGTCAGGTTTGGAAGTAAAAAATTTTTCATTATTGTTTAGTTTTTTAGTTTTTTTTCTAGTTACCCTTGATAAGTGCCAAATTAGGGGGGGGTGTTAGGCTAGTGGTGGGTGTAACTGTGTCAGGGTCATTTTAGGCGTTAAAAAAAATTACTTGTTGATTATGACCACATTTTTTTTTACTATGGTACCCTTAAGTATGGCTTCCACAAAAAGAAATGGAAGAGTTAGATGGTAGCTGTGCACCTGGTGTAAGGTTGGGGGATTATTAAAAAACACTTTTTGATGATTGGTCGAAATTAATTTTTAGACTTTAGTTACCCTTTTAAGTATGCTGCCAGGAAAGGAAGGGTAGGTAGAGTAGGTGTGTGTACCTAGGTCTGGTTGAGGGGGTATGTTTTTATTGAGGAAATATCAAAATTATTTTTTTTACTTTATTACCCTTTAAGTTTGGCGCCACAGGAATGGAAGGGTAGATCAGTAGGTGGTGTTTGTACTAATGTGAGGTTGGGGGATGGTTTTTGCATGTATGACCAATAATAACTTATATTGATGTGATCAAAGTTTGTTTTTGACTATAGTTTCCACTTAAGTATGGGTCCAGTAGGTGAATGTACTGGTCTGAGTGGGGGGTTGAGTGGGGGGTGGGGGTATCAGTGTGTTGTGTTTAGACCATGAAACAAATGTTTTGATCTCATGACCCTTGAAACCTCGAAACTATCCACAGTGAGTTGTTCCATTAAGTCTAAGGGAAAAAATTGTCCTAAAAGTGTCAATTACGCCGTAATGCTTCTGAAGATTCCTTATCTAGGTGATAGCACCAATTCTGTATGCCCACACGTCAGTACCGTACCGTAATAATTCAAAAACGCTACCACAGGATATTACGGGATATTACTTCACCTTGGCGTTCCCTGACTTTAAAAAGAACTCGGCCTACGGATGTGCTTTATATGGTTAGGGAACTCCTTGGTGTCGTTAATATCCTTATATTACACACTAGGTATAAAGTATATCTTACAGCATATTGCAAATACCTAGGTATTGATGCATGTTTTCTTCATTTTTGGAAAATCAATTGATTTCTTCCTGTGCTGTACTTTGCTTGGTCAGCAGTGATCGTCATTTCAGGGTCCTACAAATGTCTACTTCTTTCCAGGGATGCACATTTGTTGTGAAATGCTCCTAACAAGGTTGCTTCTAGACAGGGGTGGGCAATTAACATTTAAATTTCCCAGGGGGGCCACAATGAGAATGTTGTTGAAGGGCATTGACCAATAGGTTCAACAATTTCTCATTATAGAGATGACAAAAAACGGATTTTATAAAAAGATTTAATTAATATCCCTGGGTCATTGGATTTTTTTTATTATTAGTTGCAATTTTTAAAAGAATTGTGTAAATTTAGATCCATTCATCAGATTCAATTAATCAATTGATCAGGTCATTATAAAGTAAACCTAATAAAAACAAATCAATTATCGAGCCTGAGAGACAATCAATAAATATTTCAGTTTTTTTGGGGTACAGAATTAGTACCTTACTTTGCCCAGGTCTGTTCTAGACCTTTTGGAACATGAGACCAAACCTTTTAAAGTTGTCCTATATATTCCTGCATGAAGCAGGATTGTGGAAGTGGGGGTTTGGTGGGCTTAACTAGTAGTGGCTTATAAAATCGAGGGCCTGCTTGCCACTGGCTGGTGACTAGAGGGCAGGCCAAACAGGGGTGCGAAACCCTCCAGCCCTTCAGTTCATCAGACACTGTGAGTTCAGTCCTCCAGTTCACCGACACGTAAGGTCAACCCTCCAGTCACTCAACACTGTTAGGTCAGCACTTTAGTTCAGCAGACACAGTTAGGACAGTTCAGCAGACACAGTTAGACCAGTCCTCCAGTTCACCGACACTGTTAGGTCAGCCCTCCAGTTCACATGACTCTGTAAGTCAGTACTCAAGTTCAACCAACAATGTTAACACTCCAGTTCAGCAGACACTGTTAGGTCAACCTTCCAGTTCACCCGACCATGTTAAGTCGTACTCAAGTTCCCAGATATGTTAGGTCAGACCTCCAGTTCAGCAGACACTATTAGGTCAGCACTCCAGTTGCAGCGCACCGTTAAGTCAATACTCACGTGTCAGATGAAACATTGTAGTCAGGCCTCCAGTTCCACCGACACTGTTAAGTCAGCAGAACTCAAGTTCACCGACCACTGTTTAGGTCAGACCTCCAGTTCATACTTAAACATATATGTTAAAGTGTATGCAAGTCCCAGATTCCTGGGATCCTTAGTTTTTTGTTGTGAAGTCAGCCTCAGTTCACCAAAACGGTAGGTCAGTCCTCCAGTCACCAGGCACTGTTAGGTCAGTCCTCCAGTTCACAGGCATGTTAGGTCAGTCCTCCAGTTCACCGACACTCAGGGTCGTAGCTGATATCACAGGGCCCATAGCAAGATTTTAGATGGGGCCCCTCACATAAAAAAAACTTTTCGGTGTGACGTTCAACATTACCGACATAACTGCAGCGACATTTTTTTAAAGAACATGCCTCCACCCTCCTAAGAAAAAGTTTACCTCACGTAGTTTAGCCCCAGAAAACCCCCGTTTTCATTGTACTGGGAGGCATTTTTGAAAGTTTTAAGGAAAAGGAAAAAATGGGGTTTGTGAGGCTAAACTACATGAGGTAATTTTTTTTTAGGAGTGTAAAGATGTCCTAAAAAAGTAGGGGCCCAACACAAAGGGGCCCCTTTGGTCTGGACCCATAGCAACTCTATGGTTGTATGGTTGGTATAGTGATCCCTAGCCCCAGCCGACACTGGTAGGTCAGACCTCCAGTTCAAAGGAAATGTTAGTTCAGACACTCAGTTCAGCAGACATGTAGGTCAGTTCCAGTTCAGTAGACACTGTTGTCAGGCTGCCTCCAGTTCAGGAAACACTGTTACGTCGGCCCTCCAGTTCCACAGACATGTTAGGCCAGTCTTCTAGTTTGCAGACACTGTTAGGTCAGCAGTGGCTGGTGAACTGGAGGGCTGACCTAACATTTGGCTGGTGAACTAGAGGGCTAACTAACAGTGGTGTGTGTCAGAGTTCCCCCAAACAGAGACTGATGCATAATTGCCCACATTGCTGGTGCTATATGTTTGCCCAGAGGTGACTGGTACATACGAAGTTTGCCCACAGTGACTGTGACTAGCACATATAAGTTTGCCCACAGTGAGTGTAATGGAGGTATACTTATATTTTCCACACAAGAAACTTGGTCATACAAGTTTGCCCACAGTGACTGGAACAAAGTTGCCACAGGATGTAATATAAAAGTTGATCTTACTGCCAGGACAGATGATGGAAGGCAGACGCAGGTCAAGGATCACGGGGGGACACCCTGTTCCTAATTTCACACCATAAGGTGTCTGCAAACAGGAAACAGAACTTGTAAGCATTTATTTATGTACAGAAAATTAGTGAAGGGCAGAATATGGTGGTGTATTGAGAAAATACCCCTTTTCTTGAAAACATTTTGCTGAACTTCCCCTTTAAAGCAGTATATGCTGTCATTTTCACATAAGCGTATAGTCAGTAAGCGAAAGTGAAGTATATGAATGGATCACGCAAATCGTTTGTGAAAAAGGCATAAAATAATGGTGTGATTGTTTTAGTAATGGATCGGCCCAGTTGTGCATGTAACATTGTGATTTGCACTCCGTTCGCACTCTGATTCGAATTGCCAATGCAATCCCACTATGTGTGCAGTGCTCCTGTACATTATAACAAGGAGTATCAGGCACAGCAGCACATTGCAAAAAACCCGATGCGCTTCTTTGTGTGAAAAGGTCGGGATACGCATCCGTCATTTTACAAATAATCAGGTGGTTTGTGCTGGTTTAGAGGAAATACTCCGTAGTTGTCCAAGTATCCTGGGGAGTGAAGGGCAAGCCTGCAGATCCCTGGTCTATCCAGAAAAAGAAAACACATTGCCTTAAAGGTTAAGAGTTTGTAACAGACAAAAATATTTTTACCATCATTTTAATTAATATGATTAAAATAAGGTGAGACAAGAGGACAGGCAGGTGTGATCTTTTACATTGTTATGTAAATAATAATGATACATGGATTCTGATCAGGTGATTAGCAATACATGGATGATGAAACCAGCATGGTGCCTAGAAAGTTGAAGTATGTGTGTGGTCCTAACCTGCCGACGAAAGAAAATGATATTCGAACTTCAGACAATGGTCGTCATTCATGTGTGAATAAAACTTGCGCGGCACTTGGGGCTGATGAATGGACCTAATGAGATATAGAGATATTATATTTTTATTTGTAATGTAAAGTTGATGCTATGAATCTCACCTACACCCTTTTCTTACCCCTATTTATCACTGTGTGATAGTCTTTCCTAATCTTTCTTTTTTTCTTCTTCGTCCTTCCTCTAATCAGTCCCCTCGGAATTGAGGTATGTTGGGGGTAATGGAGTTTTTCCTCTTGGCTCCGGTGGAAGTCTTGCAGACTGAAAAAGAATCGAAGTACTGAAAGTCTGTGATTCACATCAGCTTCTTCATTAGGTTTTACCCCCTTCCCTTCTTCCTTCTCACTCTCTCCGGTGCAACTTCTACTTTCTGTGTTTGGGTCATTTTAAAACATTCTTTCATGAAAATGCAAACAATTATCCCTTAATAGTATGGTCTGTTGTTTTTTCAAAGCCTTTATGGCAATGAGAATATTTGTCCTAGAATGTTTCAAGACAAAATCATTATTTTTTATGCGTATGAGCATTAGTTGGCAGTGGCAGAGGGCAAACAGCAAGAAAGGTATTCAGGGGAGATTCAGTAGAAGTTCTTTATCGTTAAAAAAAAGGTGCTAATTTTGCCCCCAACCAATCAGATATTATTTAACATTTGAGAAGCTGACATTTGATTGGGTGGGGCAAAATGTTCTTTATGAAGTGCAGTATTACAGGTGTGCCTCCCACATGAAGAAAACTGAAACATTTGCTCAGGGTGCACCCTGCAGAACACTTAAAAGGTGGCAGGTAAAAAAAAAAACTTATTTTCCTGCAATACTGTATTTCAGCACCAGTCTCCCAATCCTGTATGTTAAGTCAGCCTTTCAGTCCACCAGTCAGTGTAGAGCCAGCCCACCACCACCCACTTCCACAAGTCACGCCCTGTTCCTGATGAAGCCAGCCCACTTCACCTGACGCCACCAGTTTACCGATAGGCGGCATTTTAAAGGTGTTTTCAGGTGTCAAAAAACCCTAGGAAACACCCCTGAGTAGTATGTTTAAGGGAGAAAATGTTATTCTAATATTTAAAAAACACTGTTTTAAAGGGCAGGTCCACCCCCAAACTATAATCCCCCCCACTAATGGGCCCCATCATGTAGTGTAGTTTAATACTTACCTCACTCCCAGCTCCATAAGTCTTTAGTAGTCCCCCCCAAAGTCCCAAAATGCCCACCAGGAGGATAGCAGAGTCCATATAGGACTATGCCTCCTACCTGGCCTCCGGGAGAAGTTTGGCATGCGTACTGCAGCCTTCTTCCCCCTCCCTCCCCCTCCCTCTACCCTCCCGTTTTGCTATCCCACCCCTAGCATTAAAAACCCTTGGCCATGTAATAGAACAACTTCCCCCAGCCCCAAACGAAAAAATTATTTAAGAAAGTCCCCAGAACGGACTACCTTCCCTCTCTCCGGCATTCTGAGAAGCCAGCAGCCGCGTCCGTGATTGGCTGCCTCTCAGCCAATCACGGGAAGCGGCTGCCGGTCCCGCCACTCGGCTTGCAGTGTCTTGCAAGCAGAAAGGCCCAGGCCCGGCGTCGGAGGAGTGAGGGAAGGTAGTAAAGAACTGGGGGATCTCTTAAATTAATTTATAGCGGTTGGGGCTGGGGGGGGGTATATCTATTATATGTGAAAATTTCTATTAAGGGTGGACATGCCCTTTAAGGCCTCAGGGAAGATGCTGTTCAGAGGAAGGGTTCAGGGTTATCACAATGGAAAAGGGTGCTTGTGGGGATTGTATCTATACAAATGCACATATGAGCGTGCAATAAGCTCTCGGGTGCATGTCACCGATAGATTATCTAAAAGGCAAACACAAGTATTCCTTAATATAAGGATAAAATCTTCATCTATAAGTTAGAAGAAGGGGAATTATAAAGTGAATAATTAAAGATTTTCTAAATTTAAATGACTAATTCACTGAGAAAGTGAACTATTCCTTTAATGCATTGAATGAAGACCGGTTAGGAAAAGGAAGTATGCCTTACCCTGTTCTTCAACAGCCAGGAGCGAAGAGCTGAAGTTAACCTTTCGTGCGGTGATCTACCGCCGGCTCCTCTGACAGGTCCCGACTGATAGCCCTTTATCCCGGGGTCTTTAATTAATGCATTAAAGGAATAGTTACTTTCTCAGTGAACTATTCCTTTAAAGAATTTTGAAACTTACTGGTATAATACTTTCATTTGTTGATTGATTCAGGCATGTTTGATTGAGCCAGGATTTTTCCCCATCTGGAAAAAAAGACTATTCCCCCCCCCCTTTTTCAAAATCCTAATCTCAAAACTAACTTGTATGCATAGATTTCATAGCATTCAACCCTTACATGGGTGCTATGTGAATCTTTTTGCAAATAACTATTTCAGGGCAAGTGCAGGATTTCAAGAGAGGCATTCCTGAAAGGGTTATCATGGACCGGTTGTCACAGCACACCACCACCAGTTTAGCCATGTGTCATTTTAAAGGCTCTTTTCCCAGTCCCAATTGTAACTCTTCATAATTTCCTGCCCTAAAATTTTTACTGCATAATACTCTTAATTTTAAAACACAAGTGGGGTCAGGAAGGAACCCCCCCCTTTTTAGCTGGGTTTTTTTTTTGCCTTTCACTGGATAAAACTGTTAGGTAGGGTTCAAAGTGTAAAAGGTGTTATGGTTGACTTGATGAACGCATGTCTTTATTCAACCTGAATTACATATATAATATATTGGTCATTACCCGGTGTGTGTTGTTGTAGCTAGGATTTGACAAAAATTGTGGGCACGCATGGGCATCGGTGGTGCAAATTTTTAGGCCACCCCCCCAATTAACCCACAGACTGGCAAATAAATATAATTGGCCACACGGATTGGTAAATAAATATAAGTGCCCCAAGACTGGCAAAGAAATACAAGTGCCCCCACAGACCTGTAAAATTAATATAATTGCCCCCACAAACAGGGAAAATAAATATAAGAGCCCAAACAGACTAGTAAATAAAAAAAATTATCCCAAACACAGACTGGTAATCGTGTGTGTGTAATTTCCCAGAAAAAACAAAAGCACCAATTGTTTCTCAGAGCGTAGACAATGACACAAGCTGCAACCTTTTCTGCAGCTCGGGAAAGCAAAATCACGGTTCATATTTCCATGGCTTTGTGTGTCAAGAACCAGGGGTTCCGGGGGGGCTAGCTACGCCATGCAAGGACTTTAATATTTCTAGAATCTAAACATGATGTCAGACGTCATGCAATAACTGTATAAATTACAATACATTTATTTAATTATGATATTATTGCACACCCAATCAAAATCCGTCACAATCATTTAAAATAGCAAAACACTCTCGGATAGGTTTATGCATTCTCCATGGCCATTTGAAAAAAATGTAACCCACTATATGTTCCATAAACATAGGTTCCAGGCCACAAAAGTTGTGTTCCATTCAACAATTTCGTGTCAATTATTTCAAAAAAAAAAATCAATTCAATTGTTTCTATATAACAATGCAGCAAAAACTGCAGTCTTCCATATTGCGGAAATTAACGCTGCAAAATGTTTTATCAGTCTGTTTACATATGGCATAGAATTCGTGGGTTGCTGCGGCAGTACCAAAAAACCACCGCACGCAAGCAATGTCCGAATGATTACAGCTCTCTTAAGATGGAATTTTAATCTCAGCTATATGTGGGCATGAAAGATTAGAATGGGTAAACCCCATTTGCTTACAGGTGGGTTGATAATACACACTACTAGATTACTATAGCAGACATTACTGTGAAATTTAATCTTGATGGGAAATATTTACAGCAGCCAGTTTCCATTCTCGTCAGACTTAAGTGTCACCGTACACATGCAAGGCTCGCGAAATGGTACTGTTGGGTATTTGGTGTGTGTGGGTGTGAAAGTGAGTGAGTGAGTGACATATTTGGTATTTGTTTATTTTTATTTACCCCCATGTGCTAAATGTCTCAATATAGCTATCCAATTAGGATTACTGTTTAGTATAAATAACATTAGTATAAGGGAATTTTAATATACGTAATATCGTTATCATAGGGATCTTTCGTATAGGGAACTTTTAAGTATAATAATTATTGTAAGGAACTTAGTATAATATCCATTCGTATAGGTAACTTTCGTATAATAATCGTTAGTATAGGGATCTTTAGTATATAAAATCATTAGTATAGGACGTAGTATAATATCGTTAGTATAGGACTATTTAGTAATAATCGTTAGTATAGGGACTTTAGTATAATAATCGTTATTATAGGAATCTTTATTATACTAATCTTAGTATAGGGGAACTTTAGTATATAATCTTTAGTATAGGGACCTTTAGTATGCCGGTAATACTCGTTAGTATAGGGATCTTTAGTCTACTAATCTTAGTAATGGGAACTGTTAGTATAATAATACCGTTAGTATAGGGATCTCTTTTAGTATAATATCGTTAGTATCGGGATCTTTAGTATATAATCGTTGAGTATAGCAGGATCATTTAGTATAGGGCTTTAGTATAATCATCGTTAGTATCGGGAATTGTTAGAACGTTTTAGCATAGGAACTGTAGTATAAATAAATCGTTAGATAGGTGGATCTTATTATAATCTCGTTAGTATAGGATCATTTAAGTATAGGTGAAACTTTATGTATAGGGACTTAGTATATAAACACTTAGTATACGGAACTTAGTATAATAAGTCGTTAGTAACTAGGGATCTTTAGTATAATAATCATAGTTATGGGATCTTTAGTATAACTAATCATTAGTAAGGGATCTTTAGTATGGAACTTTAGTATCATCTCGTGTATGCGGAGACTTGTATGTACTATATGTATAGCTTTTATTTGAAAAAAGCCGCACTTTGGGTACGCACTGTCTTAAAAAATACAAACAGGGGAACAGTGGCAAGCAATTACACGAAGAGAAAATTTAATTAAATTAAATACATTCTCATACATAGTGTTAAAAAGCATACATCCAATTATGTAATAATTGATATAAGTGCAAACAATCTATTAACACATTAGGATTTGAGACTCCCTATGCCCCGCATAGCTTACAAGCGTACATGTACTTTGTATAATAGATGGCGCTTATACCTGATGATTTTTTCACCCAGAACTGGTTTGCCTTGATTGTGCATCAAATCTGTCAAGATTTTTTTATCCTATGAATCAAGCACATGTGTATGATCCCAGAGAAATATGATCGACTGAAACCAAAATCTTATAAGCAACAGATGGTTTTTTACTTTGTCAATTCTCATTACTGAGCTGTACTAAATATTTGTTTTAAGAATTAAACTCCGTTGCCATTTTGGACAAGAGGATGCTGAGGAATTTCGTTCTATTGGCAAAAACATGTCCTGTCTACCAATGTCATGTGGTTGAAGGCAAGAGATGTGATGGGGTTGAATGAGAGATGGTATAATATCATGAGGTTTAAGTGTAAGAGATTAAAGTGAGACATAACACACAGGTTAGAATGTTTAGATCATGGAATAGGATGTTATAATGGTAAATAGAATGTATGTGTGGTGGTTATGTACAGTATGTGTGTATATGTGTGTCTTCTGGTTGAGGGACTCACATCGGTCACTGTTTGTTTAAGGACTTGGTGCTCATGTAGCTAATAACACACAGTATCACTGTAACCAGCAGATATCATTATGGGAGAATGACAGGATCAGAGGGTGAATGTGGAGTGTTTATTGGACTGAGGCTCAGACAGGTCCTCACCCAGTTTCCCCCCCATCTCTCCTCCCCAGTCCGCTGCATCCCTTACCCTCTCCCTCCCCACCTGGCTGCACATGGGTGTACAGTCGAGAGATGTTTTCACATTTCAGCATAGCAGCCTGTCCTCTCTATCCTACCCTGCTCGGGTCGCAGCCTCGTTCCTGCTGATGCCTGGCGGCCCCCTCCCACATCCCCTCCCTTCCCTGACCTGGGGCACCATGGCCCGGTCTCAGTGGCAGTCCAGGAGGTGCGGTTCCCCGGAATCCCCCCTGTGCAGCTTGCTCGCTTGCTCCTCACCCACTGGTCAGAGGAACTCAGGTCGCAGTTAAGTTCACTACTGTCATAGGGGGCCATTGATTCTTCCCACAGTGCTAATGTGTGTGAAAGTTGCACCAGGATCATCACCATTTGATTATTCACCTCTTACTTGCACCCAGAGCACCTGACTGGCACCCCAACAGCCCCTGATTGTGTTTAACATCCTACTGCCATTGATTGTCATGACTGACATCCTAACTAGCCACTGATTGTCTGTGACTTACATCTAACTACCATTGGTTGTTCTGACTGACATGCTACACTAGCCACTGATTGTCTGTGACTGACATCCTAAACTAGCCACGGATTGCTGACTGGTCGCCCCTAAGTAGCCACGGATTGGTCTTGTACTGACCATCCAAACTACCACTGATTGTCTGTGACTGACATCCAAACCTAGCCCACTGATTGTCTTTACTGGCAACTCTATACTAGCCAACTGATTGTCTGTGACTGACATATAACTATCCACATGATTGTCTCTGACTGACCATCCCGTAACTAGCCACTGATTCGTCTGGACTGACATCCCCTAACTAGCCTATGATTGTCGTGACTGACATGCTAACTAGCCACTAATTGTCTGTGACTGACTGCTAAAAAGCGCACTGATGTGCTGTGACTGGCACCGCTAAACAGCCACTGATTTGTCTGTGGTGCTGACATCCTAACTAGCCACTTATTTGTCCTGTGACTGGCATCCAAATACCACTGATTGTCGTGACTGACATCCTAACTACCACGATTTCCCTGTGGACTGGCACCCTAACTAGCCACTGATTGTCTGTGACGGCACCCTAGACTGTATCTCCCTGTCTATTGTGACATCACTAACTAGTCCCCTGATTGTCTGAGCTGACACCCTAACTAGTTACTGTTGTCTGAGACTTACATAAACACAAACTAATGCCACTGATGACCCTCTAAATAGCCCTGATTGTTGTGACTGACAAACAACCTTGAACTACACTGACTGACAACCATCTACTAGCTAACTGATTGGTCTAGAGACTTTACATACCTAACTAGCCACTGACAACATTAAACTAACCACTGATTGCTAGTAATGACTATTCCTACTAGCCACTGATTGTCTGTACACCCCAAACTTGCCATTGATTTGTCCGTGACTGATCCATCCCCAACTACCACTGATTGCCTTAACCCCCCCCCTAAACTACCCCCTGCTTGTCCTGTCACGGATCCCCCTAACTTACCACTGATTGTCTGTGGCACGCACCAACTTAGTCAGCTTTTTGGGGAACATTGAACATAGTCACTAACCAACTCTATCCGTACACCTTTCACATGACTGGTTCACAAACCATCAGATACTTTGTAAAATTAAAATTTTTTTGTACCCAGAATCCCACCATCCCATATACCAGGCCGTTGTTATTAAGATCTGTGTGCGAGGTTTTGAAGAGCGCTGATGACATTTTATTCTCCATTTATTACTCTTTCATTCTTTTTCAATTTCCTCTATATGTGAAACAGAGATATGATTAAGTAGAGCTGCCATACTAATTATAACAGTCTACACTGAGAAGGGAGCTTTACCTCCATATATATATCAATGTGCTTGTTACAATAAGTAACTGTCAATGTGAAGGGTTAGCAAATGTTCTTGAGGTTCTGGAAACACAATACCAATAACCCAGGAAAGAGAACAGGTTGGTAGACACAGGTGACATCTCAACGTGATGTTGCTTTAGCACATATGAGGAACAGAAGGCCATTGAACAGAGTTAACACAGACCCTTCACATACTTGGAACAGAAACATCTAGTCCCTGTTAGTATTCATGTTTCACCTTTAGGGGGGTGTGTTTAGCACATCACCTGCCTTGTACTACACAGAACTGTGCAATATACAACCCCATAAATGTAGCCCCTGTACTTGCTTGCCCCACCCCCACTTTTTATTTTAATCTGTATATGGTGCTATATGGTAGTTACGCAATGTGTGTGACTTAATCATTGTGACTAGCAAGGGTTTGTGTATAGTATGACGTATGGACTGTGGTATGCCGGGGTTGGCATGCACACAGGGCCCAGGTAGACCATCTGACTGATATTCAATGTAGAGTGGTCCAATATCACTTTAAGTCAGCCTTAATGGTGCAGGTACGTATGATATTGTAAGACGTGATTCCTGTGTTGTGAATATGAGTCAATATATGTTTATAAAGAATTGCTGTTGTTGATCTGTAGATTTCCTGTTTGTTGAGCTTTATTTTCAGCCCATGTCCTGGTTTCAAAAGTGTAAGGGTAATGTCTTGTCAATAAAAAAATGGCTACTATTTCCAGATATTTAAAAGTAAGTCAATACATTATACAGCTGACATAGGTTTAATTATGTCATAGTTATTTCCAGTTTATACAAGTTAATTTAACATCGGGAATACTACTACATTGCTGTATGGTGGGGGTAATGAATGTCAATTCAAGCCATTTTTCAGTAATGTACATTGGATCTGTAAATTCACATAAAAGGAAACATGTTTTTTCTATATTGATATTTAAGTGTTGAGTAAAATTCAAGCCTTTATGTCAGGACAATGACGATATGATTATTAATATTTGCTTTTTGCATTTAATGAGCTCAGAACTGCTGAGGGAACAAAAAGACTTTTATAGGGTATCAGAATTCCATGAAGGCACAGCATTTTGGAGCTGCACACGTCCATAAGGAAATGCTGCTATGGGAGTGCTTGGAATCTGGGCATCTGTCCCCTAATCTACAAAATTCTAGGTTTAACAGAAAAACATCCTGGAGCAGTAAGGGTGTATCAGTTTAAGCCTGGGTGTGTACAGTGAGCAATGCAGAGCATGGAGATGAGAATGAGAACTGAAGGGAAGTGTTGGTTAGGACAGGAAGGCCCCAGACAATGCTAAAAGCAGAGACCATAACATAATTAAAAAAAATATTATGTCTACACATACAGCAGACACTGCCCTTCCTTTCCTGCCCTCACAACATTAGGTTTGGCACAGTAGGCTGGGGGTTTTAATTTGCATCTTGGTCCTGTAATGTTGTGATTAGCCAGAAAGTTGATCATCATAAAAATAAGTTTTTTTAAATACAAATAATGCTGTTTATTATACCTGAGAATTCTGGGACTCCCAGACACCCCAATGATTTATAGTGTCTTTTCCCAAAAGCCAGGTTTATAGCTGGAAAATGATTTATCTCAACCTGTAATAAGTAATAGAAGTTCCCCAGAAAGAAGAGTCTGGTTTATACTATTTTATCCTGAAGTCACTATTATCAGGCCCATGTAATTAAAGTTCTTGTGGCATATTTACCCAGATCCGCTATCGCTCTCTGGATAAAATGTCCCGAATATGGTAATCAGACAAAAGGGATTTACTCATGGCGGATTTTAATGCCAGCCACTAAAATTAGCGCAATCTGAATTAAATCGCAAGCGTCGGGTGTACAGTGTATAATATGGAGTTAAAGTCACACTTACCGATGCGAACCAATTTTGGCTAACATCTGATTGCTGGGGCAAATTAGCCCCATTTTTAATGATAAACTTTTTATTACATTGGACTGATTTAATATTTGTTACTATTCATACATACCTATACCTTCATCTGTACCCTTGGTACGGTTCATGCACCATATGTAAATGTGTTTAATGTTCATCAGTACCTGTGCTACTGTTCATAACAATACCGTATACCAGTGGTACGTTTCATACAATTTCTTGTACCCTTGTTACTGTTCATACACACATGTACCTGTGTTACTGTTTGATACAGTACCTGTACCTGTGTTACTATTGATACAATACCTGTACCTGTGGGTTCTGTACAATATTCCACCTGTACCTGTACCCGTGGTGTAGTTCATACACCACCTGCACCCGTGTTACTGTTCATACCAGTACTTGTACCTTGTTACTGTTTCATACAGTACCTGTATCCGTGTTACTGTTAAAAGCAGTACCCTGTGGTACTGTTCATAACAGTAACCTGTACATGTGTTTACTAATTCACACAGTACTTGTACATGTGTTTTACTGTTTCATACAGTACCTGTGTTACTGTTCATATGCCACCGGTCCCTGTGTTACTTTTCATACACCACCTGTACCGGTGTTACGTTCATGCCACCATCTGTACTGTGTTACTATGCATATAGTACCTGTACCTGTGTTACTGTTCATACAATACCTGTACCCATGTCTGTTCTACACACCGTACCTGGTTACTGTACTACACCACCTGTACCTGTGTTACTGTTCATACACCACCTGGTTGCACATGTTTTTACTGTTCATATAATACCTGTACCCTTGTGTTACTGTTCATACACCACTTGTACCTGTGTTAGTGTTCATATACCACCTGTACCTGTGGTTACTGTTCATACACCACCTGTACACATCTGCTGTTCATATAATACCTGTTCCTTGTGGTTACTGTTCATACACCACCTGTACCCCGTGTTACTGTTCATAACACCACTGTCTACCCGTGTTACTGTTCATACAGTACCTGTGCCTGTGTTACTGTAATATCAGTACCTGTGTTACTGTTCAAGACAGTTCCTGTACCTGTGTTACTGTTTCATTACAATACCAGTACCTGTGTTACTGTACATATACCAACCTCATTATCCGTGGCTGTTCATACACCACCTGTATCCGTGTTACAATTCATACAACCACCTGCAGCTCATGTTACTGTGTTCTAGCACCACCCTGTACCTATGTTACTGTTCAACAGTATCTAAACCTGTATTTACTGTTCATACAGTACCTGTACCTGTGTTACGGCATACAATACCTGTACCCTGTGTTTACTGTTCTATACGTACCCTGTACCTGTCTACTTTACACTATACCACCTGTACCCGTGTTACTGTTTCATACAGTACTGTATTGTGTTACTATCCATGCACCACCTACCTGATGGTACGTTCGAACACCAACGACCTGTGCTACTGTCATACAGTACTGTCCGTGTTACTTCAACAATACCTATAATTGGAAGTCATATTGTGAGTGTGAATAAACAGTTATTGTTCTTGAAGAGGCAGGTTGTAGGAGTAATACGGAATGGCCATGGGTGTGGGGACGTAAAATATGTTAGTAACTGACATTTAACTTACCGAGTGAGAACAGAATACTCTGACAATCTATAATTAAGCATCACTGTTGAATAGGGAATGTCCTGGCAGAGATGGTTCATGGTAAAGATTTGGATTTGTTTTATTCACTATGATCAGAGGTAATGGATGGCAATCCATGTAAGTGTTGGTGGATACCAAATACAATTCCATTGGACAGAATTAATACACATACTGTGTCAGGGAGAATCCATGTGTAGTGTACAGTATCTGTACTGAGAATACACACCCACAGCTGTTGTTCTGCAAATGTATGAAACAATATATATATAATGGAATACTTAGAAAGCATATAACCCGAAAAAACACAGGGCTGTGATAATACGGACCATAGTTGGTATATTAATTGGCATCCTGCAAAATATCTTGGATAATGTGATACGAAGGGAATAATTGGAATTTAATTTATTGTAATGTAGGTGATAAGCACACCTCTGTGCTTAATATGGTGGGAACAGGACTAAACATAGTACTTGTTTGTAATAGCCCTTAACCCTCACAGTGTAACATGCTAACCAGATCACCCCTTTTGTGAAGGTTCTCATTCATCCAGGTCATGTAATATCTGTTTGTATTCAGTTAGATCAACTGGACTTGAAGTTTTAGTTCTTGAAGAAGTTTCGCTAGTCATCCACTGGCTTTCTCAATTCAAATGAATCATTTATAATAGCGAAACATCTTCAAGAACTAAACTTAAGTCCATTTATATCTGTTTGTATTCATTAGATCAACTGGACTTGAAGTTTAGTTCTTGAAAATAAAGAACCAAGCCTAAATAGAAGGTGGGGGGGGTTCGACAACCAACTCTCTGCCATGTACATGCTGTTTTGACACATTACTCTGGCCGTTTCCTATAACACCTCTTGCCACTATCCAATCACGCCCTTACACTTGGCTGGTGTATGCTAATTGGGATTTTCCATGGTACATAATTGCCACAGATTCTTGTACAAGTCATTCTGAATTGAGAAAGCCAGTCGATGACTAGCAAAACGTCTTCAAGAACTAAACTTCAAGTCCATTTTGATCTATTGAATACAACAGATAACCATACCTGATGAGAGAACTTCACAAGCATATTAAGTCCAGTTGATCTAACTTATCCAACACGATACAGATCCACTCTAATAAAAATCCCACCAGAGAATAAGGGTCCAGTTCCAAAGACACCTTAACATAGTTATGTACTTTATATATTATAGCTCTGTCTGTATTTTATTAGTTGGAATCAACCTTTGGTATTGCACAGGTTGTCCAAATGTGAGAGGGGGGGGGGCCCCATGGGGGCGGGAAACCCTAATTGTGTTTTAATGTTATGTAACTGTAATGGCTTTGATACTGCCAATGGGTGCTCACTGTGCCATTTACATTAAACTGAATATGGTGATAATGGACAGGATGCGCATATAGTGATACTACTTACTCATTTGAGCACCATGTCTTACTGGTGTGCATGGACCTCCAGGTGTACTGGATACACACTGAAGCACTGGGACAGAATCTACATATTCTGTACACTCTTCTGGAGATATAGTGTGCAGTAAGGGTCATACACCTGTTTATGTGAATGAATGAATTGTAGACAACCTTTTGAAATGTCATATTGTGAAGCACGACCAAGATCATGTGGGTCTGAGGATGTAAATTATTATGCACGTGCCATGTAGTATAGTTTGTTCTGTACTTTTGATTGCTTTTATAAGTTAATATTCTTGTGAATAAACTGTGATAAACACCAATTAAACAGACTGGTGACTTAGATTTCTAATAAAATAGAATTTGGAACATAAAAGTGCCATATAGAATAGGTTTCCATGCTTTTCATTTTGTTCATCACAAATGTAATTGTTTTCTATGTAACTACTGGTGCAGCCTGGGATTTGCTCAGGATCATTCATCCTCTCTGTAGGTCATTTAAGCCGATTGTGCTGACCACTTCCCTAATGACATTGCATTGGCCATAATTCATTTGTTTTTTGATTGAGTTTCTGTATTTGTGAGATGAATAAAATGTGTCAATTCAATGGATTCTTCCTCCTTCCTCCCCCACCCTCTATGGAATAGAAGGCTGCTTGGTAGTAGGTCAACTGAATTTATCAGAATGATATTTTGTATGTAGCATTCACTGGATTCCTGCATTGTTAGGCAAAGTTTTCTGTAAAACCATCCGTGTGGCGGAAACGTACATTTTCATTTTCTGTGCACATACAAAATTACATTTTGTACGCTCACACACACACGAACTTAAATTCCAGCAATCTTTGTGCACAACTACTTTAAGCCTTGTGTGATGGCCTGCAGAATTGTGTGCGCGTGCACAATGTTTAGTGTTGAAGGTAGACACAGCCACAAAAGTACCACAGTGCATGTGGTTTAATATAAAGTGCACTATGTTCAAAGACAAACTCCTTAGGTTAAAAGGCATGCTAGAGGTCAGTCCTGAATACAGGAGCTGTGGTGATCTTATGCGTGCACATGTATTTCCAGAGTTGTATGTGGCCACACATGTATTTTACAAGTATTATTGACCTAATAGCACAAAGTTTTGCTTAAACAAAGTTAATAAAAGTAAGGAATTCTATGAACGAGATAAGAATTATATGTGATGGAGTATGTAGATGTACTCCTCAGCTGCAACCATAATGAATGTGGAAAATAAAACATGATAAATATACCCAGTGTCCCTTTTATTATCTCTGCACTGTCTATCTAGGACTGAACGTGCAACCTGGCAATTGAGGGTCAGAGGGTTTAGTGCCTGTATCACTGCTCACCACCAGCAACGTTACAAAAACGTTAGCAAGTAACGTAGCTACACGTGAAGTGGAGTGCTGATCTACTCGGTTCTACTTTGTTATATATATATATATCTATAGTACCTGTTCATATAGGCTTTAGGAGCTTACAAATAAGATGGTAAGATGGGGGTTATATATTATTAGTTATTGGATAGGTGTATGTTTATCTGTGTCCTTTGTTAGTAATAAATATTTATGAGCATAAATAATTACATATAAGTATAGTAGTCAAGGAGATTTACGTGTTTTTGGATGCCTTTACAGGTGAGAAATTGTCTCTACCCCAGTATTTAATCCCCCTCCCTGCATGTTTAATATTATTTGCAGTGCTCCTGAAAAGTGGGTGGATGACTGGGGGCACATATAAAAATTTAATTATATATTAAAGGGCATGTCCCACCCCCAAAACTATAATCCCCCCCCACTACCTGGCCCCATTGTGTAGTGTAGTTTAATCCTTACTTTACATCCCAGCTCCATATGGTTCTCCTGTAGTCCCCCCCCCCCAAGTCCCAAAACTGCCCACCAGAGGATAGCAGTCCATATAGGACTCTGCCTCCTATCTGGCCTCCGGGAGAAGTTTGGCATGCGTACTGCAGGAAGACCTGAGGAAGGGGGGCAAGTTTTTCCCCCCCGACAACGTTGTGATATATGTGTGGTCTATAATAATTCTGTTTGTTTTGGAGTGCGACCCTCCTCTTTCTGCTATTTCCATGCGTACTGCAGCCCTGCTCCCTCCCCCTCCCTCCCCCCTCCCTCTCCCCCCTCCTGATGAGGATTCCCTCCCCCTAGTGTAAAAATCTTTTACATAACATACCCCCTGTCCCTCCAGCCCAACCCTATATTTGTATTATCAGAAAATGCCCAAAACATTACTTACCTTCCCTCTTTCCTCCGCTCGCTGAACTCCTCCCGGCAGCCGCGCAACTGCCAGGCCCTCTGCTTGCGAGAAAATGCAGCAGAGGGCAGGACCGGCAGTCGGCGGATTGGTTTGCGCGCTGCCGGGATCTCGCAGGCGGAGGAAAGAGGAAGGTAAGTAATGTTTTGGGCATTTTCTGATAATACAAATATAGCGTGTTGGGGCTGGGGGGACAGCGGAAAAGTTAAGTAAAATTTTTTTTAGAAGGGTGGGACATTTTAAATATAATTATAAATAGTATATTATACAGAGTAAATATTGAAGTTATCTATACTCTTTTTACTTTTAAAAATGGAAAGTACTGGGGCAGGGAGGTTGGATTGATTATTCCTACCTCACAATATTGTTTCGTTGAAGCTCTAGAGCACCTGCGTTTTTCATTTGCCAGGTTTAGTCCTGGACTATTCCTGTATTAAAGATATTGGGAGGTAGGAATTACCAATCCTATATCTTGGACCGTTACTTTTCAGTTAACAATGTTATTTAAAAACTTCATACACACGATAGTTATCCTTTAAGAAAACTGTCCACTTATACCTAACCCCCATGCATACTAATCCAAACTTCACACCTATTTGTAATCTCTCCTTTTAAATGCTTTAAATAAACATTAAACTTAAATGTTTTTTTTTTTTTTCTTTTTTTTTTTTTAAATAATTCTCTAGGATGTAGGAGCACTTGCTTTGCACTGATCCACTCCTGCCCCCCCTTCCTCAAACCACTGTGCACACCCATGTGCCTCTTGCACTGTGAAATGGTGTGTTAGATGTGCTACCAGGAAGGACACAGTGCACGTGCAGTAAAATTCTTAACAGTTCAGTAATAGAAACACAGTTTTAAATAACTGGCTCAGTAAGTGGTTCAGTAATAAATGTAGTTAAAGGCACACACACATAACATTTCATAAACTGTCCACATATTTCAAATACCCTCACAACACTTACATGACTCCAAAGTTCACTATCTATAAAAGTATAAATAATTGTTGTTGTGCCACTATAATAAATGCCTCAGTCTAGTTCAGTATACAAACAACACGTCAAATAATTACACCCCAGTAATAATATTTATAAAGACTGTTACATATATTCACATAAATACCCCATACCCCCTCACACAAGTCCAAATACCATACTAAAAATCATTGGTTGTGGTGGTAATAAAATGTCTCATATATTACAGAGGCTGCATAAGTACAATATAAATGTTGTATGTTTGTACAATATAAATGTTGTATGTTGTGCAAATATGACAAATTCAAACACAAACAACATAATAATTATCTCTAATAATAATATTATATTTTAGAGACTGCTCACGTATCCACATAACCCCCCACCCCCCCCCCCCTCCTTTTACACAATTTCATACATCTGCCCAATAATAATGTTTGGTGTTGTGGGACCTTAAGAGGATCAGTAATCAGTTCAGTAATATATGGCCACTAAAGGTTCCCATGAACTACTTGATATTAATGTTAGAACGTTCATCTGTAGATTGCAAGTGATTTGCAAAAAGACGACTCACCTTTATGCATTCAAGGTTTCTTTTTTGTATAGATGGTAATTAAAATAAAGGCGGAGAGGTTCTGATAGGAAATTCCTGTTTAAATCCATTTTTATTAAACAAAGCCCTGTCATTTGTAGGGTGTATAGAGTTTTTTATTTTCACACAGGCAATTTCGATTTCCAGACACTCCTCTGGCCCACCCTGCCCCTGGCAGCTACATTTTGCTCTAACCCCCCCTACCCCCCCGATTTAAAATGTTTGGTATTCTCATTTCCTTTCACGCCAAAGTTCCGGTGAGTTTAGGGAGCTTACTAGGGTTCAGGGGCTCGTGAGTGTTTCCCATGGTCGTCATGTGTGGGTGGCAGGTGACCACCCCAGAACTCGTGAGACTCACAGACTGCAGACGAGGGGTTTGGATTACCTGACTGTATCTCCACACATGGCAACATATACTGTATATATCATAATTTCACGAAAACACGGAGCACTCCTGAGACTTCTTTAAGAAATGTCTTTAGTGTATAACAATTTCTTAATAATAGTACCAGAAGTGCTCCTGTTTTTGTGAAATTATATATGATATTTATATATATAATAGATGGGAATGGCAAATTTCTTGCTGTCACATTCTGTGCACAGAGAGCATCCTGTGTCAAAGACTCCCAAAACGATCTTGACAGAGGGCCCATTGGTGGGAATGAACGTACAGTGAACTGATTCTCCCAGTGTATGTTTATGGAACAGCTTCAGTTTGGAGGGTCTGGAGGGGCATGCAAAAGGAAAGGGGGGTAAAAATATTTAGTTTGGTTTTAGAAGTATGTGTCAGAAGTCAGTTTTCTAAACTTGTCTCCACCAGGACAATTTCAGCTGCCCGATTAGTGGATTCACGCTCAGTGGTGTAGATACGTATGTCACAGTGTATTGCTCAATAAATTTACACTTACATCTACAACTTTGGGACTGATGCTAACAGGTTAAAAAGTTGTCTGAAGCAAATTAATAGCAACTTTGACACCTTTTATTTTTTGCACCGCCCCTAATGTCATGATTAGGTGACTGTTCAATACTTAAGGTTCTGGTATTTGGACTGACTTGGTGTGTAAACATGTAAATAATTGCTGGGAGGCAGTTTGGTTAAGATTTAAGTAAGGGTTTTCCTTATCTGTGCGCCACCTCTGCTGCCATTATTAGCTTTTATAGCCATGCATCTTTCCTTTTTTCTGTTTATTTAATTTGACTCATCAAATGGAAACCACTCACGCTGGTGGAACATTATAGAATGGCAATGCGTCATGTCTGCTTGACGTAGGAGTGACTGGCAATTGTGCAATTCTGCTTTGATGAATAATTCCATACCAAGTGTCTCCTGTACCCAATTGGGGTCTTGTTCATCACACAAATGACTTTTCACGTTTGGCTGAATTATTGATCTTGGTGTTATTTGAAAATAAAATTATATTGTGCCGCATGTGGAATGGCCCAAGCGGGAAGTCATGGTGTAAGGAAGTATAAGATATGCTTTGGTTATATATATTCAACTTGTGGCCACTGGCCAGTTTTTACAAGTGACTAAGCTGCATGATGGTTTTTCATCAACTCACCAGTTATCGTTTAATTGGAACCTGTATAGAGAGCTTACCAATCATTGTAATCTACATGTATATGTACCCTTCCACACATCAAGGTAGTGCTATAGGCAGTGATTTGGTGCCCCTCCTTAATTGCGAGCAAGATTGCTAATAGGTGAGTGTCTTTTTAAAAATAGTGGTTTTTGTCTTTTCAAGGTCTCAACATATTTCCTGTATATTCACATATTAAAAGGACCCAAACCCCAGAACGTGATATTTAATGTTACTCATTTAATTTGGTCACAGGCTTCTCCATTATTTTTTAACAATCTTTCTGGGTAGCAGCCATCAATCACAGAGACATCACAGAAAATGACTTATGTCTGCTTGACAAGCTGTCCCTCTACAGCTGTGCTGTCTAGTACAAAGTTCAAAGCATTTAGGACTGGAGACAGCAACCACATGCCAGTATACATACAATACACAGGGTGCTCCCTGACTTTTGAAAAGCACGGTTTTGAAAGTGCTCGTAATACCTGCAGCACCTCACTGAAACTGGCTGGTGAACATTGGAGGGCTGACTGTAACTGACTTAACAGTGGCTGGTGAACTGAAGGACTGACTATGACAAACCTGGTTAACCGCAGAGCTGACTTTACAGTGGCCGGTGAACTGTAGGTGCTGACTAGACATTGGCTGGTGAAATTGGAGGGCCTGACTTAACAGTGGTTGGGGAACTGGAGTGCTGACTCACAATTACTGATGAACTGAAGGGGCTTGCCTACCAGTGGCTGGTGACCTGGAGTGTTTGGCTAAACATTGGCTGGTGGTCTGAGGTCTGGCTTAATAGTCCTGGTGAACTGGAGGGCTACTGACAGTGGCTGGTGAACTGGAGGCTGACTCAACAGTGGCTGGTGAACTGGAGGGCTGACCTATCAGTAGATTGTGAATGGAGGACTGACTATGACAAAAACTGGTTAACCGCAGAGCTGACTTTACAGTGGCCGGTGAACTGGAGTGGCTGACTAAACATTGGCTGGTGAATTGGAGGGCTGACTTAACGTGGTTGGGGAATGGAGTGCTGACTCAACAATGACTGGGTAACTGAAGGGCTGGCCTAACATGGCTGGTGAACTGGGTGTTGGCTAAACATTGACTGGTGGTCTGGAGCGTCTGACTTAATAGTGCCTGGTGAACTGGAGTGCTGACTAACATTGGCTGGTGAATTGGAGGCTGACTTAACAGTGGTTGGGGAACTGGAGTGCTAAATGAACAGTGGCTGGTGAACTGGAGGGCTAACGGCAACAGTGGCTGGGAACGGAGCTACCTAACAGTAGCTGTTAACTGGAGGCTTGACTATAGGAGCAATGTGAACTGAGGGGCTGACTGTAGGAGTAGCTGATAATCTGGAGTGCTGACTGAGACTGGTAAACTGAGGACTGACATAACAGTGGCTGGTGATTTGTAGGCTCACTAAACCATTGGCTGGTAAACTGGAGGGCTGACCTCAACAGTGGCTGGTTAACTGGAGGGCTGATCGAACATGGCTTGTTAACTGTGTGCTGACTGTAGGAGTAGCTAGCTAGTGAACTGGAGGGCATACTTACTGAAACTGGTAAACTGACTGACTTTGACATGGGTGGTAAAGTGGAGTGCTACATATAGGACACACATAATGTGGTACTATAGTGCCCCAGAGAATGGTAAATGTAAAATTAATATTTTGTATTTTTGCCACACGATGAAATGGAATTATAAAGGCCCACTGGCAGAACTGGCAACATATTTGTCACATAAGACTGTTGTACATATATAAATGCCACCACACAGAGAATGGAATATGGTTGGTTCCCCACACAGAGAATGATATGTCCCCACCCAGAGTAATATGAGTGCCCTTACACAAGAATAGTAATATCATGCTCCATAAAGAGACTGAATATATGGGGGACCCCACACACAGAATAGTAATATGAGATGCCCTTACAACAGAAATAGTAATATCATGCCCCATAAAGAGACTGAATATAAGGGTGACCCCCACACACAGAATAGTAATATCAGTGTCTCCCATAAAGAGACTGAATAATTGGGTGACCACACACACAGAAGAGTAATATGAGTGCCCTTACACACAGAATAGTAATATGAGTGCCCTTACACACAGAATAGTAATATGGATGCCCTTACACACAGAAATAGTAATATGAGTGCCCTTACACACAGATAGTAATATGAGTGCCCTTACACACCAATAGTAATATGAGTGCCCTTACCACAGAATAGTAATATGAGTGCTCCCTTACACACAGAAATAGTAATATGAGTGCCCTTACACACAGATAGGTAAATATCAGTGCTCCCTAAAGAGACTGAATATATGGGTGACCCCACACCAAGATATATATGAGTGCCCTTACAACACAAATAGTATATGAGCCCTTACACACACAATAGTATATGAGTGCCCTTACACACAGATCTAATATGAGTGCCCTTACACACAGAATAGTATATCAGTGCTCCCATAAAGAGACTGAATATATGGGTGACCCCACACAGAATAGTATATGAGTGCCCTTACACAGAATAGTAAATATGAGTGCCCTTACACACAGAATAGTACTATAAGTGCCCTTACACACAGAATAGTAATATGAGTGCCCTTACACACAGAATAGTAATATCATGCTCCCATAAAGAGACTGAAATATGGGTGACCCCCACACACAGAATAGTAATATGAGTGCCCTTACACACAGAATAGTAATATGAGTGCCCTTACCCACAAATAGTAATATGAGTGCCCTTACCACATAAATAGTAAATGAGTGCCCTTACACACAGAATAGTAATATGAGTGCCCCTTACAAACACAGAATATTAATATGAATGCCCTTACACACGAGAGTCATTGATGTGCCCTTACACACAGAATAGTGAATATGAGTGCCATTACCACACAGATAGTAATATGAGTGCCCTTACACACAGAATAGTAATATGAGTGCCCTTACACACAGAATAGTAATATGAGTGGGCCCTTACACACAGAATAGTAATATGATAGCCTGATATGTTCCCTTACACACAGAATAGTAATATGAGTTGCCCTTCAACACAGAATAGTAATATGCTTGCCCTTACACACAGAATAGTAATATGAGTGCCCTTACCACAGAATACTACTATGTGCCCTTACACACATAATGTAATGAGTGCCTTACACCAAATAGTAATATGAGTGCCCTTACACACAGAATAGTATAATGAGTGCCCTTACACACAGACTAGTAATTGAGTGCCCTTACAACACAGAATGTAAATGAGTGCCCTTACACCAGAATATTATGAGTGCCCTTACACACAGAAAGTATAGGAGTGCCCTTCACACAGAATAGTAATATGAGTTCCCTTACACACAGAATAGTATAGAGTTGCCCTACACATAAAGTATATGATGCCCTTACACACAGAATAGTAATAGAGTTCCCTTACACACAATAGTAATATGAGTGCCCTTACACACAGATATAATATGAGTGCCCTTACACACAATAGTAATATGAGTGCCCTTACACACAGAATAGTAATATGAGTGCCCTTACACAAGAATGTATTTGAGTGCCCTGACAACACACACAGAATATTAAATGAGTTAAAGAATGTTCTTGAGGCCCTTACACAATAATAGTAAATGGTGCTTACACAATGGGTATGTAGTGTTTTCATTTCCTAGTTTTTTTGATCATTTTATAATCTCGGATGTTTGCGGACCAGGATCTTAAAAGAGACTTAAAATTTTATGTTATTGGAAGGTTAGGGTATTGAACAGCTGGTGCTTATTACGGGCCATAATGATGTCACTGATTAATATGTAATTAGTCATTTTGCAGTTAGACTAACATGATTATGCTACCAGGACCAGCTGTAAATCATTTCTATCATCGCCCAGTTAATTTCTCCTATGTACCCATATCCCGTCCTACAGTTACGTGAACATTATCAATAACGCGTGGCATTACTAATGCGATACCGCACATTTTTAATATGGACCCTAGTTGGAGATTTTAGGATGGTACAATGTTTCCACATCAGCAAAATGTATATAACTTAAGACTTTAAAATGTTTGCAATCTGCTGGGCATCATTGGTGGGGCAATAAAAAATAGAGGGAGAGTAACACCCGATATGTGTAACCCGAACAGTTGGTGCTATTGGTAAATCAATAACTGATACCTACAACTGGACAGAACCCACCAGACTCCAAACAGCAAAAAAACACACTTGTGGCCAAAATAGAGCCATTCAAACTCACAGACCCCTCAACAATCTATGATAACATAAATAGTGATCTCAATAAATATGCAAAACAGACCATCTTATTATGAACCCAAAACCCAATACAATTGTATGTCACTGTTTTTCACTGAAAGTACTGCTCTAAAACCAATACCAGAAGTCGAGGTAAAAATGGTGGAACCGATTGGATGTTTGTGAGTGACAAACTATGTTTCCATTTTGGGACCAATAGATCATCCAACACATTACAGAAGCTGACTTTTCAGATGATTATGTCATGATTATCTCTCAATAGGCCCTTTCTGATGTTAATAGTTTTACCTTGTGTAGAAACTATAACAATGGATGTGATGGCTTCACTGCGAGGAAATGAAGGTGTATATTTATTTTGATTGTGGATTTTTATGTTTTATTAGAAGTGTAGCAAAGTTGCAATGAAAGGCCTCTTGGATAGATTTACAGACCACATACATCACTGGGCTCCTGTTACTGAAATTGAAAGGTCCCTTCTTCTTGTGAATCCTTTCAGTTCCTTCCTTTCAGAATGGATGTATTCACTCCAAACTTGCATGTGTATCTTTAACCTTAGTTTAATAGCGCCTAGTCCACATTATGTGCATTAAAAACAACTAGCAGCGAGTGGGTCAGTTCTCACTGATATGTGAAATGCTGGAATTCTTCCGTCCCTTTAAGGTATCCTGTAAATTAAAGTGATTTTCCAGAAGTAGTTATTTGTTCGGGCACAAACCTCACAGATGTGTCTACATTATATATTAGAGTTGGAATCTGAGAGTTCTCTTCCAGATCTCTTAACCATTTTCAGAGGCCAGAGCCCCAGATTTATATTTGCCTGAAGTCTATGTTATTGTTGTCAAGCTCGACGTTAGTAGGCTAGACAACTTATTATTTTTCTTAATGCATATCATTTTTGAGTTTATTGTTTAAGGGCAATTATAGTCTTTCCTCCCCTCCCCCCCCAATAAAAATAACCAGGGCAAGGACCTAAAAGGCTACATCCTTATTCCGGGATTACCTTAGAACTCCAGCACTTAGCCTTGATTTAGATAGTTTGTTAAGTCGAGTTGCCCCACTAGTGTCAGGGGCAGGGCCCAATCTGAAGACATGCTCTGCTAGAGCATGCGTTTCCATTGGCCAGTTCCGGACAAAATACGAGGATTATGACTTGCCTTCCTTGCAGACTGTGGGACACCCACTTGATGCTGAAGTGGGGAACAGATACGGCTGGATTTCCCAGGAGCCAACTATGCCTTGGCCTAGGGCGTCATGGTCTATAGTGGCCTGGTCCTAAAGTCCTTATTTATTACTGCCTTCTGCAGTAAAAAAGACAACGTTTGCTTAAAGGTTTCTCCTCCTAAATCTGGGCAACCAGCCAAGGAAAAAGCAGAGGGTGAAATGTAATAACTGGTTAAGGCTGAACCTGCCAAGGTAACTAAAAGTAACTAATCTTCCAACTAGTTACACCTGAATGGATCAGCCTTGTATCTCACTGATAGTAACTAACTCTTCCACCTGGTTACACTGATCACCTGTGTAGGGTTAAGGAAAGCAAATAATGGACCTGCATACAGCTCACTGGGGGGATTTTATTTATGGCATTGGGACATGTTAATTGAGTTTGAACACAATTTCATATATTAGAAGTAATTTAATTGGTCGGAGCTATAAAATTCCATTCTGTAAAAATATACATCTATGATCACACATCAAACCAATCATATTTTAAATGTTTTATAAAGTATCATTGGTTAATGTTGAACATATGATTGCACCTTGCACCATCACTTTTAGGACAGGTGGTCCCGGTTTGAGCTGCGGACCCCTTATTAGTAAGGTTCTTATTAGAGCCACAAGGACTCTTCTAAGAAAAGGCACTGACACGTGCCTTTGTTAGGGCCCTGCATCAAAACCAGACTCCCCAACAAAGGCACTTGTCAGTGCTACGAAGTGCACTTATAAGTGCCAGGGAGGGGGTCTGGTTTCAAGCTTAGGGACCCCTTAGCACCAAAAGGCACTTGTCAGTGCAACAAGGGGCACTTTATGTCCTGGGGAGGGGGCTCCTGGTTCCGAGCTGGCAGAACTCCTGGTGTCAGTGCCAATATGGGGTGTGGGGTCCCCTCCTGTGGAGGTTATGGGTCCGCCACCTAGTGCGCATCCCCCATTGGGGTGTGCAACTAGCTGCCACACACCCCACTTCCCCCACCCTCACACAAAACACCTCGCCCACCCCGCGCGCACATGACTGGCTGATATTTTGCTATCAATACTTGATCACAAAATGAATGGTGCGGCTGGGTAAATATTGCAGGATGTCCCAGATACATCCCTGTATTTTAAACCATAGTTTTTGTCTTTTTTTGACTTAATAATTTTATTAACACCATATCATTATCTAATTTCACGACATCTCAATATGTGTCTTTTACCTTTCTCTTAAATTATTTATACAGATCTGCAAAGCAAAGCTCTAGTAAAGCTTAAATATGGTATTGTTTGGAGCAATATAACTTTGTAATCCCTTGTCTGATCATAGACTTTGCACTGCAAGTTTACTCTCCTTTCATTCTGTGCTGCTTTATTTGTAGAAATGTATAGCCCTTCCTTTCCCTGTTTTGATGCTGTCTTACTGTGCCAGCCCATCACAGGATTATATTTCAGGTCTCCGGCCACATTTCCATCCGAGAACCAATGCAAGTTATTTTACAGTAGTTAGACTTTTCAAAGGTTTTCCAGCCTCTCCCACAAACCCGACAGTCCTTTGACCTCCAATACGCAATACCCACTGGCGGAAAACAGTCTACGCATTGAAACTGCAGGTTCACAAAGAGCAGGAGAGGGTTGTAGAGACAGCTAGCAGTCTGTGCTAAAAATAAAAATAGGCACTGTGGCTCAGTGATTTAGCATGATGTCTTGCAGCACTGACGCCCTGAGTATATATCCACTCTTGGACACATCAGCAAGGAGTTTGCATGTTCCTTCCCCCGAGCTTGCGTGGGTTTCCTCCGGACATCTGGCTTTCCCCCACAATATAAAGACCAGGGCCGATTTACCAGTAGGCACGTGCCTAGTGGCACCTGAGGTTGAGGTGCAGCTGTCAATCGCCTCCCCCAATCAGAAGAAAAGTAAATTTTTTTCTTCCCAAAAGCAGAAAAGGGTGGTTTTAGGGGTGTGGTCTGTGTGTTTAGGGGTGGGGCTAAAGGCGCCAGGCTCTTTGGGCCTACAGGCTCCTGAGGTGTAATCTGGCCCTGATAAGACACTACCGAATAGGTTTGTATGTGTTAAATAAATGTGCATATTAAGCTCCTTTGGGCAGGGCCTGATGTGAAGTTTCATTAATTGTAAAACCCTTTGGAAGATGTCAGCTCTATATAAAGCCACAATAATAATAAAAAATACCTAGAAAGGGAAAGTTTAAGTATAAACTTTGAATTTGCTTGAAAGGCGCATTTTGGAAGGGAATTGTGTGTTTTGTGCATTGTTGTTTTTTTACTTACCCTTTAATTATGGCTGTCCATGAATGAATTGGTAGGGTCAGTTGTTGTGTGCCTCGTTTCAGGTTGGGGGATAAATGACTAACTTTTTTGATGATTGGTCAAAATGTGTTTTTTTGATTTAACCATTTTAAATGGTTGCCACCTGGATTAATGGGTAGCTCTTTTGGTGTGTGTACCTGTGTCCAGGTTGGAAGTTTAAAAAGAAACTTTTTTTGATTATTTATCAAAAATTTTTTTGACTATAGTTACCCTTTAAATATACTGACTGCCATGGAAATGAAAATGGAGGGTATGGTCGTAGGTGTGTGTACCTGGGTCTTTTAGGGTTAAAAAAAACAACTTTGTTGATGATTAGTCAAATTGTATTTGACTTTGGTTACCCTTGCCATGGAAATGGAATGGTAGGTCATAGGTGTGTGTACAGGGTCAGGTTGGAAGTTAAAAAACTTTTTCATTATTGTTTTAGTTTTTTTTAGTTTTTTTTTACTTTCAGTTACCTTTGTATAAGTGCCAAAATTAGGGGGGGGTGTAGGCTAGTAGTGTGTGTGTACCTGTGTCAGGGTCATTTTAGGGTTAAAAAAATTAACTTTGTTGATTATTGACCACATTTTTTTTTTTTACTATGGTTACCCTTTAAGTATGCTTCCACAGAAATGGAAGATTAGATTGGTAGCTGTGCATACCTGTGTAAGGTTGGGGGATTAAAAAAACACTTTTTTGATGATTGGTCGAATTTAATTTTTAGACTTTAGTTACCCTTAAGTATGGGGCTGCCACGGAAATGGAAGGTATGGTAAGTAGGTGTGTGTACCTAGGTCTGGTTGAGGGGGTATGTCTTTTATTTGAGGAAATATCAAAATTATTTTTTTTTACTTTATTTACCCTTTAAGTTTGGCTGCCACAGGAATGAAGGGTTAATCATAGTGTGTGTTACTAATGTGAGGTTGGGGGATGTGTTTTTTGCATGTATGACCATAAATTAACTTTATTGATGATTGATCAAAGTTTGTTTTTTGACTATAGTTTTCCCACTTAAGTATGGGTCAGTAGGTGAATGTACTGTCTGAGTGGGGGTCTGAGTGGGGGTTGGGGGTATCAGTGTTTGTGTTTATGACCATGAAACAAACTGTTTTGATCTCATGACCCTAAACACCTGAAATATCCACATTTAGGTTTGTTACCATTATAGTCTAAGGGAAAAATTGTCCTAAAAGTTGTCAATTACGCCGTAATGCTTCTGAAGATTCCTTATCTAGGTGATAGCACCAATTCTCCTGTATGCCCCACAACGTCAGTACCGTACCGATAATTCAAATACGCTACCTACAGGATAATATACGGATATTACTTCACCTTGGAGTTCCCTGACCTGTATAAAGAACTCGGCCTACGGCCATGTGCTTTTATATGGTTAGGGAACTCTTGTGTCGTAATATCCTTATATTACACACTAGGTATAAAGTATTTATCTACAGCATATTGCAAATACCTAGGTATCTGCATGTTTTCTTCATTTTTTGGAAAATCAATTGATTTTCATTTCCTGTGCTGTAACTTTGCTTTGGTCAGCAGTGATCTGTCTTTCAGGTCCTAAAATGTCCTACTCTTTCCAGGATGCACATTTTGGTGAAATGCCCTAACCAGGTTGCTTCTAGACCAGGGGTGGGCAATTAAATTTCCCAGGGGGCCACATGAGAATTTTTTTGAAGGGCTTGACCAATAGGTTCAACTAATTTCTCATATAGAGATTGCAAAACGGATTTTATAAAAAATTTAATTAATATCCCGGTTCATTGGATTTTTTTTTATTATTAGTTGCAATTTTTAAAAAGAATTTGTGTAATATTTTATAGATCATTTCATCAGATTCAATTAATCAATTGATCAGGTCATTATAAAGTAAACCTATAAAAACAAATCATTATCGAGCCTGAGACAATCAATAAATATTTCAGTTTTTTTGGGTACAGAATTAGTACCTTACTTTGCCCAGGTCTGTTCTAGACCTTTGGAACATGAGACAACCTTTTAAAGCTGTCCTATATATTCCTTGCATGAAGCATGGCTTGTGAAGTGGGTTTGGTGGGCTAACTAGTAGTGGCTTATAAAATCGAGGGCTGACTTGCCACTGGCTGGTGACCTAGAGGGCAGGCCAAACAGGGGCTGCTGAAACCCTCCCCCTTTCAGTTCATCGACACTGTTAGTTCATTCCTCCAGTTCACCAGACACGTAAGGTCAACCTCCAAGTTTCACTCAACACTGTTAGGTCACACTTTAGTTCAGCAGACACAGTTAGGTCAGTTTCAGCAGACACGTTTAGACCAGTCCCCAGTTCATCAACCCACACTGTTAGGTCAGCCCTCCAGTCACCTTGACTCTGTTAATTCAGTACTCAGTTCACCAACCACTGTTACACACCTCCAGTTTCAGCAGACACTGTTAGGTCAACCTTCCGTTCAACCCGACACTGTTAAGTCAGTACTCAAGTTCCCAGATACTGTTAGGTCAGACCTCCAGTTCAGCAGACACTATTAGGTCAGCACTCCATGTCACAGCAGACACTGTAAGTCATACTCACGTTCACTGAACACCTGTTAGGTCAGGGCCTCCAGTTTCCACCGACACTGTTAAGTCAGAACTCAGTTCACCGACACTGTTAGGTCCAGACCTCCGTTCATTACTTAAACATATATGTAAAGTTGTATGCGTCCCAGATTCCTGGTGATCCTTAGTTTGTTTTGTTGTGAGGTCAGCCTTTTCAGTTCACCAAAACTGGTAGGTCAGTCCTCCAGTTCACCATGGCACTGTTTGGTCAGTCCTCCAGTTTCACCAGCACTGTTAGGTCAGTCCTCCAGTTCACGCACCACTCAGGGTCGTAGCTAGATATCACAGGGCCCCATAGCAAGATTTAGATGGGCCCCTCACATAAAAAAAACTTTTCGGTGAAGTTCAACATTACCGACATAACTGCAGCGACATTTTTTTAAAGAACATGTCCACCCTCCTAAGAAAGTTTTCCCTCACGTATTTAGAGCCCCAGAAACCCCCGTTTTCATTGTACTGGGCATTTTTGAAAGTTTTAAGGAAAAGGAAAATGGGGTTTGTGAGGCTAACTACATGAGGTAATTTTTTTTCTTAGGATGTAAAGATGTCCTTTAAAAAAGCTATGGGCCCAGACCACAAAGGGGGCCCCTTTGTGTCTGACCCATAGCAACTGCCTATGGTTGTAATGGTTGGTAAAGATCCTAGCCCTGCCGACACTGTTAGGTCAGACCTCCAGTTCCAATAGACCACTGTTAGTTCAGCAACTCCAGTTCGCAGACACTGTTAGGTTCAGTTCTCCATTCAGTAGACACTGTTAGGGTTCAGCCCTCCAGTTCAGGAAACACTGTTACGCGGCCCTCCATTTCCACAGACACTGTTAGGCCAGTCTTCTAGTTTTGCAGACCCTGTTAGGTCCAGCAGTGGCTTGGTGAACTGGAGGGCTGACCTAACTTGGGCTGGTGAACTAGAGGGCTTAACTAACAGTGGCTTGTGTCAGAGTTCCCCCAAACAGAGACTGATGCATAATTGCCCACATTGACTGGTGCTTATATGTTTTGCCCAGAGTGACTGGTACATACGAAGTTTGCCCAGTGACCTGGTGACTAGCACATATAAGTTTGCCCACAGTGAGTGTAACTGGTACTTATACATTTTCCCACAAAACTTGTTCATAAAGTTTTGCCCACAGTGACTGGTACATACAAAGTTTGCCCACAGTGACTGGTACCTATAAAAGTTTGATCTTACTGGCCAGGACCAGAATGGCAGGCAGACGAAGGATAAGGGATCACGGGGGCACCCCTGTTCCTAATTTCTACACCCTAAGGTGTCCTGCAAACAGAAATCAGAACTTTGTAAGCATTATTTATGTACAGAAAATCATTGGAAGGCAAGAATATGGTTGTTGTATTGAGAAATACCACCTTTTTTCTTGAAAACATTTTTGCTGAACTTCCCCTTAAAGCAGTATTTGCTGTCATTTTCACATAAGCGTATAGTCATAAGCGAAAGTGAATATATGAATGGATCACGCAAATAGTTTTGTGAAAAATGTCATAAAATAATGGTGATTGTTTTAGTAATGGCTAGGTCCCTCGTTGTGCATGTCACATTGTGATTTGCACTCCGTTCGCACTTCTGATTCGAATTGCCAATGCATTCCCACTATGTGTGCATGCTCCTGTACATTATAACACAGAGTATCAGGCACAGCAGCACATTGCAAAACCCTGCATGCGCTTCTGTGTGTGAAAAGGTCGGGATAAGCATCCGTCATTTTTACAATATAATCAGGTGTTTGTGGCTGGTTAAGAGGAAATACTCGTAGTGTCCAGTATCCTGGGGAGTGAAGGGCAGCCTGCAGACCAATGCTGTCTATCCATGAAAAAAACACATTGCTTAAAGGTTAAAGTTTGTACAGACAACAAATATTTTATACCATCATTTTAATTATATTGAATAAATAAGGTGAGCACAGAGACACATGTGTGATCTTTTACATTGTTATGTAAATAATGAATGATAATGGTATTCCTGATCAGGTGATTAGCATACTGGAATGAAACCAGCATGGTGCCTCAGAAAGTTGAAGTATGTGTGTGGTCCTACCACTGCCGACTAAATGAAATGATATTCGACTTCAGACAATGTCGTCATTCATGTGTGAATAAAACTGCTGCTGCACTTGGGCTTGATGAATGTGACCTAATGAGATTATAGAGATTTATATTTTTACTTTGTTAAATTTGATGCGATAATCCTACCTAACCCCTTTCTTACCCCTATTTATCACTGTGTGGATATTCCTTTCCTAATCTTTTCTTTGTTCTTCTTCTGTCCCTCTTCCTCTCACTCAGTCCCCTCGGAATTGAGGTATGTGGAGGGTAATGAGTTTTTCCCTCTTTGGCTCCGGTGGAAGTCTTGCAGACTGAAAAAGAATCGAGTTACTGAAAGTCTGTGATTCACATCAGCTTCTTTCATTAGTTTTTACACCCCCCTTCCCTTCTTTCCTTCTCACTCTCTCCGTCCGCTGCAACTTCTACTTCTCTGTGTTTGGGTCTTTTTAAACCATTCTTTCTTCTTCGCACTTTGCAAACAATTTATCCCTTAATAGTATGGTCTGTTTGTTTTCAAAGCCTTTATGGCAATGAGAATATTTTCCCTAAAATGTTTCTAAGACAAATCATTATTTTTTTATGCGTATGAGCATTTAGTTGGCAGTGGCAGATGGCAACAGCAAGAAAGGTATTCAGGGAGATTCATAGAAGTTCTTATCGTTAAAAAAGGTGCTAATTTGCCCCAACCAATCAGATTATATTTAACATTTGAAAGCTGACTTTGATTGTTTGGGGCAAAATTGTCTTTTATGAAGTGCATTATGTACAGGTGTGCCCCTACCATGAAGCAAACTGAAACATTTGCTCAGGGTGCACCCCTGCAGAACACTTAAAAGGTGGCAGTTAAAAAAAAAAACTTCTTCCCTGCAATACTGTATTTCAGCACCAGTCTCCCAATCAGTGTTAAGTCAGCCTTTCAGTCCACCAGTCAGTGTTAGCCAGCCCACCACACCCACTTCCACAAGTCACGCCCATGTTCCCTGATGAAGCCAGCCCACTTCACCTGCCCCACCAGTCTACCGATAGGCGGCATTTAAAGGTGTTTCAGGTGTCAAAACCCTAGGAACCCCCTGAGTATGTATTTAGGGAGAAAATGTTATTCTATATATTTAAAAACACTGTTTAAAGGGCATGTCCCACCCCCAAAACTATAATCCCCCCCACTAATGGCCCCATCATGTAGTGTAGTTTATACTTACCTCACATCCCAGCTCCATATGTTCTTCTGTAGTCCCCCCCCAAAGTCCCAAAACTGCCCACCAGGAGGATAGCAGAGTCCATATAGGACTCTGCCTCCGCCCTGGCCTCCGGGAGAAGTTGGCATGCGTACTGCAGCCCTTCTCCCCCTCCCTCCCCCTCCCTCTCCCTCCCGTTTTGCTATCCCACCCCCTAGCATAAAACCCCTTGGCCATGTAATAGAACAACTTCCCCCAGCCCCAACCGCATAAAAATTATTTTTAAGAAGTCCCCAGAACTGTACTTACCTTCCCTCTCTCCCCGGCATTCTGAGAACCCAGCAGCCGCGTCCGGATTGGCTGCCTCTCAGCCAATCACGGACGCGGCGCCGGTCCCGCCCCCTGCTTGCAGTGTCTTGCAGCAGAAGGCCAGGCCGAGCGTCGGAGGAGTGAGGGAAGTAAGTAAAGAACGGGACTTCCTTAAATTAATTTATAGCGGTTGGGGCTGGGGGAGGGTACTCTTTATATGTGAAAATTTTCTTATTAAGGGTGGCACCCTTTAAGGCCTCATTCGGAATATGCTGTTCAGAGGGCAGGGTTATTCACATGGAAAAAGGTGCTTGTGTGGGGATATGATCACTCTATACAAATGCACTATTGAGCGTGTGCAATAAGCTCTCTGGTGCATTGTTTCACCGATAGATTAATCTAAAAGGAAACACAAGCATTCCTTAATATAAGGATAAAATCTTTCCTCTATAAGTTTAGAAAGGAATTATAAAGTGAATAATTAAAGATTTTCAATTTAAATGACTATTCACTGAGAAAGTGAACTATTCCTTTAATGCATGAATGAAACCGGTAGGAAAAGGAAGTATGCCTTACCACCTGTTCTTCAACGCCAGGAGCGAAGATCTGAAGTTAACCTTGTGCGCGTGATCTACCGCCGGCTCCTCTGACAGGTCCCGACTGATAGCTCTTTTCCTCCTCCCGGGTCTTTAATTAATGCATTAAAGGAATAGTTTACTTTCTCGTGAACTTTCCTTTAAAGAATTTTGAAACTTACTGGTATATATACTTTCATTTGTTGATGATTCAGGCATTGTTCTGATTGAGCCAGGATTTTTTCCCCATCTGGAAAAAGACTATTCCCCCCCCCCCTTTTTTCAAACTCCTAATCTCAAACTAACTTTATTGCATAGATTTACATAGCATTCAACCCTTACTGTGTGCTATGTGAATCTTTTTGGCAATAACTATTTCAGGGGCAAGTGCAGATTTCCAAGAGAGGCATTCCTGAAAGGTTATCATGGACAGTGTTGTTCACAGCACACCACCACCAGTTTAGCCATGTGTCCTTTTAAAAGGCTTTTCCCATGTCCCCAATTGTAACTTCTTCATAATTTCCTTGCCCTTAAATTTTTACTGCATAATACTCTTAATTTTAAAACACAATGGGGTCAGGAAGGAATCCCCCCCCTTTTTACTGGGTTTTTTTGCCTTCCACTGGATAAACTGTTAGGTAGGGTTAAAAAGTAAGGTGTTATGGTTTGGACTTGATGAACGATGTCTTTATTCAACCTGAATTACTATAATATAATATATTGGTCATTACCACGGTGTAGCTAGGATTTGAAAAAATCTGGGGCACTCATGGGCATCGTGTTGCAAATTTTTAGGCACACCCCCAATTAACCCACAGACTGGCAAATAAATATATTGGCCACACGGATTGGTAAATAAATTAAGTGCCCCAAGAACTGGCAAAGAAATACAAGTGCCCCCACAGACCTGTAATTAATATAATTGCCCCCCAAAACGGAAAATAAATATAAGAGCCCAAACAGACTATTAAATAAAAAAAATTATCCCAAACACAGACTGGTAATCAGTGGTGTAATTTTCCCAGAAAAAACAAAAGCACCAATTGTTTTTCCAGAGCTAGCCAATGAACAAAGCTGCAACTTTTCTGCAGCTCGGAAAAGCAAATCACGGTTTCAATTTTCCATGGCTTTGTGTGTCAAGAACCAGGGTTCCGGGGCTAGCTACGCCACTGTCAAGGACTTTAATATTTCCTAGAATCTAAAATGGTCAGACGTCATGCAACTAACTGTATAAAATTACAATACATTTATTTAATTATGATCATTATTGCACCACCCAATCAAAATCCGTCACAATCATTTAAAATAGTCAAACACTCTCTGGATGGTTTCTGCATTCTCTCCATGGCCATTTTGAAAATGTACACTATATGTTCCATAAACATAGGTTTCCAGGCCACAAAAGTTGTCCATTTCAAATTTAGTGTCAATTATTTCAAAAAAAAATCATTCAATGTTTTATATATCACAATGCAGCAAAAACTGCGTCTTCAATTATTGCGTAAATTCAACGCTGCAAAATGTTTTATACAGTCTGTTTTTACATATGGCCATAGACTCTTCGCTGGTTGCGGCAGTACGCAAAAACCACCGCCGCAAGCAATTGTCCGAACTGATTACAGCTCTTTACGATGGAATCTTTAATCTTCAGCTATATGCTGGCATGAAAATTCTGAATGGGTAAACCCCATTTGCTATACAGGTGGGTTTAACTACACACACTACTAGATTACTATAGCAACATTACTGGCAATTTAACTGTGAAATATTTACAGCAGCCAGTTTCCATTCTCTCAGACTTTAAGTGTCCAGACACCTCAAGGCTCTGCAGAAATATGTTGTGTATGTGTGTGTGTGTGTGGTGTGGTAAGTGAGTGAGTGACCATTTGTTCATCTGTTTATTTTTTATTTTCCCCCCATGCTGCTAAATGTCTCAATATAGCCCAATTAGATTTACTGAAATGGGACTCCCATTGCAAACATGTACAAATTTATATGTGATAAATTTGTTTTAACATATTCATAAATATCACTGTTTACTTAATGTTAAAGGAACTGTGGTCCAAAGATGGCTAGGTTTGATAGAATTTTGCAATTTATTTTTCATTTTGTTATTTTGCATATTTTTGAATATATTTACATTTTTGTGTTATGGCAGCAGCATCACCAGGTCCCCTGCACTTCCTGACTTTAAAACCGTCGTCAATCTGCCCTGTGTCTCCTCCTCCCCTTTGCAGCCCCCCTGGCCCCTCCCACTCATGGACCCCATGGTCCCTCTAGTTGCAGGCCCCCTTTGGCCCATTCTCTTACCGCCCCATTGCCCCGCCACCCCGGGTGCACCATCCCCGTCCACTCACGAGTGCACAATCCCCGCCCACTCACGAGTGCACAAGCCCCACCCACTCATGGGTGCACAAGCCCCGCCCATTCGTGGCACAACCCTGCCCACGCACGGGTGCCACTTAGACCTCCCTCCCCCTACAGAAAACTGTTTTCAGGCTGTGTGAGAACTCTGACAGAAGGGCTGTTTTCGCATGGTGGGAAAGAAGGGCTGTAAATTCTCTCTTACTACCTGTCAGGACTCCTCCACACCAGAGAGGAGGAGGGACTTACTGTCTCCCTCACACACTGTGGGAGTCTGAGCCTGTCTGCCGGCGGCACTGTGCAGGACAACCTTAGGAATGTCACATGTCAGCCTCCTACCCATTAACTTTCTGGTAAGTCATTTCTTTATATCTTGGGCTGTGGAGCACGTAGAGGTGGTTGATGGCTTGTTTTAAAGGTAGGAACTTGCCTTTAATTAAATTCAACTTAAGTAGATTTTTATTCTTTTTAAAAATAAAACTTGAAAAGATTGATTAATATGACCTTTCCCTTGGCAAAACTACACTCTGTAGGGAACTGTCTACTGTCCTTCATATAACAAGATCTGTTTATCATGGTTTCATTCATATACAGAGATCTGTTTATCTTGTTTCCTTCATATAACGAGATCTGTTTATCATGGTTTCTTTCATATACAGAGATCTGTTTATTATTTTTCTCTCATATACAGATATCTGTTTATCTTGGTTTCATTCATATACAGTGATCTGTTTATCATGGTTTCATTCAATATACAGTGATCTGTTTATCATGGTTTCCTTCATATACAGAGATCTGTTTATCATGGTTTCATTCACATATAGAGATCTGTTTATCATGGTTTCATTCACATATGAGATTTGTTTATCATGTTTCCTTCATATACAGAGATCTGTTTTAGCATGGTTTCATTCACATTAGAGATCTGTTTATCATGGTTTCCTTCATATACAGAGATCTGTTAATTATAATTTCATCTATACAGAGATCTGTTATCATGGTTTCCTTCTTCATATACAGAGATCTGTTTATCATGTTGTCCTTCATAACAGAGATCTTTTTGTCCATGTTTCCTTCATATACAGAGATCTGCTATCATGATTTCATTCATATACAAAGATCTGTTTATCACAGTTTCGTTCATATACAGAGATCTGATTATTGGGTTTTCTTTCATATACAGAAATCTGTTTTCATGGTTTCATTCGTATACAGAGATCTGTTTATCATGGCTTCATTCATATACGAGATCTGGTTATCATGCTTCATTCATATACAGAGATCTGTTTATTAGGTTTCCTTCATATACAGAGATCTGTTTATATGGTTTCCTTTATATACAGAATCTGTTTGTCATGGTTTCAATTCATATACAGAGATCTGTTTATCTGGTTTCATTCATATACAGAGATCTGTTATCATGGTTTCATTCATATACAGAGATCTGTTCATCATGACTTCTTTCATATAAGAGATCTGTTTATCATGGTTTCATTTATATACATGATCTGTTTATCATGGTTTCCTTCATATACAGATCTCTTTATCATGGCTTCATTCCATATACAGAGACCAGTTTTTCATGTTTCCTTCATATCACAGAGATCTGTTTATCATGGATCTTCATATACAGAGATCTGTTTATTATGTTTCTTTTTATATACAGAGATCTGTTTATCATGGTTTCATTCATATACAATGATCTGTTTATCATGGTTTCCTTCATATACAGGATCTGTTTTATCAAGTTTCATCATAATGAGATCTGTTTTCATGTTTTCATTCACATATAAGGATCTGCTTATCATGGTTTCCTTCATATACGAGATCTGTTTATCATGGTTCATTCACATGTAAGATCTGTTATCATAGTTTCCTTCATATACAGAGATCTGTAAATTATAATTTCATTCATATACGAGATCTTTTTATCATGGTTCATTCATATACAAGATCTGTTAATCAGGGTTTCCTCTCTATACATAAATCTGTTTATCAGTTTCCTTCATATACAAAGATCTGTTTATCATGTTTCCTCATATACAGAGATCTGTTTATCATGGTTTCATTCATATACAGAGATCTGTTAATCATCGTTTCCTATTTCATATACAGAGATTTGTTTATCAGCTTCCTTCATATAAAGAGATCTGTTTTATCATAATTTCATTTATATACAGAGATCTGTTTATCACGGTTTCATTCATATACAGAGATTGATTATCACTGGTTTCATTCATATACAGAATCTGATTTCGTGGTTGTTTCTTTCATAACGAGGTCTGTTTATCATGGTTTCATTCATACACAGAGATCTGTTTATCACGGTTTCATTCATATACAGAGATCTGTTTTTCATGTTTCATTCATATACTGAGATCTGGTTATCATGGTTTCATTCATATACAGAGATCTGTTTATCATGGTTTTATTCGTATACAGAGATCTGTTCATCATGGCTTCTTTCATGTACAGAGATCAGTTTTTCATGTTTCCTTCATATGCAGAGATCTGTTTATCATGTTTCCTTCATATACAGAGATCTTTTTTTTTATCATGGTTTAATTCATATACAGAGATCTGTTTATCATGGCTTCATCATATACGAGATCAGTTTTCATGTTTCCTTCATATGCAGAGATCTGTTTATCATGTTTCCTTCATATACAGAGATCTTTTTTTATCATGGTTTAATTCATATACAAGATCGGTTTATCATGGTTTCATTCATATACAGAGATCTGTTTATTATGTTTCTTTCATATAAGAGATCTGTTATTATGTTTCTTTCATATATAGAGATCTGTTTATCATGGTTTCATTCATATATCCGAGATCTGTTTATCATGGTTTCATTCATATACAGAATCTGTTTATCATGGTTTCATTCATATACAGAGATCTGTTTTATTATGTTTCTTTCTTATACAGAGATCTGTTTATTATAATTTATTTCATATACAGAGATCTGATTATCATGGTTTCATTAATATGCAGAGATCTGTTTATCTGGGCTTCATTCATATCGAGATCTGTTTATCATGTTTTCTCATCATATACAAGATCTGGTTATCATGCTTTCATTCATATACAGATATCTGTTTATCATGTTTCCTGCATATACAGAGATCTGTTTATCATGTTTCCTTTATATCAGATCTGTTTACATGGTTTCATTCATATACATAGATCTGTTAACAGGTTCATTCATTCATATACAGAGATCTGCTTCATCATGACTTCTTTCATATAAATAGATCTGTTTTATCATGGTTTCATTCATATACAGGGGTCTGTTATCAAGGTTTCCTTCATATACAGAGATCTGTTTATCATGGCTTCATCATATACAGAGATCAGTTTTTCATGTTTCCTTCATAAACAGAGATCTGTTTTTATCACAATTTCATTCATATCGAGTCTGTTTATCGTGGTTTCCTTTAAATACAGAGACAGAGATCTGTTTATCGTGGTTTCCTTCATATACAGAGATCTGTTTATCGTGGTTTCATTCATATACAGAGATCTGTTTATCATGGTTTCCTTCATATACAGAGATCTGTTTATCATGGTTTCATTCATATACAGAGATCTGTTTTTCATGTTTCTTTCATATACAGAGAGCTGTTTATCATGGTTTCATTCACATATAGATATCTGTTTATCATGGTTTCCTTCATATACAGAGATCTGTTTATTATGTTTCCTTTATATACAGAGGTCTGTTTATCATGGTTTCATTCACATATAGATATCTGTTTACCATGGTTTCCTTCATATACAAAGATCTGTTATCATGGTTTCATTCATATATAGCGATCTGTTTATCATGGCTCCTTCATATACAGAGATCTGTTTATCATGGTTTCATTCACATATAGAGATCTGTTTATTACGGTTTCCTTCATATACAGAGATTGGTTTATTATAATTTCATCCTTATACAGAGATCTGTTTATCATGGTTTCATTCATATACAGAGATCTGTTTATTATGGTTTACTTCATATACGAGATCTTTTTGTCTTGTTTGCTTTATATACAGAGATCTGTTTATAATAATTTCATTCATATACAGAGATCTGTTTATCATGATTTCCTTCATATACAGAGATCTGTTTATCGTGGATTCATTCATATACAGAGATCTTTTTATCAGGGTTTCCTTCATAACAGAGATCTGTTTATCGTGGTTTTATTCTATATACAGAGATCTGTTTTTCATGTTTCCTTCATTTGTTTTTCCTGCTTCCTTCATATACAGAGATCTGTTTATTGTGGTTTCCTTCATATAAAGAGATCTGTTTATCATGGTTTCATTCATAAACAGAGATTTGTTTATCATGGTTTCCTTCATATACAGAGATTTGTTTATCATGGTTTCCTTCATATACAGAGATCTGTTTATCATGGTTTCATTCATATACAGAGATCTGTTTACCAATGTTTCCTTCATATACAGAGATCTGTTTATCATGGTTTCATTCATATACAGAGATCTCTTTTCACACGGTTTTACTTCATTTAAAGAGATATTTTTATTGTGGTTTCATTCATTACAGAGATCTGTTTCATGGTTTCATTCATATACAGAAAATGTGTATCATGGTTTTATTCATATACAAGATCTGTTTAATTATGGTTTCTTTCATATACAGATCTGTTTACCAGGTTCCTTCATATACAGAGATCTCTTTATCATGTTTCTTTCATATACAGAATCTGTTTATCATTGTTTCATTCATATACAGAGATCTGTTTATCGTGGTTTTATTCATATACAGAGATCTGTTTTTCATGTTTCCTTCATTTGTTTTTCCTGCTTCCTTCATATACAGAGATCTGTTTATTGTGGTTTCCTTCATTAAGAGATCTGTTTATCATGGTTTCATTCATAAACGAGATTTGTTTATCATGTTTCCTTCATATACAGAGATCTGTTTATCATGGTTTCATTCATATACAGAGATCTGTTTACCAATGTTTCCTTCATAATAAGATCTGTTTATCATGTTTCCTTCATATACAGAGATCTGTTTATCATGGTTTCATTCATTACAGAGATCTCTTTATCACAGTTTACTTCATTTAAAGAGATATTTTTTATTGTGGTTTCATTCATATCCAGAGATCTGTTTATCATGGTTTCATTCATATACAGAGAACTGTGTATCAGGTTTTATTCATATACAGAGATCTGTTATATGGTTTCTTTCTTATATACAGAGATCTGTTTACCAAGGTTTCCTTCATATACAGAGATCTATTTATTATGTTTCCTTCATATAGAGAGATCTGTTTATCATGGTTTCATTCACATATAGAGATCTGTTTATCATGGTTTCATTCATATACAGAGAACTGTGTATCATGGTTTCATTCATATACAGAGATCTATTTATTATGTTTCTTTCCTATACAGAGATCTGTTTATCATGTTTCCTTCATATACAGAGATCTGTTTATCATGGTTTCATTCACATATAGAGATCTGTTTATCATGGTTTCCTTCATATACAGAGATCTGTCTATTATAATTTCATTCATATACAGAGATCTGTTTATCATGGTTTCATTCATATACAGAGATCTGTTTATCATGGTTTTCCTCATATACAGAGATCTGTTCATCATGGTTTCATTCATATACAGAGATCTGTTTATCATGTTTACTTCATATACAGATATCTGCTTATCATGGTTTCATTCAATTAAAGAGATATTTTTATCATGGTTTCATTCATATACAGAGATCTCTTTATCATGTTTACTTCATATACAGATATCGTGCTTATCATGGTTTCATTCAATAAAGAGATATTTTTATCATGGTTTCATCTATATACAGAGATCTCTTTATCATGGTTTCATTCATATCATCTGTTTATCAAGGTTTCCTTCATAACAGAGATCTGTTTTCATTGTTTCATTCATATACAAGAACTGTTTTTTTATTCATATTCATATCAATAAAACATGGTTTTATTCATTACAGTACGAGATCTGTTTAATATTTTCTTCTTTCATATACAAAGATCTGTTTATCATGGTTTCATTCATTTATCAGCTATCTGTTTATCATGGTTTCCTTCTATACAGCGATCTGTTTATCATGTTTTCATTCTATACAGCGATCTTTTTATCATGGTTTCCTTCATATACAAGATCTGCTTATCATGGTTTCCTTCATATACAGCGATCTGTTTATCATGGTTTCATTATATACAGGGATCTGTTGATCATGTTTCCTTCATATACAAGATCTGTTATCATGGTTTCATTAATATACGGGATCTGTTGATCATGTTTCCTTCATATACAGAGATCTGCTTATTTGGTTTTATTCATATACAAGATCTGTGTTTCATGGTTTTATTCATATACAGAGTATTTTATAATGTTTTTCATTCATATACAGAGATCTGTTTATCATGTTTCATTCATACACAGAGTCTTTTTTTCATGTTTCCTTCATATACAGAGATCTGTTTATCATGGCTTCATTCATATACAGAGATCTTAATCGGGTTTCCTTCATATACAGAGATCTGCTTTCATGGTTCATTCATATACAGAGATCTGTTTATCATGGTTTCCTTCTTCATATACAGAAATCTGTTTATCATGGTTTCCTTCATAAACAGGGATCTGTTTACCATGGTTTCCTTCATACACAGAGATCTGTTTATCATGGTTTCCTTCATATACAGAGATCTGTTTATCATGTTTCCTTCATATACAGAGATCTGTTTATCATGGTTTCATTCATATACAGAGATCTGTTTTTCATGGTTTCATTCATATAGAGAGATCTGTTTATCATATTTTCTTCATATAGAGAGATCTGTTATCCTGGTTTCATTCAAATACAGTGATCTGTTTATCATGGTTTCCTTCATATACAGAGATCTGTTTATCATGTTTCCTTCATATACCAGAGATCTGTTTATCATGGTTTTAATCATATACAGAGATCTGTTTGTCATGGTTTCATTCATATACAGAGATCTGTTTATCATGGTTTCATTCATATACAGAGATCTGTTTATCATGGTTTCATTCATATACAGAGATCTGTTTACCAATGTTTCCTTCATATATAGAGATCTGTTTAACATGGTTTCCTTCATATACAGATATCTGGTTATCATGTTTCCTTCATATACAGAGATCTGTTTATCATGGTTTCATTCAAATACAGTGATCTGTGTGCTATGGTTTCCTTCATATAAAGAGATCTGCTTGACATGGTTTCCTTTAAGCTGGGTACACACACTAGCAATATAGGCCTAATCCCATCTGTTCCAACAAGGCTCCATATTGCCTTGTGTGTACAACCAAAACAACTTTTTTCAATGCAGACAAAGGTTTGGTGTAAGCAACAGTCATTCTGACCGGAAAACCCCCCACGGTCGGCCCCCTGTATTAGAGTATAATGACTAACCTGCGATCGTAGGGAGTATGGCAGTCATGATTGTTTTCCCTATACTTTATTGTGACTGTGTGTACTCCCATGTGTCAAAGATGACAGACAGAATCTTGCAGATGTGTACCCACCTTAATATGCAGAGATTAGTTATTCACGGTTTCCTTCATATGCAGAGATCTGGTTGTCATGGTGCCCCTGGTATACATGGATATGTTGAGGAGCGCATAGTATTTTTATATCTATCTATCTATCTACCTATGTATATGAAGGAAACATGATAAACAGATCTCTGTATATGAAGGAAACCATGATAAACAGATCTCTGTGTATGAAGGAAACCATGGTAAACAGATCCCTGTTTATGAAGGAAACCATGATAAACAGATTTCTGTATATGAAGAAGGAAACCATGATAAACAGATCTCTGTATATGAATGAAACCATGATAAGCAGATCTCTGTATATGAAGGAAACCCGATTAACAGATCTCTGTATATGAATGAAGCCATGATAAACAGATCTCTGTATATGTAAAAAAATGGGAATGAAACCATGACAAACAGATCTCTGTATATGATTAAAACCATGATAAACAGATCTCTGGTATATTGAAGTGAAAACATGATAAAACAGATCTCTGTATATGAAGGAAACCATGATAAACAGATCACTGTATTTGAATGAAACCAGGATAACAGACTCTCTATATGAAGAAAATATGATAAACAGATCTCTCTATATGAATGAAACCATGAAAAACAGATCTCTGTATATGAATGAAACCATGATAAACAGATCTCTGTATATGAAGGAAACATGATAAACAGATCTCTGTATATGAAGGAAACCATGATAAACAGATCTCTGTGTATAAGGAAACCATGGTAACAGATCCCTGTTTGAAGGAAACCATGATAAACAGATTTCTGTATAGGATAAAGAAACCATGATAAACAGATCTTGTATATGAAGAAACCATGATAAGCAGATCTCTGTATATGAAGGAAACCCGATTAACAGATCTCTGTATATGAATGAAGCCATGATAAACAGATCTCTGTATATGAAGGAAACATGAAAAAAAGATCTCTGTGTATGAATGAAACCATGATAAACAGATCTCTGTATATGAATGAAAACATTATAAAATATCTCTCTGTATATGAATAAAACCATGAAACACAGATCTCTGTATATGAATAAAACCATAATAAGCAGATCTCTGTATATGAAGGAAACATGATCAACAGATCCCTGTATATTAATGAAACCATGATAACAGATCTCTGTATATGAAGGAAACATGATCAACAGATCCCTGTATATTAATGAAACCATGATAAACAGATCGCTGTATATGAAGGAAACCATGATAAGCAGATCTCTGTATATGAAGGAAACCATGATAAAAAGATCGCTGTATATGAATGAAACCATGATAAACAGATCGCTGTATATGAAGGAAACCATGATAAACAGATAGCTGTAAATGAATGAAACCATGATAAACAGATCTTTGTATATGAAAGAAACCATATTAAACAGATCTCTGTATATGAATAAAACCATGTTTTATTGTATATGAATATGAATAAAAACAGTTCTCTGTATATGAATGAAACAATGATAAACAGATCTCTGTATATGAAGGAAACCTTGATAAACAGATGTATATGAATGAAACCATGATAAAGAGATCTCTGTATATGAATGAAACCATGATAAAAATATCTCTTTAATTGAATGAAACCATGATAAGCAGATATCTGTATATGAAGTAAACATGATAAAGAGACTCTGTATATGAATGAAACCATGATAAAAATATCTCTTTATTGAATGAAACCATGAAAAGATATCTGTAATGAAGTAAACATGATAAACAGATCTCTGATATGAATGAAACCATGATGAACAGATCTCTATATGAGGAAAACCATGATAAACAGATCTCTGTATATGAAGAACCATGATAAACAGATCTCTGTATATGAATGAATTAAATAGACAGATCTCTGTATATGAAGGAAACCATGATAAACAATCTCTATATGTGAATGAAACCATGATAAACAGATCCTTGTATATGAAGGAAACATGATAAACAGATCTCTGTATAGGAAGAAACATAATAATATGATCTCTTGTATATGAATGAACCATGATACACAGTTCTCGTGATATGAATGAAACCATGATAAACAGGATCTCTATATGTGAATGAAACCATGATAACACAATCTCTCTATATGAAGGAAACATAATAAATAGATCTCTGTATATGAAGGAAACCTTGGTAAACAGATCTCTGTATATGAAAGAAACCATATTAAACAGATCTCTGTATATGAATAAAACCATGATACACAGTTTTCTGTATATGAATGAAACCATGATAAACAGATCTCTGTATATGAATGAAACCACAATAAAAATATCTCTTTAAATGAAGTAAACTGTGATAAAGAGATCTCTGTATATGAATGAAACCATGATAAACAGATCTCTGTATATGAAGGAAACATGATAAACAGATCTCTATATATGAAGGAAACATTGGTAAACAGATCTCTGTATATGAATGAAACCATGATAAACAGATCTCTGTATATGAAGGAAACCATGATAAACAAATCTCTGTTTATGAATGAAACCATGATAAACAGATCTCTTTATATGAAGGAAACCACAATAAACAGATCTCTGTATATGAAGGAAGCAGGAAAAACAAATGAAGGAAACATGAAAAACAGATCTCTGTATATGAATAAAACCACGATAAACAGATCTCTGTATATGAATGACAATGATAAACAATTTCGTATATGAAAGAAACATGATAAAGAGATCTCTGTATATGAAGGAAACCTTGGTAAACAGATCTCGTATATGAAAGAAACCATATTAAACAGATCTCTGTATTGAATAAAACCATGATACACAGTTTTCTGTTTATATGAATGAAACCATGATAAACAGATCTCTGTATATGAATGAAACCACCAATAAAAATTCTCTTTAAATGAAGTTAAACCGTGATAAAGAGATCTCTGTATATGAATGAAACCATGATAAACGATCTCTGTATATGAAGGAAACATTGGTAACAGATCTCTGTATATGAATGAAACCAGATAAACAGATCTCTGTATATGAAGGAAAACCATGATAAACAAATCTCTGTATATGAAGGAAACCATGATAAACAAATCTCTTTTATGATGAAACCATGATAAACAGATCTCTTTATATGAAGGAAACCACAATAAACAGATCTCTGTATATGAAGGAAGCAGGAAAAACAAATGAAGGAAACATGAAAAACAGATCTCTGTATATGAATAAAACCACGATAAACAGATCTCTGTATATGAAGGAAACCATGATAAAAAGATCTCTGTATATGAATGAATCCACGATAAACAGATCTCTGTATATGAAGGAAATCATGATAAACAGATCTCTGTATATGAATGAAATTATTATAAACAGATCTCTTTATAAAGCAAACAAGACAAAAGATCTCGTTATGAAGTAAACCATAATAAACAGATCTTCTGTATATGAATGAAACCATGATAAACAGATCTCTGTATAAGGATGAAATTAATAATAAACCAATCTCTGTATATGAAGAAACCGTATACAGATCTCTATATGTGAATGAAACCATGATAAACAGATCTCTGTATATGAAGGAGCCATGATAAACAGATCGCTATTATGAATGAAACCCATGATAACAGATCTTTGTATATGAAGGAAACCATGGGTAAACAGATATCTATATGTGAATGAAACCATGATAAACAACCTCTGTATATAAAGGAAACATAATAAACAGATCTCTGTATATGAAGGAAACCATGATAAACAGATATCTATATGGAATGAAACCATGATAAACAGCTCTCTGTATATGAAAGAAACATGAAAAACAGATCTCTGTATATGATGAAACCATGATAACATTCTCTGTATTGAAGGAAACAGATAACAGATCTCTGTAGATGAATGAAACCACGATAAACAGATCTCTGTATATGAAGGAAACCACGATAACATATCTCTGTCTCTGTATTTAAAGGAAACCACGATAAACAGATCTCTGTAATGAATGAAATTGTGATAAACAGATCTCTGTTTATGAAGGAAACATGAAAAACTGATCTCTGTATATGAATGAAGCCATGATAAACAGATCTCTGTATATGAAGGAACCATGATAAAGAAACCCCGATATGATGAAACCATATAACAGATCATTTATATGAAAAGAGTCATTTGATGAGCAGATCTCTGTATATGAATGAACCATGATTAACAGATCTATGTATATGAATGAAACCTATAAACAGATTTCTGTATATAAGGAAACATGATAAACAGATCTCTGTATATGCAGGAACCATGATAAACAGATATCTGTATATGAATGAAAGCATGATAACCAGATCTCTGTTATGATGAAACATGATAAACGATCTCTGTATATGAAGAGCCCAGATAAACAGATCTCTGCAATTAATGAAACCATGATAATCAGATCCTGTATATGAAATAAATTATAATAAACAGATCTCTGTATAAGAAAGAAACATAATAAACAAATCTCTGTATATGAATGAAACCATGATAAACAGATCTCTGTATATGAATGAAACCATGATAAACGATCTCTGTATATGAATGAAACCATGATAAACAGATCTCTATATATGAAAGAAACATAATAAACAGATCTCTTTATATGAAAGAAACATATAAACAGATCTCTGTATATGATGAAACCATGATAACAACGATCTCGTATATGAATTAAACCATGATAAAAAAGATCTCTGTATATGAAGGAACTGATAAACAGATCTCTGCATATGAAGGAAACATGAAAAACTGATCTCTGTATATGAAGAAGCCATGAAAACAGATCTCTGTATATGATTAACCATGATAAAAAAAAAAGATCTCTGTATATGAAGGAAACATTAATACAGATCTCGCATATGAAGGAAACAATAAAAACTGATCTCTGTACTGAAAGAAGCCATGATAAACAGATCTCTGTATACGAATAAACCATGATAAACAGATCTCTGTATATGAATGAAACCATGATAACCAGATCTCAGTATATGAATGAAACATGAAAAACAGTATCTCTGTATATGAATAGAACCGTGATAACAGATCTCTGTGTATGAATGAACCTGATAAACACCCTCTGTATATGAAAGAAACCAACCACGATAATCAGATCTCTGTATATGAATGAAACCATGATAATCAAATCTCTGTATATGAATGAAACCGGATAACAGATCTCTGTATATAAATGAAATTATGATAAACAGATCTCTTTATATGAAGGAAAGCAGTATAAACAAATCTCGTATGATGAAATAGGAAACGATGATTAACAGATCTCTGTATATGAATGAAACCATGATAAACAGATCTCTGTATAGAAGGAAACATATAAACAGATCTTTGTATATGAAGAGAACCATGATAAACAGATTTATGTATAAAGAAACCCTGATTAACATATCTCTGTATTGAATGAACCATGATAAAAAGATCTCTGTATATGAATGAAATTATAATTTACAGATCTCTGTATATGAAGGAAACTATGATAAACATCTCTAACATGTGAATGAAACCATGATAAACAGATCTCTGTAATAAGGAAACCATGATAAGCAGATCTCTATATGTGAATGAAACCATGAAAACAGATCTCTATATGTAATGAAACTATGATAAAACAGATCTCGTCTATGAAGGAAACCATGATAAACAGATCATTGTATATGAATGAACCATGTAAACAGATCTCTGTATATAAAAGAAACATAATAAACAGATCTCTGTATATGAATGAATCCATGATAAACAGATCTCTGTTAATGAAGAAAACATGAAAAACTGGTCTCTGTATATGAATGAAGCCATGATAAGAGATCTCTGTATATGAAGAAACCATGATAAACAGATCACTGTATATAAATGAACCATGATAAACAGATCTCTTTATTGAAAGAAGTCATGATGAACAGATCTCTGTATATGAATGAAACCATGATAACAGATCTCTGTATATGAATGAAACCATGATAAACAGATCTCTGTATATGAATAAACCTGACAAACAGATCTCTGTATATATAGGAAACCATATAACAGATCTCTGTATATGAAGAAACCATAATAAACAGATCTCTGTATATGAATGAAAGCAGATAACCAGATCTCTGTATATGAATGAACCATGATAAACAGATCTCTGTATACGAATGAAACCATGATAAACAGATTTCTGTATATGAAAGAAACCCCAATAATCAGATCTCTGTATATGAACGAAACTGTGATAAAACAGATCTTTGTATATGAATGAAATCATGATAAGCAGATCTCTGTATATGAAGGAAACATGACAAAAAGATCTCTGTATATGAAGGACAACATGATAACAGATCTCTGTATATGAAGAAGGAAACCATGATTACAGATCTCTGTATATGAATGAAATTATAATTAACAGATCTCTGTATATGAAGGAAACCATGATAAACAGATCTCTATATGTGAATGAAACCATGCTAAACAGATCTCTGTATATGAAGGAAACCATGATAAACAAATCTCTATATGTGAATGAAACCATGATAAACAGATCTCTATATGTGAATGAAACCATGATAAACAGATCTCTGTATATGAAGGAAACCATGATAAACAGATCACTGTATATGAATGAAACCATGATAAACAGATCACTGTATATGAATGAAACCAAGATAAACAGATCTCTGTATATGAGAGAAAATAATAAACAGATCTCTGTATATGAAAGAAACCATGATAAACAGATCTCGTTATATGAAGGAAACCAGAATAAACAGATCTCTGTATATGAATGAAACCAATGATAAACAGATCTTGTTATATAGGACAGTAGACAGTTCCCTACAGATGTGTAGTTTTGCCAAGGGAAAAGGTCATTATTAATCAATCTTTTCAAGTTTTTATTTTAAAAAAAAAAAAATCTACTTAAGTTGAATTTAATTAAAGGCAGTTTCCTACCTTAAACAAGCCATCAACCACCTCCTCTACGTGCTCACACCAAGATATAAAGAAATGACTTACCAGAAAGTTAATGGGTAGGAGGCTGACATGTGACATTCCTAAGGCTTGTCCGCACAGTCCGCCGGCGACACGGCTCAGACTCCCACAGTGTGTGAGGGAGACAGTAAGTCCCTCCTCCTCTCTGCTGTGTGGAGGAGTCCTGACAGAGTAGGTAGAGAATTTACAGCCCTTCTTTCCCACCATGCGAAAACACCTTTCTGTCAGAGTTCTCACACAGCCTGAAAACAGTTTTCTGTAGGGGGAGGGAGGTCTAAGTGGCACCCGTGCGTGGGCAGGGCTTGTGCACCCACGAATGGGCGGGGCTTGTGCACCCGAGTGGGTGGGGCTTGTGCACTCGTGAGTGGGCGGGGATTGTGCACTCGTGAGTGACGGGGATGTGCACCCGCGGGTGGGCGGGCCACATGGGGCGGTAAGAGAATGGGCCAAAGGGGGCCTGCAACTAGAGGGACCATGGGGTCCATGAGTGGGAGGGGCCAGGGGGGCTGCAAAGGGGAGGAGGAGACACAGGGCAGATTGACTGACGGTTTTAAAGCAGGAAGTGCAGGGGACCTGGTGATGCTGCTGCCATACACAAAAATGTAAATACTTCAAAATATGCAAAATAAACAATGAAATAAATTGCAAAAATTCTATCATTTACCTAGCCATCTTTGGACCACAGTTCCCCTTTAACATTAAGTAAAAGTGATATTTATTGAATATGTTAAAACAATTTTATCACATATAAATTTGTACATGTTTGCAAGGGAGTCCCCATTTCAGTAAATCTAATTGGGCTATATTGAGACATTTAGCAGCATGGGGGGAAAATAAAAAATAAACAGATGAACAAATGGTCACTCACTTCACTACCACACACACACACACACATACACACAAATATTTCTGCAGACCTTGCAGGTGTTCTGGACACTTAAAGTCTGAGAGAATGGAAACTGGCTGCTGTAAATATCACAGTTAAAATTGCCAGTAATGTCTGCTATAGTAATTCTAGTAGTGTGGTAGTATAAACCCACCTGTATAGCAAATGGGTTTACCCATTCAGAATCTTTCATGCAGCATATAGCTGAAGATTAAAGATTCCATCTTAAAGAGCTGTAATCAGTTCGGACATTGCTTGCGGCGGTGGTTTTTGCGTACTGCCGCAACCAGCGAAGTCTATGGCCATATGTAAAACAGACTGATAAAACATTTTGCAGCGTTGAATTTCGCAATAATTGAAGACTGCAGTTTTTGCTGCATTGTTATATATAAAACATTGAATGATTTTTTTTTTGAATAATTGACACTAAATTTGAAATGGACAACTTTTGTGCCTGGAACCTATGTTTATGGAACACTATAGTGTACATTTTCAAAATGGCCATGGAGAATGCAGAAAACCTATCCAGAGAGTGTTTGACTATTTTAAATGATTGTGACGGATTTTTGATTGGGTGGTGCAATAATGATCATAATTAAATAAATGTATTGTAATTTTATACAGTTAGTTGCATGACGTCTGACATCATTTTAGATTCTAGGAAATATTAAAGTCCTTGACAGTGGCGTAGCTAGCCCCGGAACCCCTGGTTCTTGACACACAAAGCCATGGAAATATGAAACCGTGATTTGCTTTCCGAGCTGCAGAAAAGTTGCAGCTTTGTGTCATTGGCTACGCTCTGAAAACAAATTGGTGCTTTTGTTTTTTCTGGGAAATTACACCACTGATTACCAGTCTGTGTTTGGGATAATTTTTTTTATTTACTAGTCTGTTTGGGCTCTTATATTTATTTTCCGTTTGTGGGGGCAATTATATTAATTACAGGTCTGTGGGCACTTGTATTTCTTTGCCAGTCTTCTGGGCACTAATTTATTTACCAATCCGTGTGGCCAATTTATTTATTTGCCAGTCTGTGGGTTAATTGGGGGTGTGCCTAAAAATTTGCACCACCGATGCCCATGAGTGCCCCAGATTTTTTCAAATCCTAGCTACACCGTGGTAAATGACCAATATAATTATTAATAGTAATTCAGGTTGAATAAAGACATACGTTCATCAAGTCCAAACCATAACACCTTACTTTTTAACCCTACCTAACAGTTTATTCCAGTGGAAGGCAAAAAAAACCCAGCTAAAAAGGGGGGGGATTCCTTCCTGACCCCATTGTGTTTTAAAATTAAGAGTATTATGCAGTAAAAATTTAAGGGCAAGGAAATTATGAAGAAGTTACATTGGGGACATGGGAAAAGCCTTTTAAAAGGACACATGCTAAACTGGTGGTGGTGTGCTGTGAACAACACTGTCCATGATAACCCTTTCAGGAATGCCTCTCTTGGAAATCCTGCAACTTGCCCCTGAAATAGTTATTGCAAAAAAGATTCACATAGCACACAGTAAGGGTTGAATGCTATGTAAATCTATGCAATAAAGTTAGTTTGAGATTAGGAGTTTGAAAAAGGGGGGGGGGGAATAGTCTTTTCCAGATGGGGAAAAAATCCTGGCTCAATCAGAACAATGCCTGAATCATCAACAAATGAAAGTATTAATACCAGTAAGTTTCAAAATTCTTTAAAGGAATAGTTCACTGAGAAAGTTAAACTATTCCTTTAATGCATTAATTAAAGACCCGGGAGGTAAAGGAGCTATCAGTCGGGACCTGTCAGAGGAGCCGGCGGTAGATCCGCGCACAAGGTTAACTTCAGCATCTTCGCTCTGGCTGTTGAAGAACAGGTGGTAAGCATACTTCCTTTTCCTACCGGTCTTCATTCAATGCATTAAAGGAATAGTTCACTTTCTCAGTGAATAGTCATTTAAATTTAGAAAATCTTTAATTATTCACTTTATAATTCCCTTTCTAAACTTATAGATGAAAGATTTTATCCTTATATAAGGAATGCTTGTGTTTCCTTTTAGATAATCTATCGGTGAACAATGCACCAGAGAGCTTATTGCACAGCTCAATAGTGCATTTGTATAGAGTGATCATATCCCACACAAGCACCTTTTCCATTGTGAATAACCCTGCCCTCTGAACAGCAATTCCGAATGAGGCCTTAAAGGTCAGGTCCACCCTTAATAAGAAATTTTCACATATATAGAGTACCCTCCCCCAGCCCCAACCGCTATAAAATAATTTAAGGAAGTCCCCAGTTCTTTACTTACTTCCCTCACTCCTCCGACGCTCGGCCTGGCCTTCTGCTTGCAAGACACTGCAAGCAGGGGCGGGGACCGGCAGCCGCGTCCGTGATTGGCTGAGAGGCAGCCAATCACGACGCGTGCTGCTGGCTTCTCAGAATGCCGGGGAGAGAGGAAGGTAAGTACAGTTCTGGGGACTTTCTTAAAATAATTTTTATGCGGTTGGGCTGGGGGGAGTTGTTCTATTACATGGCAAGGGTTTTATGCTAGGGGTGGGATACAAAACGGGAGGGAGAGGGAGGGGGAGGGAGGGGAGAAGGGCTGCAGTACGCATGCCAAACTTCTCCCGGAGGCCAGGTAGGAGGCAGAGTCCTATATGGACTCTGCTATCCTCCTGGTGGGGCATTTTTGGGACTTTGGGGGGGGACTACAGAAGAACCTTATGGAGCTGGGATGTGAGGTAAGTATTAAACTACACTACATGAATGGGGCATTAGTGGGGGGGATTATAGTTTTGGGGGTGGACATCCCTTTAACAGTGTTTTTTAAATATATAGAATAACATTTTCCTCCCTTAAATACATACTCAGGGGTGTTCCTAGGGTTTTTGACACCTGAAACACCTTTTAAATGCCGCCTATCGGTAGAGCTGGTGGCGGCAGGTGAAGTGGGCATGGCTTCATCAGGGAACATGGGCGTGACTTGTGGAAGTGGGTGTGGTGGGCTGGCTAACACTGACTGGTGGACTGAAAGGCTGACTTAACACTGATTGGGAGACTGGTGCTGAAATACAGTATTGCGGAAAGAAGTTTTTTTTTTAACTGCCACCTTTTAGTGTTCTGCAGGGGTGCACCCTGAGCAAATGTTTCAGTTTGCTTCATGGTAGGGGCACACCTGTACATACTGCACTTCATCAAAAGACAATTTGCCCCAACCAATCAAAGTCAGCTTTCAAATGTTAAATAATATCTGATTGGTTGGGGCAAATTAGCACCTTTTTAACGATAAGAACTTCTACTGAACTCCCTGAATACCTTTCTTGCTGTTGCCATCTGCCACTGCCAACTAAATGCTCATACGCATAAAAAATAATGATTTGTCTTAGAAACATTCTAGGGAAAATTTCTCATGCCATAAAGGCTTTGAAAACACTATCTATCTATCTATCTATCTATCTATCTATCTATCTATCTATCTATCTACCTACCTATCTATCTATCTATCTATCTACCTATCTATCTATCTATCTATCTATCTATCTATCTATCTACCTACCTATCTATCTATCTATCTATCTATCTATCTATATACACACACACACACACACAGTTTCTTTGCCTTTGCTTTTCCATGTATGTGTCTATCTTTTTTTCTTCTGTATATTTACCAATGATCATGTTTGTATGTATATAATTTTACATTTCTTGCCCACTGGTTGGGTGGTAATATTTTATTATATTTAAACTGAATCTTTGCTGTGTGTCCTTTGGTCCTTTGGAGATGTGTTAGTCTAATATCGAAATGTTTTACTTTCTGTAGCCGATCCTATAGATGTACTGAAGGGACTGCAGCTCCACATGCACCCTGAAGGGGTGAAGAAGACCACTGGGTTGTGTTCATCCCGTCGGTCTAGTACTGGTGCAGATGTGGCCTTCAGGATATCCAAGCAGGCTCAGATCAGTGCTCCTACTCGGCAGCTTTTCCCAGGTTTGTACACAGCTGGTATAGGATAGTGAAGAGGACACAATTTGTGTACAGGACTGACAATTTTCACTTTGCAGGTAAATTCCCTGAGGACTTTTCAATCATGGCAATGGTGCGTGCTAAGAGTGGCTTACAGGCTTTCCTCCTTTCCATATACAGCGAACAGGGAACCCAGCAGCTCGGGGTTGAGCTAGGGAGCTCCCCTGTCTTCCTCTATGAGGACCAAAGTGGAAAGCCAGACCCTGAGGATTACCCCATTTTTAGGGGTATCAACTTGGCAGATGGAAAGTCAGTATAACGAATCCTGTTCCGAGTGCTTTCTCTTCTTATGACCATTTTCTGCTTTCCTCATTTTCACTTCACTCACTCTTTACACTCTCATTTTTTGCTTTATTCAATTCAAGGTGGCACCGTGTTGCTCTGAGTGTACATAAGAAAACTGTGACCCTTATTCTGGACTGTAAGAAAAAAATTACCCAGCAACTTCCACGTGGAAACAAGCCCATAGTTGACACTAAAGGAATTACAGTATTTGGAACACGAATTCTGGATGAGGAATCATTTGAGGTGAGATTAGATCTCACGTTTGACCACCAGGGGTCTCTATAGTCAAGGGAAAATGTAAATGAATTGTACCATCATGAAAGAACAACTCAGTCACAGTTTTTTTTCTTCAAAATCTGTATGCTACAGCAACAACAAGCTTTTACTAATAAATACGATGACAATATACCTATATCCGTTGTTTGGTCCAACTGTTTGGGGAACTGTAGTTTCCATATAAGTTCCCATTAATGCAAGAGCCATTGAAACAATCTTTTATACAGCTAGTTACAAGGCTGCATTAATTTTGATGCAGCTGATGATGCTCTGTCCCAGCAATAGGATACAAGTCGCCATGCTCAAGCCAGCAGTGAGGGTCCGGAGCAATGCTGGTGAAGTCACAGCACAGAGTGTAAGCAAGAAGCACCACCCCTTAAAAAGTTGTAAGTTTGGATAAGTTGCAGCTAGAAGCATGAACCTAGAGTCTTTTTAAAGGTAGGGTGTGCTCTTTTAAATAGATGGTGCTTGTATGGAAAACACAGTTCCCCTTTAAATCTGATACATTCACAAACAATAAATGTTGAGATTTTATGGGTCCGTTGTAATTTTTTGCCGGCACCATTAAAGCGAGGTAGATTATTTGATTACGATGCTTCGTGTTTTTAAATATGTCCCATTTTATCTATGTAATTATTTTTTTCATATTACTTTGTAAGTATTATTTTTAAAAGTTTTATATATTTCTTCATAAAACAATAAAAAAGGACATAGACATTTAAAAGATGTCTATGTGTGTATGTATTTAGGTTTACATTGTGTTCACCCTTAATGTACAGGTCAGTGAGCCATACAATTGCATTTATTGGGCTGGACAGGGAGGTGTAATATCACCCTGTGCTTATATCTATTTATCAGTATTTATTAATATTATGGTGGTGGTAATTTAAAATGAATAAACAATTGTCTTCTTTTGCACCAGATGATGATTTAAGTGGCCAAAGTGTGTGAGTGCTTACAATGGATTCTTTTGGGTGTCTATCCTTTTTAGTCCTTTTTTAATGTTATATGAGGAAACATTGTCTTTTTTTTTTTTTTTTTTACGATCCCCAGCACCACCCCTAATAGAAGGGTAACACGTCAGGAATAAAAACATTGCACTTTAAACTGGTAAATTTTGGTTTTATATATTTCTGTATAGTGCTATATTCCTAATTGGCACTATGTAAATAAAGTTAGAAATATTTATGTGCCATGGGTGATTAAGAGGTATTACATGTTCACAAAATCCCCCCTTTCTGCAGGTTATAGTTACCTGCAGTTCTAAGATAGTAACATAGTAACATAGTAATTAAGTTGAATAAAGACAGACGTCCATCAAGTCCAACCTATTCCCTTTTTTTTTTTTAACCCTACCTAACAGTTGATCCAGAGGAAGGCAAAAACCCCACTAAAAAGGGGGAAAAAAACCCTTCCTGACTCCAAACGGCAATCGGAAAGTCCCTGGATCAACCAGATCTATATGCATTAATACCAGTAATTCTCAATATTTTTTAGTTTAGAAACTTATCCAGTTTCTAAATGAGTGCAAAGGGGTGTCGGTCTGTATAGGCATTAAGGGGTAGGTCCCATAATAATCCAATATTGGATTTCATGCGTGCACAACTTTCTGTGCATATAGCATGCACTCCAATAACACCGATGGTTACAGGATCGCAGCACACATAGCTTATTATGCACAGCAGCGCATTGCAAAAATCCTGCACATACTGCTGTTGGTGATAGTGGAAACTAGCCTTAAAGAGTATGTCCACCCTAAAATGGAAATTTTTATATAAAGGTTCCCCCCTGGGCTCCCAGCCCCAACCGCTATATTTTTTTTTTTTTTAAAAGCCCCCCAAACTCTACTTACCTCCCCTCTTTCCTCCGCCGCGCTCCCGGCCCTCTGCTTGCAAGGAAATGCAAGCAGAGGGGCGGGACCGGCAGCCGCGTCTGTGATTGGCTGAGCGGCAGCCAATCACGGACGCGGCTGCCGGCAGCTCACTTCGCCGGAGGAAAGAGGAGAGGTAAGTAAGAGTTTGGGGAGCTTTCTAAAAATAAAAAATACCCGGAGGGTTGGGGGCATGGGGAGCAGGATATTAAATGGGTTTTATGCTAGGGGGAGGGATAGCAGAACGGAGGGAGAGGGAGGGAGAGGGAGGGGGAGGGAGGGGGGAGAAGGGCTGCCGTACGCATGGCAAAAATACCTGAGGCCAGCTAGCAGGCAGTGTCCTATATGGACTGCTAGCCTCTGGTGGGCAGTTTTTGGGACTTTGGGGGGGGACTACAGGAGAACCCTATGGAGCTGGGATGTGAGGTAAGGATTACACTACACTACATGATGGGGCCAGTAGTTGGGGGGATTATAGTTTTGGGGGTGGACATGCCCTTTAAGAGAATGGGAGCCAAGGTACAGACATGAAAAAAAGTGTTACTACTTTTGGGACAGGTGTAAAACTGGTCACATGGAAAGTGACAGAGGCCATACAAGTAGCACAAATGGGACCTTTTTATCTTCATAGTTAATTTATTAGCATTAGAGATGGCAGAAACTATCAAGTTTTGTTCCGTTTTCGTATATTTGGATCTTTGGGATTCTCCCCGAGATCCATAAATCCGTAAATATTTTACTTATAATTATCGAACGTTTGAGGCTATTTTCAATAATCCTCGAAAATAGCCTTGAATGTTCAATAATCCTTGAAAATACGAGAAAATACGAAATAAACTACTTTCAAGTTGCCGGTTGTATTTTTGATGATTGTCAAAAGTTCAAGGCTATTTTTGAGGATTATCGAAAATAGCTTAGAACATTCGATAATTATTGCAAATGGGCTCCAAAGTCTTGAAATCCGAAAGACCCGTCCGTTTCGGATGGAACAATTGGATTTCAGAACCGAGGGGATCAGTGCCGGATCTGGGTCCGAGACGGACTCGGATCCCATATCTAATCAGCTTGAAATGGACCCCGATGTCTCATAAAACAAAATAGTTAACTCTTTTAGTACAGCTGCTGCCCACAGTGCTGACCAATGATCTTATACAAACTGTGTATACAAGGACAGAAAAGAACAAGCATCCATGAAATTAGTTGCCCTTTAAATGGACAGCAGAATTCCCATACATGAATCCCATACAGTAATAGCCAAATCCAGTACCAGTAACTCCCAAATCCTTGGCACTCCAGATGTTTGGAAACTACAACTCCCAGCATGCTTTGTTGCTGGGAGTTTCAATTTCTAAACATCTGGAGTGGCAAGGTTCAGTAAACTTTTAATTAAGCTTACCATAATTTACAATTCTCCTGAACCCCATATTGTAAAGGGCTCTCTAACACCATATAGTAAAGGGCCCTCCAACCCCCATATAGTAAAGGGCCCTCTGACCCCCATATAGTAAAGGACTCTCTGATCCCAATAGTTAAAAATGTCACCTGAGAGTTGTAGTTTCAAGCTGTCATTTGCACTGTACTAGCAGCTGTTTTTTTGCTGAGGAGACCAATCAGATTTACAGCATCCAGATGAGCAGTTACAGTGCTGAGTGAGTCCAGCAGCCAGACTACAGGAAGGAGGAACAATTGTAAAGGCAGAACAGCTCCTGTAACTTTCTATGCAGGTTAACACAGCGCCACCTACTGCACCGCAATTGCAGAATTTGGATCTAAATTAGGACTTGACCAGAGTATAAGTCGAGATTAGGTTTTCAGGCTAACTTTAAAGCCTGAAAAATTCGACTTATACTCAAGTATATACGGTATGATGGAGACATGAGCACTTTCTCCTGTCTCCCATATAGCCCCCTAAGCCCAGGTCTCACTACTTGCAGCACAGTGGTGTCTCTCCTGTCTCTGTGATCTGGTAAGTAGTGAGATCTGGGCTACGGGGGTGAAATGGGAGACATCCGACACACCCCTGCCCTGGAGAGCTTACAATCTAGGTGAGTCATGTGACAAATCTAAATCCCTTGTTGATGATATCGTTTTGCTGCAGTTGGTCCCAAGACGCCAATTAAATTTAGAACCTCCAGACAGTTTGTTGGAATGAAGGACATCTGAGACCACAAATATATCTATTCAGAACAAACAAATGTAGTTACTGGGTCTAAGATTATAGTGTGTACATGTATTTAAATGTGTTGTACTTGTTGGTGTTCCGGTAGAGTGACTACATAGAAATGTCATTGTTTCCTCAGTGGCAAACCTGAGGTTAATTATTGTTTTCTCCCAGGACGGATGTTTTAATTGTAGCTAAGCCAAGAAGCAGCTACAAACCTCCCCACTATACACACATCTAAAAGTGGCAGAAACTTGGTTCCAATGATATTTGTATGGAAGTAATAAACATAAACAAGTGTGTGTGACACTATGTGGTATTTATTTACATGCAGAGGTTTCTTTGAGACGGTCAGTGCTGAAAAGAACAGTTATTGAGTAGTACAGGGAAACTGCTAGTATACTCTAATTGCCACAGCTAAGGAATTCACAGTCTATAGGTCAACCACTTGTTAAGATGTACTGTATTTACTGTATACCTAGAACAAACAATTACTACTGTTCTCTCTCACCTATTGACCATATCACTGTTGTTTATTAGGGTGACATTCAACAACTTCTCATAGCATCAAACCCTCAGGCTGCTTATGATTACTGTGAACATTACAGCCCGGACTGCGACTCTTCCCTTCCAAATGCGCCTCAAGCACAAGATCCCAATGCACGACAGGATGTAAGTTTGGGGTACTGGGACAATGGGGATCCTGTTATGTCTGGTAGTCAGAAAGATTTATCCCAAATGGTCTAACAATACATTGATACTTGAAACGAATAGTACCTGTAGGCTCTGCATACTTTACCTGCTTCCTTTATAATGGCTACTTTAACATTATTAATGGGAACTTTGTTTCATACAATGGTGTGCTGAAAAAGAAACTGCGAATGATGGTGACAGGGCCACAATGGAGAAACACCAGTGTTTTACCTTATATTTGCATTTCCTGCCTTTGATAATTTGCTCCTCCCTTGTAATTGTGAGTGTTTAGTGACATTTCTTTATTAATGGAAAAATAATGAAAATAAATAAAGATCAGGCAGGATCTGACAGGCCAAAACATCATTTAGCGCCAATGATGTTAACAGAGCTTAGACAGAGCAATTACCAGTAGCTAAGGACTTAGTGAAACATAAGCAGAATTTAATTAAAATGTATATAAGGTATGTATTAGAATTCACGTTAGGAATATCCTGAACTGTATTTCCACCCCACATAGTGAAAAATCATCATTTGTTCTACATTTTACACCAGCCCTAACTATTCCACTTTCTAAAACAATGTCTGTAGCCTGCATCACCTTAGCAAAGTGTCCTCTCTCCTGCAGAAAGGTTCACACCACCCCTCACGCTTCCCAATCTTAGGCAGGTACATAAATCCCATTCAATCACCGTCTGTGGAATCAGAAATCACACCCATGATTGATGGGTAATTGGCAGAGGTGGCAACCTTTTGCGAGGAGAGCAGACACAGTGCTGAGGTTCTGTATTAAAAGATACAGAAATTCTTTTGGAAAACAAATTAAGATTTTTTTTTCTGGAGTTTTTACTTTGGGGAGGTGGACATTCCCTTTAAGATATTGTTTGTTTTATTTATTTTTTTTTAATTATCTGCTTCATTCATCATCTATGATTTCATTTAAGTCCTTTAATATGGTGGAGGCATTGGTGGGGGTGACACAATTAATAGTACAGTGTCATATACCACCATTGGTTTCTTACAAGTGCAAAGAAAACTCTTTTTCTACAGTTTTGCTTTATCATAAGTTTGCTATTTACCGTCTCACTCTATAACCTTCACACATGGCCGCATCCTTTCACTTTGCCTAGAGTTGCTCCAATGATATTTCACCTCACTATAATAAACAAATATTATGCATAATAAGGAAGATTCAATAAAAGTTCTTATGGTTAAAATGGTGCTAATTGTGCCACAATCAATCTTATCTTATTTAACATTTGAAAGCTAACATCTGATTGGTTGGGTCAAAATTAACCTGCCTGCTTGTCTTTTCCCCAAACATTGCATAGACAATAGCTTAAAGGGCAATTGTGGTCTCTGAAAAAGTAAGGGTTAAATAAATGCCTGCAGTCTTTAAAATTAACACTGGGTCACATCTCTGGCTGCAGTCTGTAAGAAATTATATTGAGGTGAATGTTCAAATTTCCTGCATCCAGTAGGTTGTGTGACATCACTTGACCCTTTGCTCCTCCCCTCTGCCCTACGGGAGAAGCATTCTCACTTACAACTTAACTACTATCAGAATTGGTCCGATAAATTATAACAGTTAGGGTCCATAAAGAAGTGCCATTGCAAGGCTGACGGCTGGTTCAATCTGACTACAGGTGCTCAGTTGGGCAAAATAACTGTTCGAATGGGAATCATTTGTTGTTGACTCGGTGGATCATCAACAAGGCCTAACAGAGCACCCATACACTAAACGTTACTTGGCCGACACAGACATGTGTCACAGGTTGGCCCCTTAATTGCACATCTATCTTTTAATTGCATCCCTATTGTAATAATAATATTATCTTACCCTTACATTTTCTTCCAGTTTCTGCTTTGTCTAATGCCTCTGTTGTGTTTTCAATATGTATTAAGAGATTGAGTAAGATTTGCTTATCAGCAATCTTATTAAGACATTGGTAATGGGAGCCCTTGTCCTCTACAGCTCTCTGGCCCATTAGTCATAGACAGTGTACACAAGACAATATGCATGCAGACTATTTTAGAAATGGATTATCAACCCATGTGATATACCCAAGAAAATGTAGCCACTAACACCATGTCATATTAAGGAACAATATACTAGTTTTTTACATGTTATTTTATCCAACAATATATTTTAATTTTGTATCCATTCCAATAAAAGGAAAAGTATCACTGGGAAGCAAATTCCAATTATATTTTTATTCTCTTTGTTATTTATAATGTACACTTAACACACAAATGACACCAATGCAATGCTCAAGGCTGGGAGCATGTCCTTGTGTGGGGGGCTACCAACCATACCTTAACTATGAATTTGTTCCCCCCCCCTTCCTTCCAAAGCGGTCCCTGAGTGTTGCAGACATTGGGATACCTTAGACCCAACATAAAATATTATAACAAGGCCTCATCAAAAATAATTAGACAAGAAACTCAATTTCTGCAGGCATCTCTTGTTCATTTTTTTGCATCATCATACACTTACTTGACTGGTATTCCAATACAGAGCCATGTGGAGGTTTCATGGGGCATTGGTACATATGTTCTTAGAGGATATTTCCACCCCTCCCAGAAAATATTATACTTACCTTCCCCACCCCCAAAAACCCCAACCTTGCAACATGTGTGATATTCAGCATTGCACTATGATGTTCTCTTCACCCATTGTTGCTGACTCCTCTTAAAGCTATACAAGCTTGTAAATGTAAAATTCTGTTGGAAGAGGTGCACATGCTCTTTAATAGTACTACCAGTAAAATCCTGCAAAGCCTTATTTTAAGTGGAGCAAACTTTACATTCTCATGCTCTAAAGCAGCATTGCCCTACAAATAAAAGACTTCCTGCCATGATATGTATTATGTTCCCTCTCCCTGATTTCTTCAAACACTTAATTTTTGCTAATCAAAAATCCACACCAGTCACGTTATTTACCTGTAAAACTGCTTACATTGGCTTCAATGCTGCAGGGCAGCCTAGGTGATGTTAATGAGGAGCAATCCCTATGGCACATATTTCCAGGGCTAAGTATCTCTGTCAGTGCAGTTATTTCTGTAACGTTCCTGTAATGTTATATATATATATCTTCCCCTGGATTATTCCCAAATGGATCCCAGTGATACTTTTACCTGCAGCACCCAGCAGCCTTAGAGTAAGGTAATGATTTGATATTCTAATGAAACTGCATCTTCTGGGCCAGATAATGGAAACCCTGGTTTCTATTGGTCTCTCACATTTATAACTCATTTATTAAAACTAGTTCTAAATGGGGCTGAGATTTCTAAAGTATTTGCACTGAAATATATGGGTATCCCATTCCATTATGTCTCTGCTTTAACAATTCACAATCTCTTAAAGGTGCAGAATAACCTGTTTCTCCTCTTGCCCATGCTTGTTTCCTATCCCCTCCTGGCACTTTTAAGTATGCAGAGGAAGAGGTGGAGTATTACGAATATCCATACTATTATGACAATAAAGAGGAAGGGACGCCTGCCCCACCCACTGTGACTGCTCTTGAAGAGGGTGTAGAGAAGCAGGTAACCAACGGATCTTTCAGTGTATCCATCCTCTGTGTGGTGTCTCATTCCATCTCATGTCATCCAACATCTATAAATATAAACGGTTTATTTCTGTGTATTGCTTCATAAATGGTGGGTACAACTCCTTCCCACAGATCGGTGTATTCACATTTCTGATTATTTCCCTGTGTACTTTCATTCTAAACCCAATCATATCTACTGTTGGTTTATTGGTTATTGAGTACTAAGGTTAAGTATATTTGTTCTCTAGTTCATTCATTGTTATAAACTACTGTTTCTAGAAGGAATTAACCTGCATCATCATCTATGGACTGTTTGGGTTGGTTTAGTATTCAGATATTATGCAGGAAAGATCCTTGTGGGAATGTCTAATCTATTTTCTTCTTTCTTCTAATTATACTTTATTTCTATTGGTCTGCAGCTTGTTTTCTATGAAATGCCTTGCTATTGCTATTTCTATACCTAGCTTTTAGACAAGCCGTGGACTGTAACCACATAGCCAACAGGATGCTTAATGTATTGTATTTAGAACAAAAAGTCAACTAGAGTTTATAGGGATTGAATGAGCTGGGATATAAATTCATTGGAAAACCAAAAAGAATTGTTGGCATGTAATAAATGAATAAAACAGTGTGAATATGTTTAGCTTCCATTCAAAACATTGCATTGGTATAGGTCTCCATCCAGTAATTAAACAAAACAGATCAATTTACAGATTGTAAAAGGTATGTGCTTATTTACATATACAGTATATCCCCTGTGCTGTGTTTGTGTGCAGTATGTATTCACATGAGTATTCCAAGTTTATATACATAGTGAATACTTTCCATTGTTCTATAGATATATAGTTTAGAATTGCTGCATATACTTTCCTTTCCCTATTGGGCATCAACTTGTTCCTCCATCCATGAAGTTTGTATAGTCCATCTCATGTCTCATTCATACTTGTTTCTCTCTTTCTCTCTCCAATTCATTGTTTGTCTATGTACCACCTCCGTGTCCTTCATTACTCCAAAATACCCCTATATTTTGCCCCTCTGCCCAATGGACTGGCAGAAAAACAAAGCAAAAAACCACAAGCAGCCAGCCAAACTGAAGCCAAGGGTGTCTCCTCCTGCCAAGAGTGTCAGCAAAGTGAAAAATGGAGCAGCGGGCAAGGCCCCTGCCAAACGCAACACCCCTGTGAAAAATAATGTGGGCAAGGCCCAGTCTAAGAAAAACTTCGCTAGCGCCAAGAGGAGGAACGTGGGGAATGGTTACCAGCAGGTAGAGAAAAAAGTATGCAGATCACATAAGTGAGATCTGGCATACCTGACTTGCCCCATCCCACACAACTCCTTACATTGTGTGGTCTTCCTTAATGAGTGTGGAGATGGCAGAAAGGAGGGAGCAAGCCATTGTTTGTCTGTGTCCTGTAATGTGTACAGCTAGCGGTGTTCTGCTTTACCACATGCTTGAAACTCATTCATCTGTGTCCATGCAAAACAAGAAAGCACTGAAAGAAAAAGAAAGATCCCCTTGGTCATGTGTAGTTTCTGGGCAATGCATACAACTAGCTGAGAACACATCCATCAGCTTCTGTCAAAGGTTAACACAAGCAGAGGAAGGCAAACATACACTTTACAGACAGTTGAGGCAGAGAAGTGTTCTGGACATATGGCTACAAGCTGCTGAAAGCAGGAAATTATATTCCTGAACCTTTTCAGCAATATAACTTGTTGCAAGTGTTACCTTGAGATGTATCTAGGGACACTTTCAATGTAAGACTGAAGGCTTTAATTTGAGACAAATTTGTTTAGAGATTCCCCTTTAAGTTTTTAAACAGCTATATGAATATTCACAAAACATCTTTTGACATGTTGTCATAGGACATGTTTTAGAAGAGAAAAGATAGTGGAAGGCAAATCATTCAGATTTTTTTACATGCCTATTTTATTTACCTATTACCCTTTTTAAGTACATAGTAATGATTAAATCAGACCATACAAGTGTTTAAAATTATAAAGTCATGTTAACCCATTAAATAGATAATGTTCATATCATGCAGGGGTAAAAACCACATCGGAATGTACCCCAAGCTGAAAGTGCATGTTATATTAATGGGAGGCAAATGCTTGCATCTCTCACTAAATTCCCAGGGAAAGGGTTTCATTATGTTGGTTAATATCTAGTAAGAACATTACAAAATTTTCCTCTTAATCAGGATTATATGCAGTAGAACAGGGGACTTTATGTATTTGGTAGGAAGACTAACTTTCATTTCCAACCATCCTGTATTACACAATTGTCTTCTGTCATTTCAGAGGCTCTGACTTGTTTTGCTAATTACCAGTGTTACATTGAATGAATGAAGTACCTGTCTCATTATCATAATGTAAAGTTCAGCAGGGATTCATTATTTCCTGTTTTAGGGAGATAATGACCATTCTGGCTGCAACATAATAAGACAACATATATTTTAACAGACTAATGCTTAATATGTTTTTTTTCTTTTTTTTCTTTTTCTTTCTTTTGTTTTATTTTCCTGACCCTCTGCATTTTGTACCCTTTACTCTATTTCCTTGTGCCTCTCCTTAAAAATGTTCACACTTTCCTTTTCTGTGAACACCCCAATGCCATCTTTTCATGGTCATTCCCTGTGCTTTACAACTCACTGTGGCCCATACTCAAGGACCCATCTCTTACCACTGATCCCATTATGACTCCTGAGCCAACCCTGTCAGAACAGGATCTTGACTATACTGCTTCTCCTTTGGAAGAGGAGGAAGCTTATGGGGTGTGGGAGGAAAAGACCACACAGGAAGTCCCACTTAGCCCTCAGGTAATCGCCAGACCAACCAACCAAATCTTTACAATGCAGTTTTTCTATTTAGAATTTTATGCTATTTTGAATCAATAGTTTTTTTTTAAAGAAATATTTTATTTTTAAGGGAGCTAATAAAAAATATGGCCTTTGGACAAACACTATACAGTCCATTCCTATTCACATTATTAAGGTTAATTGAAAAATATGCTTAATCTTATCCATCTTACATGTCTGTGGAAGATATACTTGACTTGCCCAGCAATGGGCAGTTAAAAGAAAATAATCACCTTCAAAGACATTTCAGAATAAAACAGTCTGAACTCTTTATTGTCTTTGGACTCAGATTACCTCCCCTCTATTTATCTTTTATGAAACACTCTGATTCTGGCTTTTTATTTCCAACCTCATCCTTCATTCTACATCCATTTTTATTCTTACCTCATCTCCTCCCTTTATGGAAAGGCAAAAGAACAAGAACCATCAATGGCTGCCAAGGGCAGCGATTCCTTCACAGAGGAATATATGACTGGGGAGGAGGAAAATCCAACAGGAGGACTGGACTATGAATATGTTTACAAAGATTACACAGAGGGCTCGGAGACATCAAACCTGGGCCCTGTTCTTTCTGCAGAGATCCCAGAGAGTGGAGGTGTAAGTGTAATGAAACAGGGTCCCTGTAAATTAACAACGAATAAGAAGTTCCCTTACAGACACTCTGAAAATTCTTCTGTACATTTCCAAAAATCCACCTTTCTTGTTCTGTGTGATGCCAGTTCCTGTATAATAATAGAATTTCCTGCTCCACTAATGAAAATGTATCATCAACCTTTTATTTATGTTAATCTTTTATATTTTCTCCACATTATCATTCCTTCGTGAAACCTTGGGACCTTGTTTTCTTTTTAGACTAAACTGTGCCCTTCAGCATCTGAATGTCAACTCTTGTCCTCTTCTAATATTATTCTAGGAGCATGTTGTCTAAACCTCCATGACATTCATTCTTTCTCCTGTTGTGCTACTTCCACGCCTTCTATTCTTTGCCTTGAAGCCACAAATCAAATTTTAATGATGTCATTGTCATTAGGATATGATGATCCCTTGTGTGGGGTCAGATTCACCTTGTTCTACAAATGTCTATTTAAGGATTGGTTCTGACTTCAGCTTCAGAGTCATAGAAATCCCATTTTTAGTGGGATTTTGTGGTATGACTGTAATTCTTGAATATTTTCGCTTAAGCATTGCCATTCTACCGCTAAGAAACACATCAGGATGACACTTATTTCTGGAATCTCTTTATTGCATCAGGGTATATTGTTTTCTATCTGACAAAGTGCTGACGTGATTGTGCTAATTATGGAACAGAGTGGATGGAACTGGGAGTAGTTATAGAATATTCAGGACGGGATTGAACCTGCCCCTATATTCAGCTGATTTTGTGGTTGCATGAGTTGCCCCTTTAGTGCCCTAATAATATATTATGTTTACGATTTTGAAAATGACCGTGTAATTTAGAAGTGTAATTAAACCTTCTAGTTATTTCTACCTACCACTTATGTTCCTTGAAAGGATGATCCCTACATTTTTCTGATTACTTTTGCATGTTACTGTAAAACTGTTGTGCTAAACTTTGCATCCTGTGGTAACAAAACTTTCATACCCATATAAACATCCCAAAACACAGATAAAGTAGATTGATATTGATTATTAAAGGGTACTGGAGATTAGAATGAGTAAACATGAGTTTGCAGAACTGATTTATACTAAATAACTGTGTATTTGTGGTTATATGTGTGCTACCCTCAGGCTATTAGCGGACCCAGAGGAATCAAAGGCGATAAGGGAGAATCAGCTGTCATGGAACCAGTAAGTGACTCTTACATTTTAATCTCATATTTAAAAATGGAAATTCAATGTGTAATAAGGACTTTTATTGGTAAACTTGGTGTTACATGGAAATCATATACCCATAGTCATTAGATTAGACAGTATACTATATTCCATTCTCCGTGTAATATATACTTTTCTAATATATACTAGCTAATCAATTAGCAAAGTATATATCATGACTCCCTCAGGCTCCAGGTATTCTCAGTCAGTGTTCAGGCTTAAACCAGCTTCAACTGTTTTTTGTGGAGAATGGCACAGCACGTTTCAAACAGGTTGTTGCTCTGGTGTAAATTTGAATTCGAACCTGCTTTGCCACTCTTCACAATAACTGGTGAAACTACTTACGCTCTTTGGGGCATATTTATAAAAGAGCGAAAAGTAGCGAAATGTTTTCGCATTCGCTTTTCGCATGGGTTTTCGCCAAAAAGACAGTTAACGCTATTTATAAAGGTAGCGTTAACGAATGGCGAAACCGTTTCCGCGAGCTATCGCTAAACCCTTTTCGCCTTACTTCGCAATGGTAATTTTAGCGAAAAAGGAGCAAAAAGGCATAACGCGATTTATAAAAGAGCGAAAGGTGGTTTTTGCGTTAAAAAGAGCGAAAGATTAGCGCGACCCTGAAGGTGGTGAAAAGTCATTGTTTGAGCGAAAAGGCATTCTAATGGGTAATATGCCTTGAAAAAGCGAACGCGCATTAGAAGGGCGATCGCGCATTAGAGTGTAATATGCCTTGGAAAAGCGACATTAGAAAGGCGATCGCGCATTAGAATGTAATATGCCTTGGAAAAGCGAACGTGCATTAGAAAGGCGAACGCACATTAGAAAGGCGAACGCACATTATAATGGAATATGCCTTGGAAAAGCGAACGCACATTAGAAAGGCGAACGCACATTAGAAAGGCGAACGCACATTATAATGGAATATGCCTTGGAAAAGCGAACGTGCATTAGAAAGGCGAACGCACATTAGAAAGGCGAACGCACATTAGAAAAGCGAACGCACATTAGAAAGATCACGCATAAGAAAGGCGAATGTGCAGTGCAAAAGAAAATTGTATTCCAATTGAGAAATTCTAAGAAGATTGACTAAATAAGACATGGCTGACTTCTTGGTAAATGTGAGGTGGCCATTTTGAACTTGACATCATTTTCTAGTGGGCTTTTGTGGTTTTGAATGGTTTTCACAATGCAGTCTTCTTAGATGCATTAAGTTTTCGCTGCGATACTTTTCGCTCTTTATCGCGCCCGTTCGCCTTTTTCAGCCGCGAAGTGTGTTTTTTTCGCTTTTTTATAAATAAGGCGAAACGAAGCCCCAAATGGCTCTATTTTCGCTGCGATGTGCTGCGCTAATTATTTGGCGAAAAAGAAAATCCTTTATAAATATGCCCCTTTGTGTCTCTCTCATGTGTTGATGTCAGGTTTAATAGTTAATTGTCATTGTCAACTGATTGTAATATCTACCTCCTGACATTCCTGAAACCAGAAAATATTGTGGTTATTGTGGTAGGTGTGTAATAATTTAGATTCATTCCATCAATTCTAATTCATCGTTTTATCACCTCATTATTTTTTTAATACAATAAAAAATAAACACAATATATATAAATCAAATAACCAGCCTGAGACAATCAATTAATATTATTTTTGAGGTACAGGTCTAGTAGAAGGGGGCAGGTCTGGGACAGCCAGTGGGACACATGTGGCCCCCGGGCCTTAATATGGCCTGGTCTGCCCTTATGTATGGCTTGCTTAAAAGATAATTTTACTCATCTTTCCCATGCTCCACACATAAATCATACCCTAAATATGGGGATTTCTTATACCTACAGAGTTACTTACATAAACTTTCCCTCACTGCTCCTGTCCTCTCTACCTCTCTCAGTCTGTTGGCAACAAACTACGAGAAGATGTGTTCTGCAGAAAATTGCAAAGATGGAACAGGGACTGGTGCAGCTAATGAAAGCTTAGCTAAATAACTGTGCACAGCTAAGGAGAACCCAGAGATGAGGTGGTGCTGAGTATATATATATATTTCTCCTTTAAGAATTTCAAAGTGCAAGTACATTAGCATTTAAAAAATAGCATAAAGATTCCACTGATTAAAATGCAACCAACCTAAAGCCAATACTGATGGCTGACTGTTAAAGAACTTTTAGCTGGGTACACACAGTAACGATAAAGGACCGATACAGTCGGATCCAATGGTACTGGCTCTTTATCTTTACTGTGTGTAACGATCGTGGGGCCTACAAACATTCCCGTTTGTACCATGTATGTAATATAGCATTTAACAATATTATTGTAAACATATTCCCGCTTTACATAAAAGTATAATAAAGAAAAATACAACTTTTTCATTATGGTTTCTATATCATTACAAATTCAGAGCAATATATCTAACCACACACAGAAAGACAAAACACATGCACTTTCTATGCAGTCTAGCTAGCAGCCCTATTAATAACAACAATTCAGATTGTGCTACAATGATAACATTATCTTATAACATTTCCTGTGTATTACTTCCTGGAAAATTTATACAAAAGCAAAAACAAACCAACAAACAAAAAAACCCCAACACACCGCAGAAAGATGCACAGAATTGTATTGCATTTTTTGCATGGTACCCTTAAAGCACAATAAAGTGTAAAAACACATAATTTAAAGATGCAAAATAAAATTAAAACTTTCAAGAACAAATTAACTGCAATTTTTAAAACACTCAATAATTGTGGTCTTTTTAAAATGACTTCAGTCATGCTAACCGATATTAAAGGGTATATCCACCTAAGAAAACTACTTTAGTGGTTTCAGTTTTTTGACCAATAAAACCCGCAGAAGCCCGGAGCAAAAAGTTAAGAAACTTCACGGTCCCAAAATCGTTCCAGTCGGCCAAAAAAATCTTACCCAGCCTTATTGTATCAGCCCTTTGGTTGCCTTTTCAGCAGAATACCATCCCACTATGGGGGCTCACCTGTTGTACTGGAGTCCGGACAGATTATATTTCTGCTCTCTCCTAAAAACCTATTGCAATTCAGGCAGAGAGAGAACAACATTCAAAGGGGAATTCTACCACCAGGTTACATAGAATAGCATGTAGTTTGTAGTGCTTATTCCACAACTGAAATGTTCTGTTTATGTGCCTCATTTCTCAGTTGTCATTCTCTGTTTGTATAAAGTTTCACCATTTGTCTACTACCTATTAGGCTACCTTCAAACGAACAGCAAATGCCATTTGCTGTAAGTTAACTGAGTGGTTCCCTGACGGAATGCTACACGTAGTGTTCCTCTATCGGCAAACATCTGTAACCGCTCAGGTTTTCCGTTCGTCTGAAAGGAGCCTTACTTTCCCAGCAAGGCATTGCTGTTGCAGGAATTGGTTACCTCTAAAAAACCCAATTTGTTTATCTTGTTCTTTCAGCACATACATTGCAGGAAAGCAGCTTGTGTATAGATAGGCCCAATTTCATATCAAGAAAAATGTAGAAGCCAGGAATGCATTACATAAACTTACACATAGCTGTATGCTCCTTGACAGATCATTAACACAAATCATTTTCCAAGGTAAAGTTACTGTAAACAAAGTTGTAATGTCCCCTGTGACTTTAAAGCTTAGGGAATTAGAAACATCACACAATAGTGGAAACTATTGGTTTAGACTGAGAAGGTGTAACATACAATTAATAAACAGAGAATTCTGGGTAATTTCCATGTCTCCATGGTAGCCCTTACAAAATGCTTAACCTAATAAAAAGGTTTTTACAGCATTCCACTAGCTAAATTTAAAACCAGAGAGCCAACCACAGATCGGTTTTGGCTATTGAGCCATCATCGATGTAGCGTTGGCTTCTGGTTTTGCAGTGTGAAGCGCCGATCGACAGACGTCACCAATAAATAAATAAAATAGGGAGAAAACTAGGCTTCGCAGCTCCCCTACAGTTTTTTTTATATACTTTATGTATTAACTAACGATGTACATGTGTTGATATGCAGGTCCCAGCACCCTTTAGCCCTGGCTCTGCTTTTTCCCAAGACCTTCTGCTGTTGTTAACTTATTTCAGCCCTATAGAATTAGGAAGGGATTATACCTCCGGCTACAGAGGACAGTGGGAAACAAACATAAATTATATGAATCATAACATATAAATTGATCATGTTGTATATTTACATTTTTACATTTTATAAAGAGCACAACACAACTCTTACCTTCCTCACTCCCGTGACACAGCAATAAATGTGTTGATTACTGCATTACGGGAGCATAAAAGGTAAGCTGCACTTTGGCCCTACCAATAGTCCTTAGTTCCATAGATTGTAAAGCGAGACCTCAATTTTAAAATCTTATTAATAAGATGTGCTGCAATGAGTTTGAAATGGCAATGGTTCCACAAAAACAGTGTGAACCCCAATTACACTGGGTAGCAATGCCTTTTCAGTTATTTGGGCAATGGAGCTTATATTTAATCACACTGATAGTGGTTAAAGTCACCATTACATTATTATTCACCTGAACTTGTGATTATTATCTTTCATATTTAACATTTCCCATCCTAATATAATTTCTATCGAAAACGCAAACAAAACAAGCACTGCAATATCAGAATCATTTCCAATCACATTATTTATAAATGAATCATACATTAATTCAGACATTCAGTATCTACAATATTTAAATCATTTTTGAATTAATTATTTTCATAATTACCGTGAGTAATTTAAAATGAGTGAATTAATTAGTCTTATATATGTATCTAATAGTAATTTTGTTTGGTATAAGGATTCATTCTAATGTATTGATGAATTCATTTATTGATGATTACATATAAATTTAACTCATGTTTGATGGATGTTTTTCTACATATTGGGTGGCTACTTTTGTGGCCAGTTTGTAGTACAATATAGGAGGCCCGTCCTGCTCCATTTTTCTACATCCTTACAGCATTGCATTATGGATCCTTAATAGCGTGGTTTAGAAATGTTTGTGCATCTATGAGATATGTATAGTACAGTACACTCACTTGCTGACTTTAGTGTGGTCCAAACCATTAAGTAGCAGGATAATAAAGACAGTAGCACATCAGTTAGTAGCTATTGTGGCCTTTTGTCATATTATTACATGGAGATATGCTGTTTTTCCCTAGGATGCTACAAATAGTTATATTAATCATTTTTTTAATGGTTCTTGTTCTGTTTTCCATGTAAAAGACACCTGTATTTTAACTTTGGCAACTTATTACACTCTTGGCTGTAGGTTATATAATACACAATTGTTTGGTAGGTGTTTGTTAACATTGCTGATTTTAACTGTTTCAGGGTATGATGGTTGAGGGACCACCCGGAACCGAAGGCCCTGCGGTATGTATAATCCCCAAGCCTTTCTCTTGCATTCATTAACATATTTCATGAAACCTGCAAACATCCATACTTTTCCTTTTTTACTGTTGGTTTTTCCATCTCTGGACCATTTTTCAATAATAGTACAAATGTGACTCAGCACTCAGCAGTATACAATACAGCCAAAAGTAGGCAGGATTTAAAAAATGTTTTCAACATTAATAGCTCATTAAGCAGAAGGTTCCTAATTTCTTTCCCAAGTATCTAGTGAGCATGCCTAGAAAACCACAGAAATCCTAGATATGATTTTGACTATTTCAATATAGGGTAGAGGAGGGTTGTTATTCCTACCCAAATTATTGGAGTGTTTTAGTGCTGTTGTGAATGATCCGACCTGATGGATAATCAATGAGGCCCATTTCTGCTGACTGAGTGCTCATACATTAAACAATCCATGGGCGAAATGGCTGTTTGTTACAGGAGATCACGCGTGTGTACTAGCCTTCCATCTTTGAGTCATAATTGCAACTGTAGCTATTGTAAAAGTATCAACCGAGACAACGTAATACACTGTAAACAGTACAATAAACAATTATAGAGAAAAGGCTAAAATGTGTAAAACATGATTGAAAAGGATAAATTGAGCTGTTTATATACAGTATACCACATGGGAAGGGGAAGATTAATGTTAAAATATACAAAGTGAAAACACGAAGCACCCAGCCTGTACAAACAGTATATTACTAAGTGATACATGAGCTATTAAAAAGTGGGTATTCCTATGACTAGGCTTTGCTTTTATTTATAATTACTGATACTGATACGTATTTTTTTCATCCTAAAGGGTCTGACTGGGCCACCTGGAACACATGGAGCACCTGGACCAGTGGGTGATCCTGGAGAGAGGGTAAAACTTCTGCATTATACAAAGAAACAATTCTATATCCAGATATATTTTGTTAATACTTATTGTATAGTATTGTGTTGTAAAATTCTCATTTCACTATGTGCTAGGGTCCCCCTGGCAGGCCAGGACTATCCGGAGCGAATGGATTACCTGGACAGCCAGGCAGCTCTGTCATGCTTCCGGTAAGTCAGTAAGATATAAAACTAAAGCTAAAATCTGGGAAGGTTGGAGCATTCATTATTTGCTTTTTTTTTTGTTGCAATTTTCGAGATTGGAATTCTATAATTTTCAGGTTTTATCGAATTTCCGATAAATATTGAAAATCTAATGCAGACATTCGGAAGCAGAAAATTCTGTTATAAATTGATTTTTGAAAGGTTGATACATGCTCTGTATCTGTATACATGCATTGATAACATTTCTCAGTTTCCAATGTAATTTGTACAAAGCTAATATTTATATTAGATAAAAAAATTTAACCATTTAAATTTCTTAACATCTTGATTTCCCATTGACTTCCATTGGGTTCGATTTAAAATTTAGAAACCTTTTTGAAAAGCCAAGTAACTAAACTGGTCAGTTCGTTCATCTCTAGCAATGTTTTACCCATGTACACATGCCATATAATTGTTCTGCTAGTTCGCCCAATAATCCTGGGGCACCCCCTGTGAGTAAAGGAGGTAGGGGGGGAGTTGGTTTACTGGATTTCACCACTCTTCCTCTCCATAGAATAGAACAGGCTATTAGTTACGACCAAACAGGTTTTTTGAAGGGGAATAGCGTTGGCTGAACTCACTGAAATTTGTTCCACAGATTTGCGGATTTTCAAAAAAATCCGAAAATGTGAAAATCCGCAAGCGGACCTATTGAAGTCAATGGCAGTAAAAAAAGTTCCAGCAAAAATTAAAGGGAAATTTCAGTGGAAAATATCCTTATTTTTAAAATTCTTTCTATTTAACATCAATGTAATCAAGTTGATATAAATGGCCAAGTGCAACTTACTTTATTGACTTTCAGTTTGCCTCTCCCCCATTCACAGTTTCGGTTTGGCAGTAGTGGGGGATCCAAAGGTCCTGTGGCGGCAGCACAAGAAGCACAGGCCCAAGCTATCCTGCAACAGGCCAGGGTGAGTTCTGATACACTGGGTATATGGAAAATAACAATTTATAAGTGTTCATCTCTTAATAAACTCCATTTTCTTCAATCCCCCACCAGCTGGCTCTGCGTGGACCCTCTGGACCCATGGGATATACTGGGCGATCAGGACCTTTGGTAAGTGCCACAAACAGGCATCCACATGCACGGGGGGGTATTTCTAGAATGACTGTTCACTACTGATATTTCCAGGAGCTATGAATTGTATTATATTGATTAGCTACATCACTATAACTAGGAGATAATGAATAGTAATGTGATTACAATTGTTGGTATTACAAAAAGATGTCAAATATTAATTTGTTTGGATCTTTCACACTGTTCATTGTTATATGTAGTGGAGCCTTCTTAAAACACACTCATATATGTTATATAATATAGCATAAAATAATATTGTCCAGTTTATTAATAAATGAGGTTACAAGACACGGCCACTTAATTGCCTTTTGCCAATATCAGAAGGTGCCTCACCTTTAGCCTGTAGCTGATGTAAATTGTAACAATGTAATTGTGGGTATGCAAGATATTGTGATGGGAATTCCTTTGATTGTTGTCATTGTCCCTGGGATTGTTTTATTTGCTCTGTTTGTTACTTTGTTTACAACTCTAATGATTACTATTTCATGTGATGGTGTTTTTGCTATTTCAGGGCCCTCCTGGAAATCCTGGAGTAAAGGGTGAACAAGGAGATATTGGATCTCAGGTTTGTTGTTTTTTAACTGTAAATAAAAAAAAACAATTATGAATAAAGTTGTATATAAAAAGTTCTCATCTCTTTTTGTAGGGACAAAGAGGACCCCAAGGACTGTCAGGCCCCCCAGGAAAAGCAGGAAGAAGAGTAAGCATCAATCTTTAGATAATGTCATCTTCTGGCTAGTTTTAGTGGGAATTCTGGGAAAGGGTTGTGTATATATTGAATAATATACCTACTGTAAATACAGTCAGTGTATGTAGCCAGGCACACCAGTCTTAATTCAAACCATTCTTTATTGACGTGACGTTTTAGAACCAAACTGGTTCCTTCTTCAGACAAACATTTCTCTATTGTAAGTCACATATCCTATTGTAAGTCACATATCCTATTGTAAGTCACATATCCTATTGTAAGTCACAGAGGAGTTCCGTGACCATATATAAGCAGGAGGCTGCAGGCTGACTCTGAGGCAACTTATACATAAACATTGCTTCACTGCAACTTCACAGACCCTCATTTGTTACAGATTCTCCGTGCACCTGCCCCCATCCTTCTCCTTCCCACTAAATTACACAATATACTAAATGCACTGACATCTTACCCACCTACGCAGCAATGCGCTGATTATAATAATATTATCTTACAGTTGCAGGGGTGCTTCTAGGGTTACCTTGGGTAACCAGAAATATTGTTGCGGAGCTAGAAGCTGCATCTTCATCAGATGCATGTGCAGCTTCCAGCACCAAAACATGATTGTGTGAGTTAATAAACTCTTGTCTCTTTCCATGTACTTTGCTGGTTGCACAATATCTGTTGGCTGCTGATTTCCTGCATTAGAAGTAGGTGATCGGGAGCTGAGTTGTCAGTTCAGTGTCGGGAGGGGAAAGAAACGAGTGAAAAGGTCAGTAACAGTTCCGGAATGTTATAATTGGTGCGCTACTATGTAGTAGTGCACCGATTATAATGATATTATTGTACAGTTGGGTCTCATAGAGGCCCATTAAGGGGGTAGATTATAATATTATAACCTATCCCTGTAGTGGATTTCCATGGGAGGAACTGTAAGATTATAGTCTTATAATCTTACAGTTCCAGGAGGAGAAGGAAACCAGAAGCCACAAAGGGGTAGGTTATAATAAATAATTCACCCCCAACTGTAAATTAAAGGGATATTAGAAGTCACCTTGGAGTTCCGTGCCCTGTATAAAAGGTACTCGGCCTGCGGCCTTGTGCTTTTATATGGTCACGGAACTCTTCGGTGACTTCTAATATCCTTATAATTTACAGTTGGGGGTGCATTATTCACTATATAATCCAATGGGATCCAATTATAAAAATATTCTTATAATTGGTGCACTATGTAATAGCACGTGGATTATAACCAGGAAGTAAGGTCACTTGCTCATAAAACCCCAGCCTCACCCCCCCTACTCCCGCCTGTGGCTAAACACTGCCACAATAATTCTTGTAGTGCCCTTCAACATCTCCATCTGGAAAAGGAAACCAAAGCACATATCATTATTTGGGGGGTTAGGGGATGTTGTGAGGGGCAGGAGAGGTGACACTGCTGGAGCACCATTATTTAAGAATGGGGAATGAGAGACAATGACTGACTGTGAACCCATTAATGCCTTCAAATGAGAGGGAAAGGGGCGGAGCCAGCAGCCTCCTGCTCTTATATGGCCACACAACTAATCTTACTATATAAAAGCCCTGTGTATGCATGTATGTCTCCTTTTCTATTGGTCCAACTCAATCACATGCTTGCATTCACACCACATATTTGTCCAACTCATACTTGTCTCTTGGTCCAACTCAATCACATGCTTGCATTCACACCACATATTTGTCCAACACAATACTTTCCTCTCAGTCCAACTCAATCACATGCTTGCATTCACATCACATATTGGTCCAACTCTGTGCTCTCATAATTCACACATTTGAAGGAAGATAATAAAGCCATTAAAATTTATGCTGCACTGGAGCAATGGGTCTCAAAGTAGCATCCAGAGTTTCAGAGGCTTCCATAGTAGAAATGAATAAAAGTTCGTTATGACGTCATTCAGATGCCCTGTCATGGCGCAGAAGCCGTAAGAATTTGAAGATGAGTATTAGAAGCATATAAACCCTTGAAAAAGCTGCAAAAAGCGGCAAAGCATGTTGGACCCATAAGGAAATTATCCAAGTCTGGATTTTAAAGGGTATCTCCACTCCAAAATCATCTTTTTTCTGTTGTGTAGGGGACCCCCCTCCCAGCCCTTAACAGTGTTCCCTCGAACACGACTCGCAGGCCTGCATACACAGGTTAAAGTGCTGCGCACAAAAAATCTGCTAGAATATAGGTAATGTGGTGTGGAGCGCACAAAATGTTATCTTATATGCACACAGAAAATATATTACTGTGCTCACAGCCGATTTAAAATTAGAGGTAACACTGATCCTGAGCGCTAGGTTTAAAACTTTAAAAAGTGCAGAAAAACATACTTACCATCCTTCGGTTTCCTTTGCCTCTAATGCTACTTCCGGGAACGGAAGAGCTCTCCTGTGCATGGCAGAGTCCTCCAGGAGGACAGGGAAGGGGCAGATACATTTTACACAAGAAGGCTCCTACTCTTCAATAGAGATGGACTGGATCGCAGATAAGAACCTGCTTCCACAGCAGTCCTTCTGCAAATCGCAGATCTAGCGGATTTTGCGGAATTCCACTCTGCAGACTTTTTTGAGCTGCGTTGGAAAATGTGAGAAATTTCTAAAATTTTAATTTTCAAGGAATTTTCAAAAACTTTGTAAAAATACAGTATCTGACTGTAAATGGCTCTGGGATCTGGGAAATGGTCTTTCTTTCTGAAATAATCTGATTGTAGCCAATTCTGATTGGTAAAGAAATTGATTGGATCTGATTGGTTAGTATACCAATAAGATTCTTCCAGAAAGAATACCAATCAGATTATTTCTAAAATAATCTGACTGTAACCAAGTCTGATTGGATACAATCAGTTTCTTTCAAAAAGAATCTGATCGTTATACTAACCAATCCGATTAAAATTCTTTTCCAATAAGAATTGGGTACAATCAGATTCTTTCAGAAAGCATACCAATAAGATTCTTTCTGAGAGAATCTCATTGTAACTAATTCTGACTATTTCAGAATTCTTTCAGAAAGACTCTGATTGGTTAGTATACCAATCAGATTCTTTTCCAATCAGAATTGGTTACAATAAGAATTTTGTATCTGATTTTACAAATTTTTTGAAAATTCTAATTTTCGAAATTCGAATGCAGAATCTTGAAAAACTGCGATTTTGAGGAAAGCTTTTTTCTTTTTTTAAAGTTCTGAATATATGTACGTGTTCCCCAGACCATTTCCCAGGTTCCAGAGCCTTTACAGTAAGTTACCATTGCTATTTTACCTTATATTTTGGCGGATCTTTTTTCCTCCCATTGACTTGGGTTTTTCTGCAGATTTTTCCAAAAATCCATGAATCCACAGACGGTACAGATTTTAGCAGTTACTCCCATCTCTACTCTTTTTTCTGGAATAGACCCTGAAGGGCAGCCATAAGGTGCAGAGGAGAAAGGTAAGGTTTTTTTAAGACTATACAGTGGGGCCAGTAGTGGGTTTTAGTTTTGGTGGTGGACATGGCCAGTAAAGAAAAATGGAATTTAAAGGGCATGTCCACCCCCAAACCTATAATTCCCCCCACTACTGGCCCCAATCTGTAGTGAATAAAAATCCTTACCTTACATCCCAGCTCCAAATGGTTCTCCAGTAGTCCCCGCCCAAAGTCCCAAAAACTGCCCACCAGGAGGTTGGCAGAGTCCAGGGCATGCGCACTGCAGCACATCTCCCCCTCCCTCCCCCTCCCTCCCGTTTTGCGATCCCTCCCCCTAGAGTAATTTGCCAAATAATAGTTTACCTTCCCCCAGCCCCAACCGCTGTAAATGATTTCTTAGAAAGTGCCCCGATAGTTACTTACCTTCCCTCTATCCTCCAGCGTTCTGTGCAGCCGGCATCCGCGTCCGTGATTGGCTGCCTCTCAGCCTATCACAGATGCGGCTGCTGGTCCTGTCCCCTGCTTGCAGTTCTGTGCAAACAGAGGGACGGGACTGTGCGGCGGAGGATAGAGGGAAGGTAAGTAAGTATCGGGGCACTTTCTAAGAAATCATTTATAGCGGTTGGGGCTGGGGGAAGGTAAACTATTGTTTGGCAAAAATTTAGTGAAAGTTAGTGAAATGCCCTTTAAATCATTTTTACCGTTGAAGCCTCTGAAACTCTGGATGCTGCTTTGAGACTGATTTCTCCAGTGAGGCATATATTATATTGGCTTTTACATTGCACTTGAAATAAAGGACACATAAGGAAAAAAGGTAAGTGTCTTTTTATCTTTTTTATTTATGGTTTAATGTATAGGGCTTTATGCATAGGATTTTTAAAGAGATAAGTTATTAATACTATACTATCTCTATTTTATTCTTTGTAACACAGTTGAGAGGAGAAGTTATTAATACTATACTATCTCTATTTTATTCTTTGTAACACAGTTGAGAGGAGGGGGCTCAGTCCTGACAAGATAATACTGGGGTACCTATCAAATTTGTGTGGAACAGGGACTTTGCAGCACTCTCCCAAGAATTTGACCCATTCTGCAGCACAAGGGAGGATTTACAATTAAGATATATATATAAATAGACAGACAGACAGAGACCGACAGATAGACAGACAGACAGACAGACAGATAGAGAGACAGACAGACAGACCGACAGATAGATAGACAGACAGACAGAAAGACAAACAGATAGATAGACAGACAGACTTTCCTCAGCCTCACTGTCAGGTTGGCTTAGAGCTGCTTTTGCCACAGCAGAGTTTCAAGCTGGATACATAGTGACAGGCAGTGGAAAACTGTGTTTGGCCCCCAGAAAAATGCGCCCAGTCACATTGGTGCCGCTGCGACTTTTTGACTTGTATCCATATAATTTACAGTAGGGGTAAGATATCTACTATATAATATCTAAATTTCATCAACAATACTGCGTGCAAATCAGAGCTATTAAATAAATAAATAAACTACGCAGTCCTACACATATTCTAATTATCTTACTGGTTTTTCCCATTTTTTTATTTTGCAACTCATTTTCAATTCTTTTTTCTTCTCACAATTATTTCCCTTATATTTACCTTTTTGTACCCAGGGTCGTTCTGGTGCCGATGGAGCTCGTGGTCTCCCTGGTGAATTTGGAATGAAGGTATAAGGATTGTGAATCATTTTCCTTTAGAGATAAAACCTGAACATATTTCTCTGGGTATAACAGAATTCTGTTCCTGTCACAGGGAGATCGAGGCTTTGATGGACTTCCTGGTCTACCTGGAGAGAAGGGCCACAGGGTAAGAAACCACAACTGCTACAGGGCATTTACATATAGGTAGTGGGGTCTTACAGATTCTGGCAGTCAGGTCTGTGGAAATGATCCATAAGGTATTATTTCAATCTTGATGTCATCTACTGCACACATGACTAAAAGCTGCTACCTGGAAGAACCAGAGGTAACAGAACATTGGGCAGCATTTCAAGTGAGACTGACACTTTTCAGCTTTTGGAGGTGATTTAATATATACAATTTTTCATTTGAGGGGTGAACTTTCCTTTTAATTTTATATTTTTAAGTGGGGCTTTTTTTATAGTTATTTTATGTCTTATTTTTAAATATAATTGTGTACAATATGATTAGGGAAACACAGTGTTCTGTGGTGTTGGTTGCTATCTATTTATACTTTGCTGGTGCGCTAGACCTAGTGGGTAGAATGTTCCCCTATATAAGGTACTTATTACAGGGTTATTCAATAAAAGTTCTTATCGTTTAAAATGGTGCTAATTTTGCCCCAACCAATCAGATGTTAGTTTACAAATGTTAAATAAGATCTGATTTGTTGGGGCAAAATTAGCAACATTTTAAAGGGCAACTATAGTGAAAAAAAAACTTTGTCTCCATACAATGTATAGATCACTTAGTATAAGCTGCCTTACTTTCATGTTGCTGTGTGGCTTAGTTTCTTCACACTGGCAGAAGTTTGTAACAAGATGTGTAGTCCCCCTCCCCTCTCTGTCTACTCCCCCTCAAGCAGTGAAGGGCTGTATACAGAGTCTGAGCATGGTCAGTTGAAAGGACTTTAAATGAAGCGCTGACATCCTGTTGACCCCTCCCTTCCAGAGCTAGACTGCAAGCAATAAAAGTGTGGGATAAAGTAGCAATATGCTGAAGGGAGGGGAAGAGGGGGAGAGAGGAGGACAAGTGGTGCTGAGATTCTTTTAGTTACTGAACTCTGCCTCTGCCTGTTCTCTAACTTTGCTAATTGTTATTTATTTTTGCACCTAAAGTTCATATCTCTCCTCCTGCTTAGCTGAGATCATAATCACTGAAGACAAGAGTCAGTGTAGCAGCAGCTGTAGTGAGACCTTCACAAACACAGTGATACTGCTTGTTATCCTGATACATTTCATTTGCTTTAGTCTATATATTTCATAGATTGCACTGTATGTCTTGTTTGGTATATAGTCTGTATTACTGTATTAGTGTTCCATTTGAGTCACTGGTTTTGTATGTATATAAGGAATTTGTTTTTGGGGGGGGGAAGGGGCTGTTTTATGTGTGTTATCTCATATTGCTGGGTTGATGGTTTATTGATTGTGTTTAGCTCTACAGCATTTGACTGTGTTGCACATGGTACTTACAGTGTGGGTGAAGGAGTGGTTGACAGTACTGCAGGGGAGCTTTGGATTGTGTGGGTGTGTGCCTTTGAGTGACAGATGAGGTGTAGCAGCTCATACAAATCACGGTATATTCAAATGCTTATATCTCTGGGACTATGAAGAATTTAAAGAAACCCTGGTGGTTGGGATGACTTATAGGATATATTAGAAGGAATTAAAAAAAAACAATTTTCTCACTATAATTGCCCTTTAAAGGGCATGTCCACCACCAAAACTATAATCCCCCTAACTACTGGCCCCACCATGTAGTGTAGTTTAATCCTTACCTAACATCCCAGCTCCATAGGGTTCTCCTGTAGTCCCCCCCCAAAGTCCCAAAAAACTGCCCACCAGGAGGCTAGCAGAGTCCATATAGGACTCTGCCTCCTACCTGGCCTCAGGTAGATTTTTGCCATGCGTACTGCAGCCCTTCTCCCCTCCCCTCCCCCTCCCTCTCCCTCCCTCTCCCGATTCCCTCCCCCTAGCATTTAATCCTTGTAGTATAGGCTTCCCACTGGTCCCCCACCCCCAACCGCATCATTTTTATTTTAAAAGCTCCCCAAACTCTTACTTACCTCTCCTCTTTCCTCCGCTGAAGTGAGCTGCCGGCAGTCGCGTCCGTGATTGGCTGCCGCTCAGCCAATCACAGACGCGGCTGCCGGTCCCGCCCCTCTGCTTGCATTTCTCGCAAGCAGAGGGCCGGGAGCGCGGCGGAGGAAAGAGGGGAGGTAAGTAAGAGTTTGGGGAGCTTTCTTAAAATAAAAATAATGCGGTTGGGGCTGGGGGACCAGGGGGAAGCCTATATTAAAAGTAAGATTTAAGGGTGGACATACCCTTTAAATACATTGACTTACAGAAAAGTAAAGCAAAGTATTTAGGGGCAAAAGCAGTAATTTAGAACGCTGAATATTATTTTCTGTTAAATTGCTATATTTTTACCGTAGTTCTCGTTTGCAGACAGCACTTCCATAGCACTGCATGCCTTTTAAATTAAAAACCAAGACCTGATGTAAGCATGTTAGTGCTATTATTTAACTTACCTTTTTTTATTCACAGTTGGTAAAACATTTTGATGTCTGGTTTTAAAGGGGCAGTGTATAGCACATGTGACATTTTATTTTTTGTTTCTTTAGGGAGATACTGGTCCTCAGGGCCCTCTTGGAAGTCATGGAGAAGATGGAGAAAGGGTAAGATGATGATTTTTAAGAACTTCTTTTTAAATACTAACTAGTTAAATAAAATTATCAACTCTTCTACCAATGTTTGTTTTACAGGGTTCAGATGGAGAAGTTGGTCCCCGTGGTCTCCCTGGAGAGCCAGTAAGGAAAACCAGTAAATTTTAGCCATCTTTCTATAAGTCCCTGTGCATCAAAAAAGGTCAACAAAATACATCCACACGGAATTAAAAATAAAAATAGTAAAAAATTAGTGTTAAAACACAAAAGGGGTTTAGCCTCCTTTGTACTATGATGGTCTTCATTTACACTGCTTAATAACAGAATATTAAAAAATGGATGCACAAAATGCGTGCAGCAGTGTGTTGTCAAACGCAACACATTGCAATGCATATAGTGAAAACATTGGAATGGATGATAAAAGTGCATAGAGACATTCATAGCTCAAACAAAGCCTTCATGTAGCAGTAATACATCTAGAAATAAAGTACAGTCTGACTCGGACCTGGGACCTGGCACGGAACCCCTTGGTTCTAAAATCCGAACGTTCCGTCTGAAACCAAGTGGATTGTTTGGATCTCAGGACATATTTTCGAGGGTTATTGAAAGTACTAAGTACGAAAATGACCTTGTACAATCGATAACCCTGGAAAATATGATCAAAAAGTAGTTTCCGATCGTATTTTCCAGGGTTATCAAACGTTCAAGGTTATTTTCGAGGGTTATCGAAAGTAATCTCGTACATTTGGTAACCCTCAAAAATACACTCCAAACCCCATAAAGTACGTTCCATTTGCGGATTTTCGGATCTTCAGTTTTTTCCCGAGTTCTGTAAAGCTGAAAACAGAACGAAACTTCGGCTGTGCGTAAGTACCTATGACTTGTATGGGAGCTTCAGAGAAAGGAAAGATTATACTGAAAGTGGGATTTTGGGGGTAATCTAATTAAATAGTTTGAGTTATTTTGGGTCTGGAGGTACTTAAACAAGAACAAATGTCAGCTGCACATGATTTAACCTCCTTATAAAGTTCCCATACTGTAAAACTTATAATTACTATAACGCAGCTTATTCAGGAATATCCCCACTTATTTGCCATAAATACCCCGTCAGTGAAAGTAAAAATGAAGACCCTATGTCAGTGTCCACTGCAGAAAAACATGGCAAAAACACGCTTGTTTGGGCAGAATAATTATAAAGTGATTCATTATAGTAGTGCTTGTGAAGGTTCTCATTCATCCAGGTCATGGTATATCTGTTGTATTCAATTAGATCAACTGGACTTGAAGTCTTGAAGAATTCTGAATTGAGAAAGCCAGTCGGATGACTAGCAAAACGTCTTCAAGAACTAAACTTCAAGTCCAGTTGATCTAATTGAATACAACAGATATTCATTATAGTAAATGAAGACAATAAAATTTAGATGCTCACTCCTCCCCTTCCCCGTCTGAGGGTTGAGTAAACATTAATGTCAATAGAGAATTAATGTTAGAGAAGTTATGTTTGATGTAGCTGTCACATAGAGCAGATCAATAAATCATTTTTTTAATACAATATACAATAATTGCTTTCATTTACCATTTATTTAGGGAGTCAGAGGTTTGCTTGGACCTAAAGGCCCCTCTGGGATTCCAGGGCCCCCAGTAAGTAAATATCTAAATCATCCATTATATTATTTTATTTTGGGACAAATGTATTCATTTAAATGAATCTGTTCCTTTATAGGGAGTGAGAGGTATGGACGGACCTGTAGGACCAAAGGGAAACATGGTAAGATAATCAAATCTGTCAGATGTGTAGGGTATAAGGGAATATACACAAGAGTAGGTTGTATGTGTGAGATAAAGTGATTCGTTTTTCTGCTCTTCTGGGCAGGGACAAATATGAATGGTTTAAACAATTGTAAAAAGCTGCAGAATATGTAAGCGCTAATGAGAAAAAAATACATAAAAACTGACAACAAGGTAGGTGTAGGCTCTATACTGTGTTATCCACATTCTAGGTCTCTATCCTTTATCTTTAGTTATCCAACAAAACTCTACTTAATAGTCAAAAATGTGAAAGGTGAGTGTATCTGTTTCTCCCTATCACATTTCTGGTTCTATCTAATTTAGTCCTTCAGCTGTCTTAGTTATCCATGGATTAAATAAATTCTGTTACTTATAACAGAATATTCTATAATGCACAGTGCAGTATTACAGGATTTTTTCTAGTTAAAACAGTAGTTTGGGTTCTGATTATGTTCACCGTTTGAATTTTAGGGTCCACAAGGTGAACCTGGTCCCCCAGGACAACAGGGAACTCCAGGAACTCAGGGACTTTCCGGGCCACAGGGGGCCATGGGACCTCCAGGAGAGAAGGTACGATGAGGGGGTGGAGAATTCGGACACAGCTATCCTTAATTAAGGACATAATGTTGCTGTAGATATTCTCTTAGTCTAACTACTTCAATTTCAATTTACAGGGGCCACAGGGCAAGCCTGGACTACCTGGCATTCCTGGGTCTGATGGACCTCCTGTAAGTATAAATATATATATGTATATCACATTAGGTATACTATAACAAGGTCAAAATATATTGGTTATCCATGGCAATCCTTCAAGTACCATACCATCGGACTGGACTGTTGGGGCCCACCAGGAAATCTGAAACCAGGGACCCACCCAAATGAGATTAGGGTGTCACCTAACATTTCATATCTCTATATCTCATTTACATGGCAACCTTACTCATACTGACTCATATTGTTTATTAAAAGGCATTTTATACACATAATATGTACGAACGGCCCTTTCGCCCAATAATCGTGCCCTGTATGGTCACATTAACGGCCGAAACAGCGTTCGCTTGTGGATCGCTGCCCAATTCGCCGGGCGGATCCCATACAAGGCACGATTATTGCCCAAAAGGCCCGTTCCTACACATCATGGGTCGCGGGTCAGTAACCGCGATCGCACATGTGTACGAACCTTCACTGTCCCTTTGGCTCTGTATCTATGTATAGCACTAGATAAAAAGATTAGATGCAGACCACTCAAGTGCTTATCAGATTTAGTCCATCAATCACATACACAGGACGTTTTGGGGTAAACCTTGTCCCCTCAGGTGTTGTAAATGAAAAAGGGTACATGGTGATTCCCAAAATGTTGTGTGTGTGTGATTTATGAAATAAATCTGCAAAGCACTTGAGTGGTGTGCGCTTCTAATCCTTTTATGTTGTGCTGTATAAAAGTGCTATATAAAAAATCATACATGGTGATGATGGTTACAGCAGCCTTTACTGAGTGCAGGCCACATGATGGTTTAAGTCAGCTGTGGTTTGGCAGGGTTAGCAAGTGTTTATATTATTTAGAAAATATTTACTATTACTATATATTACTCTTGAAGTCAAGGCACAATTTGAAAGACCAAGAACATTTCTCAATAGAACTGCTTGTAGAATTGTCAGAAATATATTGCTAGATGAGAAAAACATGTGGGAGCAAATGATATGGAGTATATATATATATTGGTAGATGCAGGGCCGTTTTTAGGCATAGGCCAACTAGGCAAAATGCTAGGGTGCCTATGGTAAACCTGGGCACCCAGTGTTCTCCCTAGCGTCTCCCCGTCAGCTTTTACTTGCTCTGTTAGACCTGCTCTCCTTGTTCTGCTGTAATGTGTAACATTGTAGTTAGTAGAGCCTGAACTCAGCTCCCTTGGAAACTTGGAAACAAAGGTACAAATGAACTGAAGGTGCAGGAAGGAGGGGGGAGGATGAGCTCAGCTAAAAGGGCTGATAAAAACAAATTTAAAGGACATGACCACCCTGAAAATCAATTTTTAGGATAAGGTAGGTTTGTCCCAACGGGGGCACAAATAACTGTCGTTAGCGACAATAGTTGCCATGGCCAACTATTGGGAAATTATGGCCGATCGTGCAGTTCCCTATGGGTCTGCATGCCTATGATTTACCAAGTCTGATTGCCCGTTCGTCTGATCCGGAGGAACAGGCAATAAGTCAATAAATTTTTAGCATTTCTTAGTAAACTCTCTTTTGCTTGAATTCTGGCAAATTAACATTTTACCACCATTTATTGATCAAAGTGCATGAAAATCTAATTAAACCTGACATTCTATACTTAATAGTATTACAGATGTCAACTGTTTTTTTCCCCTTCATACTGAGAAGGTTGGACTAGATGGATGGATGTCTTTATTCAACGTAAAAATACTACGGTATATTAAAAATAGCAAAAACTAAACATGAATTATTTATTTTATACCTGCTATGTATATGCAATGATATATAGGTGAATTATTTCACAATGTTTCTTTCCTCTTTTCAGGGTCACCCAGGTAAAGAAGGCTTAGCTGGGACAAAAGGCAACCACGTAAGTTGGAAGAATGAGGAGTTACACTTGTGTTGCGCCATGATTAAAGAGTATCGCCAACCTAAATATATATACTTTGTCTATATTGCAGCTCACCCTTGCCCACCCCCAACTGCTGGGTTAGATTTCTAAAAAACGAATTAGAATCATACTTACAGCCCCTCTCTCCCACGGTTGTCTTCTCTAGCTTCCTGTTTGCCAGAACTATTAAGACAGCTGCAGTAATGAAGGGCTGCAATTTAAGAAAATGTTATATTGCAAAGTGGAACAGCAGCCAGAGAGGGATTCGGAGGGTGGGAGGGAGGGGGGAAAGGGCTCCCCTGCATATGCTACTCTCCTCTCAGAGGACAAGGAGGAGGCAGAAACCTTTCCTACAGGAAAACACCTCCTACTCTTCAGTTTCCTGGACTTTGGACAAGCACTGCAGGAGATCCATAAGGAGCAGAGATGTAAGGCAAGGATTTTTTAAACTAAACAGTGAGACCAGTAGTGGGCTAAATTTTAGTTTTGGGGGAGACTGGCCCTTTAATGTAATTCAACAGTAATCTAACAGTAATGTAACAGTAATGTAACAAAAATGTAACTAATCAAAAAGTAATTTAACTGTAATCTAACAGTCATCTAAAAGTAATCTAACAGTAGTTTAAAGGATAACTATACTCTAAAAATAAACTTTTAAAAAAATGGAAAGTACCTGGGGCAGGTAGGTAGGATTTATTATTCCTACCTCCCAGTTTTGTTTTGTTGAGGCGGTACAGTATGTACAGTTTTCATTTGCCAGGTTAGTCCTGGACTATTCCTGTATTAAAGATAAGTGCTGAAGCCAGGAGGAAGACTGGAAGAATTAGTTTTCTTTGGGAAGGTGCTCCTCACAGAAACAATATTGGGAGGTAGGAATTACCAATCCTATATCACTGTCTTAAGTACTTTTCATTTAAACAGTTTAAAAAAAAAAAAACTTTATACACACAATAGTTCTCCTTTAATAGTAGTGTTTTCTAACTAAATTATATTTTTTCAAGCTAGGAGGCATCATTTTATGGTAGCCATACAGGAGTTTGTTCTTCTTTTAGTTTTTTTTCCCATCAATCAGTAATTTAAATTCTTTAAATCCATCACTTGGAACATCCAGGCTTCGTTCACACTACAAAGTGCTTTAAATTTATGATAATGTATATGCTTTATGCAAAATAATCACATTAATAAAGGATACGCATTTAAAAAGGAAATTTTATTTAAAAAGGAATCGCTTTAGTAAAGAATAGGGATGGCCCAGTTCGTGGATCCGAACCCGAACTCGAACGGCGGATATTATGGAGGATTTCTCGTATTTTCGAAAATATGGGAAAATACGAGAAATCCTCGTAAATTCAAAATCTCTTGGATTTTTCACATTTTTGGACGGAACAAGCCACATTTTCGGGTCCGTATTTTCGAAAAATCCCCGTATTTTCGCAGAATCCTCGTTTTTTCGAAGAACGGATTTTGCCAAACTTTTACTTTAATATTTTTTAATGGGTCTGCTCACGGATTTTCGAATGTTTCCGAAAATTTGCGGATCCTCGAGCGGACCGGATTTTGCGAAGTTCGGACATCTCTAGTAATACAGAGATGAAATTAATACAGATTTAGAAATCATATGGTTATGGGTTCAATTCAATTTGAACCAACAGTCGATCATTTTATCCAAGAAGTTTATTGAAATGTTAACAATGTAGCACAAGTGATCTGTGTATGGCTAGGTTTAATAGGCCTGGTTAACATGGCTCAGCCAGGCCTCAATATCCCTGAATAACAGACCAGCGAGTATTTGGTATTTACATTGGTACTTATAATATTTCTGATCCTGTGGCCCATTTAAGGGATCGGAGAAGTTCAAGGTTAGATATCTGGACTCAGTAGCGCCAGGGAAAAGTAAGTATTGGATTGGATAAGGGGGGGGTTATATCTAAAAGTTTTTGTAGGGGTGAATATTGCAGACTGCTTTGACCCTTTTTGTAACTGCTACCTCGAAGAGGTGAAGCCTTAGTGCTGGGTGCCATTGGTGAAGAAAGGCTTAGATCCAGTGACCAATATTTCTTTCTTCTATCCCCTGCCCCAACCCAACCAGACCCAGTTGGAACATCCAGGACAACCAGATAATGTCAGTATCATTGCAGCCCTGTGGTAATAGGAAAATGAAGGATATATTGTTGTAAGGTTTCAGTGGCCAGGCCATTCTAGTCTAAAAAAAGACCTATAGCCTATTGCCAATACTGGTAGAGTCACCATGGTAAATGTTCTTTATTCTAGAACTCTTAATCAAAGCACCACAATTCACCGTGTGATTGTTTTACTCATCTATAAAGGGACATTTGTCTCATCCTGTCAGTGTGTTGCTTAAATTGGATACAGAATGATTCTGTTAGGAAAGCTTATGTTGTTTACATAATATTTAACACTGTCATTGTTTCTCCTTGACAGGGCCCTACTGGTGTACAAGGCCCTATTGGTTACCCTGGGCCACGTGGTGGGAAGGTGCAGTATTGAATGCCATGTCTTTGTGCTTTACGCCCAGTTACTAAATTTCACTATAACACTTATTTCCTCCCACATTCATTTTTTATCCCCCCATTTTTTTATTATGTTATCATTATTCTCCTGTGTTTTTTTTATTTTCCTTTTCTGCTTACATAGTTTTTTTTAATCATTGGCCTCCCTTTACTCTTTATACCACCACTCTTTGGTGTCCAGTTTTGTCTGACTCTGTTGCTTTACTCTACAGGGTATTGATGGCATCCGTGGTCTAAAAGGACATAAAGGTGAAAAGGTACCCAAAGGAAACCCCAACACTGGCTTAACATTCTTACTCTCCCTAAATACATTGCTTACTGCTTTTCAGTTCACCATATGCACACATTAAATTACTTTATCCCCCCAGTAACTATTTGCGATACATGTTCATTACACCTGTCAGGCTATTTTATTTAATATGTTAACACTTCATCCTTCATTATAGGGTGAAGATGGATTTCCAGGGTTCAAAGGAGACTTTGGAGTGAAGGGAGATAAGGTAAAGCTTCCTCTGTGTGTTATATTTACGGTACTGTACTGTACGGTGTTTAGCCAAACAGTAAATCCTACTTTATGTACAACATAGCTGTTACATATATGCATTGTCATAAATTGGCATTGTCATGAGGTACAGTATAGCTGCAGCACAAACACACATTTGACTTTCTATTGCTGAATCGATCTAATATCTATAAAGTCCAGCGGTTTTACCTTACAACATTCTCTTTCCTGGCCCATTCATTTTGTATACAAAAGTTAATTGTGAAAATTATTGGGCCAGGTTGTTCTTTTGCTGTGTTTGGCCAGTATTAATGTATATATTGCATTTTGCTTCTCCTTAACTATTATGGGAAACACTTGCATGGAGATTTAGCCCGAGCTGCTATCGCTCTAGGTAGGTCATCCTTCTGGCATTCAATACCAAATTTACAGCTATGGTGAATTCCAAAAGGGATTTAACCCATCCACGAGTTTAAATGTTAATCTGACATCTCTAAAATAATAGTACCATTGGATTCCTGAAAAAAATTACCATTGGTTTGTTTTAGTATTACATTGAGTACAGAGCTTTATGTGGGTAATAAAAAGACTTTTCTGATCTTGTAATGTAAGGTTAAAATACAAAACAGAACGACATCTAAAGTATCACATTTCACTGCAGGTTACTTCTCTCTTTGGTACTTCAGCATCACACAATGAGTAACCTATTAAAGGCACTATATGCATGTGCCTTTCTGTGAGTTTCTGGCATAGAAAGTACATTTTTAATTCAAAAGTCTTAAAAGGCACATTCAATGTATTATAACAAGTTGTCAGTTGTGCTGGACAACAAAATGGGACCGATAGAAGCAGTAAGATTTCATTTTCAGGCATGCTGGGAAATGTTTGTTACAGCAAGCATTATTGGCTAAATTGTCTAATAGTCCCACTAGGTGGATGAGCTACTTTAGTTTCCCTACATACTGTACATATATACTGTATATTGTAATTTGTCTGCAATATGATGTACACATGATGTTTGTCCTTAGGGAGAAGGTGGGGTGCCAGGATCACGGGGAGAAGATGGCCCAGAAGGACCCAAAGGAAGATCAGGTCCTACTGGTGATCCTGGACCAATTGGATTGACTGGTGAGAAGGTGAGATGTGGATGTACCCAGTGTGCTTTATTATTTATATAGTAGATGAGTAGAAGGACTTTAAGTAACTTTTTGCTTCTTTTTTAGGGCAAACTGGGTGTACCAGGCTTACCAGGGTACCCTGGTCGTCAGGGAACAAAGGTGAGCATGGATGCAGAAAGATATCAGAGTGAAAACTTCCATGAAATATGCAATGGAGTCATTGTTTTCATTATCTTACTACAGGGATCACTTGGGTTCCCGGGATTCGCTGGAGCAAACGGAGAAAAGGGAGCACGGGTATGTAAAAGGTTTCTATTTGTGAAATGAATAGAGACCATCATTTACATCACTCTTTTTCTCGAAAAGCTTAACATAATTATAAATTTAAATCACATCTTAAACTTTGTTTGTCATCACCATCAGTGTGGATTTTTCTTCCGTGTGTGTGCAGTGATATTTAAGGATCTTGTGTATTAAAGGGCATGTCCACCCCTAAAACTGAAATTAAACCCTTTACTGGCCCCACTCTGTAGTTTAATAAAATCCTTACCTCACATTTCTGCTCCAAATGGCTGCCCTCTAAAGTCCAGGAAACTGCAGTGTAGAGGCTGCGAGTGACTCATCCTGTGCCTGGCTCAGCCTCAACCTCCTCAAGGTTTGAGGCATGTGCAGGAGAGTCCTCGCCCCCTCCCTCTCCCTCCCGATTTTGTCTCCCTCCCCTACCATTAAACCCCATTGATATTATGTACTGCTCCTTCCCCCAGCCCCAACCGCATTACTGTTCTGCACAGAAAGTCCCCCGATCTTTACTTACCATGCCTCTCTCCTTTGCTGGTCTGAACTCCCGGCAGCCGCGTCCGTGATCAGCTGCTTCTCAGCCAATCACGGATGCGGCTGCCGGTCCTGCCCCCTGCTTGGATTTCCGTGCAAGCAGAGGGCTAGGGCTGTGCGGCGAAGGAGAGAGGCATGGTAAGTAAAGATCGGGGGACTTTCTGTGCAGAATAATAATGTGTTTTGGGCTGGGGGAAGGAGCAGTACATAATATCAAAAATTATGTACAAGGGTGGACATGCCCTTTAAATAGTGAATAATCTATCCTGTATGTTAAATTATGTGGATATTATAATTCTCTAGTGTGGCCTCAAACATTTATATAGTCATAAATCTCCAAGGTGACTTCTAAATTCTATATAATTATAAAAATAAGTGGAGAAACCAGCAAGACCTTTTCTTAAAAAACGTACCTGGACCCTTTGAACCCCCACCTTTTTGTAAAGCGGAACCTGTATGTAGCAGGACATTCAGTATTGAACTGCCTGTCATTCTGTGGTAGGAGTGCCAGTGTTTGGTTGTGGGGATCGGAAATGCTGATTTTACTTTCCATTTGTTAGTTCAATCATGGATTTTATTTACTGTTTTGCCACATTTACTTGAATTTATTTACTGTATGATGTTGATTTATATTAATATTTAAATGTTTAGTTAGCATGTAGTCTATACATTTGGAGGTCAGGCATTTGGTCATTGTGCTGAGAATGTAAGAACATTATTATTAAACAGTGATAGTACCTTATTTATTCTTTTATTCTCTCATAGGGTCTCTCAGGGAAGTCTGGACCAAGAGGCGAGAGAGGACCATCGGTGAGTGATACGGAACCACTGAATGATATAATGATGCTCACTAAAATAACCCCCACTTTGTTATTATTACTGCCTTGGCTAGTTCAGTAAACACTGGCAGCTTTTTTCTTGCCCAGCTTCAATACACATTGTCAGTTGTTTACAACATTTATCCATTGCTAGGCCCGTGTCACAAGGGCAGTTTGTTACCAATAGATCTTAGAATGATAACAAATAGTGTCTGTGGGAAAATCATTTATAGTTTTATAGTGAAGTGATTAATAGTGAGGATTTCCTACATATTTTCTATATAATCAAAGAAACTCAGCAAGCAACAGTGCATCTCTGTCTGTTCTAAATCAGTTATCGCATTGATTAATAATGTGTTTGAGTAGCAGAGCCACAGAGGGGGAGGCAATAGGTGTTGCAGCCTGTGGCGCACATTGGACAGACAGGGTATATAGTAAACACGCAGTGAGAGTGAGATAAATAAGTGATGTATAATATTGTTTCTATTAATTGATATAATAAGGATCTGTTTTTTATTGATTATTCAGTTCCTCTACTGCTATTTATACAGTAAGTTTTTTATTTTTTCCTTTGGGGCAAATCACTATCCTGTACATGCACAGTCGTTTAATTATATTTTTACACAACCAGTTATTTAACCAATACAATAATACTCTATAAAGTAATGTCCCTACCAGTCAGATAATCTGAGGATGTCCAAATTCAATTAAAAAAGTCCTGGACAGGTAAGATATGAGGTGCTCCCCCTGTTTGCTGTGCCACAACAGGTAAGTATCAGTACATGTGTATATAGGGAGGCACACTTCAAAACAGTTAAAAAAAGCTTCAAATAATTATTTATTTAAGTGTTGAAAGCAACCATACACAACGTTTCGGGAAGTCAAGTGCAGGTTTGGTCACACCTGAGGAAGGGGTCCTCAGGTGTGACCAAACACTACAAAGTGCAGACTATTTATGAAAACATCACATCAATCATATGTGCAAAACTCCACCCTCTCCTGGGTTTTCTTAAAGTGCTGAATTAATACAATATTACGATAGAACTAAAACATGGATGATCTCATAGCCAACATAGGTGAAATCCATATACTGTACATATACATACTAGTGTGTAAAATGCATAAAAAAAATATAAGTCATAAAGTACAAAAATTACAATAGTGACTCTATAAACGTAATGTCCCTACCAGTCAGATAATCTGAGGATGTCACCTGGATATGTATTTAATCATTACATTTAAAGGGCAAATCCATCCCTCAAATGAACTTATATACAGGTAAATCACCTCCAAAACCCTAAACTGTAATAATTTGAAATCTTAAATATATAAGTCTAACCTGAAATCCTGCACAATATCTTGCTGCCCCTGTTTCTTCTTCCTGGTTCTTCCAGTTAGCAACTGTCAGTTATGGATTTGACAGTTGACATCACAGCCAATGACTGAATGTTAATCCCCTATCTGCCTCTTCTGAGCTCGCCCATGCTCAGTACAGGTTTCCAAATTGCTCAGTTTCCATGAGGCTTCCAGAAGCATAGCAGACATGCAGCAAATAATTCAGAGGACAAAGTAGGATATATAAACATATTTTGACAAGGCCGTTCTTTCTAAAAGATTTTATGATGAGGATGGACTTGTCCTTTAAATGTACTTAATATGTGACCATTGTCAATATCATTACAATTGCACATACATTGTATTTATTAGTCATTATAATGAACTAACCGTGCTATATTTCTATTTTTAGGGGCCTAGAGGTCAAAGAGGACCCAGAGGTGCCACTGGAAAGTCAGGACCAAAGGTTGGTGAAGTAAAACTTATTATATACATATAGGTATATAATAATTATACAAAGGTTAATCCACCCCCTAAACCCTAAACTGCAATAGTTAATTGCTGTAGGAGACGTTTACAAATATAGTTAACACATACTACAAGGCATCTAGGGTCATAGCAAAAATATGCTAATGATTCCAGAGGGCAATGTAGGACTCTCAATATATTTTAAAGGGTCTATTCTTTCTAAAATATGTTATTATGAGGGTAGAGTTGTCCTTTTAGTGCCACAAGTGGAACTGTTCTACAAAATCTGCAAGCAACTGTTTACTGTACCAAGAGCCGCAATTGCAGCGCACAGTGTTACATGTGCTAATTTTATATCGCAAGTGTGCCCCTCAATATTTAGCATTAAAGTGTGTGCATACTTAAAAAATTACTTTGCATCATCTTAATCTATAAATAAATACATGTAAGCAGCACTTACTCTGAGGTGTGTGTGGCTGCATACCTTCAATACAATACTTGTTTTGCTCAGGCAACTGTCAAAACTGCATACAGCACGCAGCACTGCTTAAAGAAATGCTAAAACGTAAGATGTTTCAGATTGGATATCTAATGAAATAGTGGGCAGATCAACAAAATAACAGTACAGTGATAGTTGGGATGAATTATAGTTTGCACTAATGGGCAATTAAAAAAAAACTATATTTCCGGTGTACATACCCTTTAAGGGGCATATACCTGCATAAATATAATAATTGCATAATGATTGTATTATCGTGGCATTGAACGATCATTATTGGTCGGATACAAATTTTCTAACGTGGCTGAAATGGAAGAGGTTTGTAACAAAATCATAAAATAGATCCAGGATCACGATTCTAAATCTATCCAAAACTAGAGCAGTGTAAAGAGTGGGGCTTTCTGCTTGCACTATATCATCACCAGCACAATTGCTCTGCCACATCGCTGCTGGCTTTAGCATGCCCACCTGTATTCTACTTTTGGGATAGAGAGAATATGCCTCATCATCAACCACATCACAAGCCCGCCCAAGCACAATATTCCTGGGTCAATGCTTCCCTATCAAATTTCTCAAACTATTCTGCTTTTTTAAATTTTTAATCAAAAGAACCGATTGAAATGCACGATACTGTGGACTGGAAAATGGGGTTGGCAGAAAATTATCTGTCTGACCTGATCGCCTTTTCATTGATCGGAAAATCTTGAAAAGAGACTTGTTTTTTTAGACCACATTGGTCGAATCTATCAAAAAATTACTGTGTGTATAGCTATAGGTTTTATATGTAAGATAAGCAGGGCCAATTTCCCACAAGGCCACATAGGCCATGGCCTAGGGCGTCAGGATCTATAGGGGTGGCATGTCCAAAGTCCCAAGTTTTTATTCTGTTCTCATTATAGAGATTGCAAAACTGGATTTTATAAACAGATGAAATTAATATCCCTGGTTCATTTTTAATAGAAAGTGTAATATTTTAGATACATTACATAAAATTCACTTGTTATTTTATTGATTGTAGGTCTAGTATTGAGGGGCCAGTCAGGGGCAGCCAAAGGCTGCATGTGGAACCCAGGCCTTACTTTGCCCAGGTCTGCTATAAATGGCTATGTGTGAATCCCTGTTGGAAAAGGATCTTCGAGTTTTGACGGATAACAAACTTAAAGGTAGAAAGCAGTGTCAGGCAGCAACAGCTAGAGACAGCAAGATATTGTCTTGTATAAAGAGAGGTATGGATTCCAGTGAAAAAATGTTATTCTCCCTTTTTACAAAGCATTGGTAAGGCCTCATTTAGAATATGCTTTGCAGTTTTGGAATCCTGTGTACAAAGGACATCTTGGAAATGGAAAGGGTTCCGAAAAGGGCAACTAAAATAACAAAGGGAATGGAAGAGCATTAATACGAAGACAGATTGGATAAGAGAAAAGGCACTTGCGTGGGGATATGATTACTGTGTATAAATACATTAATGGACCATACAATAAACTATCTGGGGCATTTTTTTACCAATAGAACATGTCAGAGTACACATGGACATCCCTTAAAACTTGAAGAAAAAAGTTTAGTCTTTGAGTTCGGAAAGGGTTTTTCATTGTGAGAACGATAAAACTATGGAACTGTCTTCCATTGGATGTGGTTCATTGGATAGTTTAAAAGAAAAAGCTGAATGAGTTTCTAAAAACAAGGAATGTTGTAGGTTATTGGTTTTGATATATAAAGTTGGAGTTGATTCAGTGATATTTACAATTGTAGATTGTCAGGAAGGATTCCCCCCCCCTGGTTTTTTTTGGGGTTTTTTGCCTTCCTCTGGATCAACAGTTAGGCAGGAACTGGGGGTATTGCTGAGTAGGTTGGACTGGATAGATGGATGTCTTTATTAACCAGGGGGTTTGAATGCACAGTGGTGTGCCTGTACCTATCATGAATAAATGCATTGGTTGGTATTAATGCACAATAAATAAATCTGTACTCTATAATAATTTTGTGTTGTGTATATATTAGCCACAAAGCCATGTTTTTACAGTTTCCTTTATCTTTTCTAAATTCAGGGTACTTCTGGTGGAGATGGTCCATCTGGACCCCTAGGAGAGAGGGTACGTTGCATACAAAGTCTATTCCTTGGGTTTTTTCCACTACTGCATACACTTACGTTGTATCTGCCCTTTTCCAGTGATTTTCATGGCTTTTGATGTTATGATGCCAAACTGTAGTACATGTACATTCTTATATAATTCATTCTCAATCCCATTTCTACATGGATAGTCATTTTGTTTCCCCCAGTGATTTTTGTAGTTATTATCCTATATGTTTATTATTTATTTTTATGGTTTAATTAATTAATATTTAATATTCTCTTGGTTCTACGTTACTATTTTAACTCCTTCTCTTATGTGTTCTGCTCATTATTACATTATACTAATTTTTTTTTTTTTTTTAGGGTCTTCCTGGACTACAAGGCTCTAATGGCTTCCCAGGACCTAAGGGACCTCCAGTAGGTGCATTGTGAGCCCCATTGAAAGAAAGTTTTATATATATATATATATATATATATATATATATATATATATAATTTATTTATTTTTTAATTTAGCTAGAAATGCAACTATGAGGTCTAGGCCTTACATGTTTCTCATGCCCTTGTGATCCGTTTGCGTGTGCATTCCAACGGGTGTGGCCGTATTGTATGTGATGTTCTGTAATTCAGAGTGCATACAATCACCTTGTTTTGCAGATCGCTTCACTCCTATTATTTTTAAAATCGCAGTGGAAATCAAAAATCTTGGTTAAAAAAATCTAACTGAGTTTGAATCATATTTTCAGAACTTAAATATTTACATATGTTCTGGGGAACCGGGACATTATATTCTAATAATGCTAAAACTCTAAGAGGGAGATGTAATGGTACTTCTTACCTTACTGCGTACTTACCTTACCGTACTGTCACACTGCCGTAGTGTCGTACTGCATCATTGGAGCACGGTAAGGTAAGGAGCCTAAATAAATCAAGTTGCATTAAGTTTCATGCTGAATACTAACACAAAATTTCACAGAATAGATTGTGAATTGGGGGATGCCTCACTATTTCCAAATAGTTTTAGAAACTGATCAAACCAAACAAAACCAGTGTAAAACCCATGCTAATCCGATATTACTTTAGATAGTTGGGGATTTGCACTGGTTTGGGAGATAGTGCCCTTTTACTCTCACAAATTTACAGTTTACAGTTATATGGATTGTATTATTATTATTAATAACACAGTTCTATTAATATCCTTCATAAGCATCCTTGCCATCAATTATTATACTAGGTTTTATCTGTAAATATAGTTGAATCTGCTGATTTATTTTGCATAATTAAGAAACAACTTCCTTGTTTTGGCACCATAGAATGTAAATTCTACATTAAATTAATTAATGTAGAATGTAATCTAAATTAATCCCCCTGCAAGATAAATTATTCCCAAGCTTTACATTGGGATAATTAGATACATCTCTTGAGGTTTAATTGATGTAATTTGGTAAATTTGTATTTTTTTTTGTGTTTTATCCCCCATCTCTGTTATCTTTGTAGGGACCGCCAGGAAAAGACGGAATCCCTGGACATCCTGGGCAGAGGGGTGAAGTGGTGAGTATCTGTGCAAGACTACAGGAGTACAATCTAGTTTCACAAGAGCACCCCATCCCATGTTAGTCAGTAGTTTTGGAATAATCAGCTGGTCATAATAAAAGTTTCATTCATGTGCAGCCTAAACTTGGCTTTTTGTGTAGCTGTCACTTGTCCTAAAAATACATAAAACAAACAATGAAACAAAGAAAGTAGATATCAAATAGTGTTTGTTTCTGTAAAGATCAAAGGATTAAAAATTAAATAAAAACAGAATAATATGAATTTCAAATCATTTAAACACCGTATTTAACTAAAAATAGTACAAAAGACACTTACCAAAAGTTGAAACTAAGATATTTTAGAGAAAAAGATATCTCTCAAAATGAAAGGTGGGAGAGACACATCACTCCAGGGGTGTGACTACCAGGGTAGCAGTGGAAGCAACCACTGGGGGCTCAGGAGCCAAGGGGGGGGGGGCACCTTTCTATTTTTCCTGTGACAGATATAGCCTCCTCCCAGAAAAACAACGGGGGATGAAGCACAGATAGGGGTCCCATAGTTTTTCAGGGGGGCCTAGTAATTCCTAATTATGCCAATACTACACTTATAGACTTTATGGACAGGTAGCAACAATTTAACAATGTCAAATACAGGGAGGAATCCTAAAACATGATCTCTGTAATGAGAATAAATATGAGATTACCCACCAGTGGTATTATACACATGAGCACGTTACTTAAATAAATTCTGGTGGGGTTTACAAAACAAAGTAATACTGTTCTATATATTTTGGGACTGTCTGGTAATAAAGTCTTTAAGACACTTAAAAAGACATATCTTTTTAGTAACACAAAAAGAAATAATATTAGGACTAACAATAAGCTGAATAACTAGGCAGAATAACTAGGCAGAACAAAAGCTAATTTAAAATTTTTTGACTGTCACTTAGTGCTTAAATACATTCCTTCTAGGATGAGCCTACTAAAACAAGTCTATGATATACGTAACATATAGCGGATGAAGTTCCAGTGCGCACAATCTTTGGCAGAGTATGTGGCCCTAAGGATGACAAAATTGAGAAAGTGAATAGCCAATGAGATTCTCAAGAGGATAGCAGGAGATCTCTACCATAGACATAGAAGGTGCAGAACATGACTATACTTACACTAAAATTTTATATTCCAGCTACAGATTCTAGACATCAGGTTAGATTGTAATGAACATGGAGCTGAACAGCTTCTCTGGGATGTAAAATATCTGTTAATTTGTGAATAATGTTCCTTTTGGGTTATTTTGTTGCAGAAAATGAAGAAATATATTTAGCACTGTAAATTTGTTTGATACCGCTGATTAGTTTGGGAGTTTGCACTTGACAAATACTAGCTTGGATTTTTGCTTGTTCTTGCCTTGATGATGATCACCTTTATTATTTATTGTATTTGCAAGCAAAAACTAATTTAAAAAAATAAGGAGGAAATTTTCTTTCATTATTTGACAAACCATGGTATTTATTAGATAAGTATTGACTGAGGTATTTGTTCATGTAAAATACTGATGCACCCCAAACTCTGGAGTCCCCAATCATTAAAGCTACTAAAGTTCTATCAAAGTGATTGTTGAACTCTTTTTTTTCTCTATTATCTTCTTTTTTGCACAGAGTGTTTTAAAGGTTTAGACTTTTGTAGGCCATGCATCGGCTTTTACAGCTTTATGATAATTGAACTTGGTGGGCCCACTGGTCATCCAAAAAACTTACCAATGTTTTGTATCTTTTTACCAATTCATGTATTTTTGTTATTTTATTAATACAAAACAATGTTTTTGAAGTGATTTAATTTTCAAATGGACAACAGTACAGGTCAAACCCAACCAGCTCCCGATAAAAGTACCCAAGGTAAGGATCTAAATTGCCAGGTCTTGACCTCCGGGCTTACCTTCTGTTGCGAGCTTGAAACTTGTGATCACTGGTTCACCCTGCTCCCTGTTTATGTCTGGGATTCTGACTAATGGGAAGAAGTCTGTTTTCCTATTGGTCAGGTCCAAGCATGGGGGCAAAGCAGCCCCAACCGCTCTATTAGTATCATCAGAAAATGCCCCAAACTTTACTTACCTTCCCTCTTTCCTCCGCCGCGCTGCCAGGCACTCTGCTTGCGAGAAAATGCAAGCAGAGGGGCGGGACCAGCAGTCACGTCTGGGATTGGCTGAGCTGCAGCCAATCATGGATGCGACTGCCGGGAGTTCAGTGCGGCGGAGGCAAGAGGGAAGGTAAGTAATGTTTTGGGCATTTTCTGATGATACTAATAGAGCTGTTGGGGCTGGGGGGACAGGGGGAATGTTAGGTAAAAAGATTTTTACACTAATAGGGAGGGAGAAGGAGGGAGGAGGAGAAGGGCTGCAGTACGCATGCCAAACTTCTCCCGAAGGCCAGATAGGAGGCAGAGTCCTATATGGACTCTGCTATCCTCCTGGTGGGCAGTTTTTGGGACTTTGGGGGGGGAATACAGGAGAACCATATGGAGCTGGGATGTGAGGTAAGGATTAAACTACACTACACAATGAGGCCAGTAGTGGGGGGATTATAGTTTTGGGGGTGGACATGCCCTTTAAAGCCTGGAAGTGATGACATAGGGGTTTAGGTACTCAACCTAGTTACTATTATTGTAAAAGGGATGAATTACCTTTTAGGACACTAGTGGTGTCCTTTTTTGGTGTTAACTGTGTATCAAAGGGCAAGTCCACCCTCTTAACTTACATACTGATTAAGTCCCCCCAAATTTATCCCCTGCAATTCTTAACTACAAAAATGTTTCTAATCTTCCATTGCACAATAAGCTGGAAGAAACCTCCTTCTCTGTATATATCATTTATGTGTCACACAGCTGCGGTAGCAGCTTCAGTTATAGCTATCAACCATTGGCTGTATAGTCAGTGTCACAGCTTTGACTGATGACCAGACCCAGAAGCTGCAGAGAGGTGAGTATTAAAAAAAAAAGCATTTTTGAGGTGCTTAATCAATTAATTAATTACATTTTAGTTAAGAGGGTGGACATGCCCTTTAATCTTTAAAATGTAATAATTGGGACTGATTTCCAAAAAATTTTCTTAAGATTTTTTGCCAAACACAAAATAAATAAAACATCATATAAAACACTGGTTTCTGTAAAAACAAATGTATTTAGACCTCCCTAAATAAAAATGGCTAGAGAGGTTGGGGATTCCTAATAAAGTGCAGGTTGTAATCTATATGCTTTCATTTAAAAAATATTTTCCAGAAAAGAATTGACTGAATATGAAAACACCCAACAATACATTACATTTAGATTATATAAGAGACTGTTCCCTTGGTGTATAGTCCTATCTAAGTTACTAAACATGCCATATGTAAATATCTACATGAATTCTACTAAGTTTTTTTATGGTTTATTGAATTTGATAAATAAATGAAACTGTGATTAAAGGGCAACTAAAGCCACAGAACAACACTGAACCAGAAGGCAGAACACCTTGATATAAAACCAGTAACCTGTGTCTTACCTTTCATTTTGATACAGGCTCTGGGAAATTTACCTAAATAACATATGGCTTGTGCTTTACTTCTCAGCATTCTAGTATCAGACAGTTTGGTCAACGACTATTATGTTCTGCTCATGCTCAGTCCTTAGCTATGGCACAAACTTGTTACAGTTGGTCACACCCATTAATAATGTCTAGCCAATCCTTTTACAGGACAGATAAAGCAAGGAAGCATGTGACTGAGGTCAGGAGGTGTGGTCTGACACTGCACATTCACACAGATACTTCATCCAGTTCTTAACAGGCTTTGATTTACTTTAACAGAGTTTACTAAAGGGGCATTTTATAGTTTATTGGTGTTTTTAGGGGGGTTGTTTTCAGATTCTGGAGTATAAAAAATTGGGTTTAGTTCTCCTTTAAATTCTGGTTTGATTGAACGATTAGATGTTTATATTGCTGCTAAATTTGTGCTTTTACCCAATATCTGTATTTGTAGGGCTTCCAAGGCAAGGTGGGAACAACTGGACCCCCTGGTGTTGTTGGACCCCAGGTGAGTAATGTTGGTCTAAATAGTTGACTGGTAGGGTGGAGTGATATTCATTGTCATTATACATAGCCATCGACTCAATTAAAGGGAAATATATTCAACAATAAACACCTAATAAGTAGGTTTTAATTACTGTATGGACATTACTTGTAAACGAATGCTCCGTGTATACACAAACTGGTAGAAAAAATATTGGGGAACAGAAATGTTTTTTAGATATATATCGTAAACTAGAGAACTGAGATATTTATTTTAACTGATAAGCTTTCAATGGTTTGAAAGTTCTTGATGCATGTAAATAAGGGGAGCAAGCAGCAACATATACAAAAGCATTGTAATGCTAAATGTAATGCTAGGTTCTAGAAAATGTATACAGTGTAATTCTCTCTAAAAAATAATATACATATACATTAGCAAAATAAGTGGTTTATTAAATCCAAATCCATCATTTTTGTCTGTTTTCACCTTGAGAAAAGTTGGTGTAATATAATAGTTGAAAAAACACTACGAATCTCTTGTAAGTCCTGTGATAAGACCTACAAATACAATTAATATAAATATTTATTTATTATTACAAAGGGAACACAAGGAGAATCTGGTCCAATGGGAGAGAGAGGACATTCTGGACCACCAGGTCCCCCAGGAGAACAGGGCTTGTCAGGTCCATCAGGAAAGGAAGGTACCAAGGTGAGTGAGTGTCTCTTTATTCCTGTCCATCTTCTGGTCAAGTGATTGAAGAACAGAAGGTAAGAAATAGGTCCTCTACCTCCCACCTCTTCAATCACTGCTTTAAAGGAATAGTTCACTTTTCATGTGAACTATTCCTTTAAATTCTCAATAGGGGTTGTAACTATTGTAAACTATTTATTTGTATATAGTTTTTTGGGGGGTCTTTCAGGCAATTGACAATTAAATAGGGATGGATCAATAGCTGACCCCATTATTTCTATGTGTTCTATAAGAAACCTAAAAGACTGTTACACTTACAGTTTGTTTTCAACCCATTTCACATTTATTTCATTTACCTACAGGGGGATCCAGGTCCTGGTGGAGTAGGTGGAAAGGACGGACCTGCTGGTCTAAGAGGATTTCCAGGAGAGAGAGGCCTGCCAGGTACTCCGGTGAGTTAAATAGTTTAAAGTTAATCAAAGTAGTGTAGTGTGACCATACGAATGATCTTCCCTATACTCAATATTGGGAGATCAGACTGGTTTGTGTAACTAGACCTGTAGCATATAACAGACAGAATCTAATGGAATCTGCCTGGAATATGCAACATATTATTAGTGTGTGTACCCAGCTTTACAGACAAATCAAATGGAAGGTTGCTACCAGATAATTAACACGTTAGAAACTTGGGAAGACATGCAGGGAGCAATGAATGAAATTTGATATGCTTACCATCTATGTTCCCACAATGTGCTAATAACTTTCAGGGAGATTTACACATAGATTAGTTGGTGTTAAATAGTCACACTATTATATACGCAAATAAATAAGTTGGTGTTAAATAGCCGCACTATTATATGCGCAAAGCACATATTGAATTTGTCACACTGGCTGCGCAGGTGTCAATATTAAATGTTTTAGCATGACTTTAAGGGCTAGGCCCCACTAGGGTATTTTCTGACTGTTACCGTGCACGCTGGGCGTTGCACTAGCGCATGCCAATGTAAGTCTATGTAAGAGGCCCCACTATATCTGCTGCCTTGCACTGCGCTTTTGCCTGTTTATGCAGCGCATGCACTGCCATAGGGCAACATTAAAGGAAGCGTGCAAGAATTTTGCGACATTGCAATTGCACTGCGTTATGTGATTCGTGCACATGCCTGTGCTCTGTGTAGTGGGGTCTAGCCCTAACTTCTTTAAATGACTATGCACCCCTGGATAAATGTGCCTGTTTATGTCTGTTGGTTTAATTTAACAAATTGTTCAGTCCCAACAGAAATGATCAAAAATTGTAGTTAAAAATAAAAAAAAGCTCAGTTAAAACTGCAAAAACCATGGTCATAATTTGGATATTATGGTTGAATGGCTAAAATCAAAAATTTCAATTGGGTCAAATTAGATTTTTGGAATTTAGATATGTTCTGTTAAACTGGTGGCCGAACAGAACTTACAGTGACAAGAGTTCCCAATATTTAATCTCAGGAATGTAAACACCCAAATTTTTACTTTTCAATAACTTTTTATATCATTGTTATAGGGTGGACCAGGTTTAAAAGGTAACGAAGGTCCCGCTGGCCCCCCAGGACCTGCTGTAAGTATTGTCCAAATACATATTTAAAATGTTTTTCTGTAAATGAATTGCAGTAGTGGTGGATTTTCTTGGTCCATCACGCCACCACTGCAGATGCAAAAGATGCAAGTACATTTCAATAAATGTACATATAACAATGTATATGTACATTTATTGAAATTTACATGTACAATAAACAATTCACGCTGGTTGGTAATTAAAAAAACAGAGCTGCTATTTATAAAGTTTGTACATATTTTTTTAAAAAACATGATGGAAACAAAGAAAGAAAGCAATAAACTCAGTTATTAGACTATGTTGTAAGCTGGGGGATATGAACTTTGACTTCTTGGGCTGTGTGTCCCTAAAATTAAAGCATTTACACGGTGCGCCACCAGCAAATCAACAATAAGCACAGGTACATTTAGAAATGTTATCTTTTACTTGAAACAAAAGCTAGAAACTCTGTGCATAGAGAGAGTGAATCCTGGGGTCAGGGGGTGTGGCTCTTTGAAGCCAACCCGGACTATGAGTTGTACTGGCAACAATATTTGTTTCACAACCTCTTTGTAGTGAAACAAATATAAAGGAGTACACTACAAATGTGATTTTAGCAATGTATTTTGAAAAACATACAACGTTTTGGGACTACCTTGTCCCTTCCTCAGGTATCTTCTTAGTTACAGAATCTATTACTTACGTGTACTAAATACAACTTACTAGAGAAGAATCTTTCAATGTATAGGTGTTCTTTTACAATTGCCTCATAATCAGAAGACATCCCACTCCATAGCATTAGAATATCATCCTCATAACTGAAGTATCTAATGCCTTGTACTTCCTTTCAGTTTTAAACACATGTAGAGGTTTTAGCAGTGACAGAGGTCTGGCTAAACCTTCCATTTTGACGATTCCATATTAAATTAGGGGTACCAGCAATTTAAGTACATTTATCAACTCTAGACCTTTCCTATAAGTAATATTATATACCCCCACCTCATTGGTAGCTCCTAAAAACTCAATGCAAGCTCCATAAAGATATAAATATTCTTATACAATATGAGGGATATATATAAAATAAATGGGGCATTGTATATCCACACTAGAGTGCATCTAGTGACCAAGATATAACACATACAAACAAAATAGAGCATTAGTGTACATCCAATTTAATTTATTTTGCAACCAGTATTCATATTGTACTAGTATTCCATTTTGTTTGTAGGCCCAGTACTAACTGCAGTAATGCCATAATGGCACTACAGGGGCTGCAGGTTTGCTTTAAATTATTTTAACTTTTTTCAATTTACTGCACTAGACCAGAGAAAGCTAATTTTGTTGTTGTTGCTCAGTAAACTGGACCTATACAACCCAAGTTGTTACGTACCACTCTTTGTAAGTAGTCGCGCACCACCCTGTTTCCTAGTTCGCCCGGGAGCTATAAAACAATGACTTTTATTATACAAAAACTTTCACACCATTATATGTGTTTCGGGCGTGAATTTAGCCATCCTCAGGAAGTGACATCATTGGTGCAAACACATCTGATAAAGGTGAGTGCCCGCCCCCTTCTAGAGTGATTTCCCCATGTGCTGTCTATCCAACATAGTGTCGAGCTCAGTGCCCACTATATATTAAATAATGTCCTTGATTCTATTGGGAACTGTCCTAGTGCTGGAAGTGTCAGGATCGTAAACATTTATCTGGAAGGACCAAAAAGTGTCCGAGTGCAATTTAAAGAACAAAAAAAGCTAGTGCTTAGTAAAAAAGACATTTCAAGACTGAACAAATTAGTATCACGAAGGTTTGTTCCATGTGGCCATTAGATAGAATATGTGTATTAGAGTCTGTCCTCTCACCCTTCTTGGACAGCTGCTAGCAGTGCTTAAAGTGCTAGAGTGCAAAATGTGCATACGGTTGTTAAGAATAATCATCACTTGTTAAAAACTTATTTAAAAAAAACTTTAGACACTTACAGACTTATTCAATAAATGTTCTTATCATTTTGCCCCAACCAATCAGAACTTATTTAACATTTGAAAGCTAACATCTGATTGGTTAGGGCAAAATTAGCACCATTTTAAACGATAAGAACTTATACTAGAATATAATAAAATGGTTAATTTCTTAATCCTATCATCCCTTCTAGCATTCTTGTATCTGACAGTGTTTCAGAAATATCGGAGTAAGATATGGTACTTGATCTAGTCAGACTCGTATATTCATGGGCAAGGCACCAGACTCAACATCGGACATCCAGTTTCACTCATATAGGGGATGTATTACCGATTGTTATAAGTGATGGCCCGGTTCGCGGATCCGGGTTCGGATTCGCGGCGGATTTCCCTCATTCGCAAACGGCGGATATCGCGGATTTTCCGGATTTCCGCCTTTCTGAACTTTTCCGAACCGCGTTTTCGAAAATTTTCGAAATTATGAGGATTTCTCGTATTTTCTAAAATGCACGGAAAAACGTATTCGAAAATTTTCAAAATTACGAGGATTTCACGTATTTTCGAAAATGCGAGAAAATACGTATTTTCGAAAATTTTCGAAATTACGAGGATTTCTTGTATTTACGAATAATTTTTCATTTTAATAGGTCCGCTCGCGGATTTTCGAATTTTCCCGAAAATTTGCGGATCCTCGAGCGGACCGGATTTTGCGAAGTTCGAACATCTATAATTGTTAAACACAAACAGGGCGATGCACGGGGGAGGGGGGATATAACATCGGTTAGCGTGTCTTTTAACTCCATTTTCAGCCAAAGTGCCTTTTCGTGCATCTGGCTGTAAATATACCACTAATGGCTCTTATATCCAGGGCTAATAAATATGATTGGGGGTTCCTTATATGATTCTTTAAAGGAAATATGATTATGTCCATAGTTCATTAACCTTATTCCAATCAATTCCTTCCTTATGTGGTTCATAGTCTATGCGGTTCATGGCCATCCATTTAAGGGTGGCTAACGTTTGTCCTGTTTCTCGAAAATGTTGTGCCACTGACTGTTTCCTATATTTGTTCTCTAATTTTTCCGTTGACTCTTTTAAAGTGTTATCTGTTATTGCCTCTCTAATGGAATAATATTATTGTTTATTGCCAGTATTTAATATACAGGAATTTAGCTATTTAAGTGTCTGTTTGTAGTTGTCCTTAGTGCTCTATTACATTTACCAGACGGAAGTTTTTGGAACAAATAATAAACTGAATGACTTTAATCCAAGATTATCTTATTTGCCTGTTTAACATACGAGATAAGGCAAATCATGGCCAATTATTTTTTGGGCGGTTTTTACTATCCTTTGTTTTTTTAAATATTCAGTTTGCATACCTACCATACTATAATAGAGGAGGAAATTATGCTTTCCCTAATTGCTCTAGAAAAAGGATTTAAATTTTTTCCAGTAATCCCCATCTTGCTCAGCTGCTGTAAATAATACAATCGCTGTCAGGCCTTTTTTATGATGGAAGAGATATTACTATTCCAACACAGCGAGTCTGTAAACCTTGGAATTTAAAAGAATCAACCCATTTGACTATTGAGTAATTTATGATCAGTGGGGATAGTTATAATATCCTAAGATTTGATATGGACAACCAGAATATGGGTGAAAAAGGATTGTGATTGTAGAATTACAGATGTTACAGTTGAAACACCTGTAACATCTCTTTTTTTCAGAGAATTTAAATTTAGGTGTCACATATTTGTCTGTTAGGTCTGCTTGCACCAAATACATGATATAAGGTTCTGCCTTTTCTATACACATGGGTAGCTTTCTGGTGTCTTCATCAATTTTTAAAAATACTTTTCTGTAGTGTGGCCTCAGCCTTAGAATGAAAACTTTTGCCGTGCAAGATCGTGTGCCTATCTGTAAGGTTTATGATATCAAATGGTAATAAATCATGTTGGACTTTAATTAACACATTTAAATAGTGTAATGTATCATAAGATAAATTCATTTTTCATCGCATCTCAATGAATCACTGACGCTGCTACTGGTCTGGCCCCCTCTGCTGCTTCAGTGTATGGAAAAGGCACAGAATAGCAGCAGAAGGCAGCCGAGGGAATAAGTGTTATACAAACAGAAAATATAATCAATGCACATTCCTAGGCCCCATACAATATCATATTATCTGCACACCGGCATACTTTATAAACAAAGGGGTTTTAGTATACATTACTGTGATCACATGAATGAAAAGCCTTCCAACCACGTCAAGGTAACCCCAGTCTGGAAGGTCCTAACGTCTAACCTTTTCAATTTCTTTTACTTCAATTACGATTAGCAAACTTTTGCATTTCTCATTCTTACACACTGGATCCATATAACAGGCTCTCTCCCTTCCCCCTCAGCCCTTAGGCTTTTTAAAAATGAGGGAAGAGGCCATCCAGTGCTTTATATTAAAGGCAGAGGACCTCCCATTAAAGGGGCGTGTTGGGGGTGCTATTACCACATGGAGGCTTGACCAAGCCTCCCAATAAATACATACAATACAAGAATTGTGGAAGCACTCCAATTAGGCTAATTTACAACTACATTTAGCGGAAGTGCTACTGATTTAGTCAAATAAGTGTTGGTAAGTATACTAACAAGCCTCGCAGAACGGTTTACACTTTGTGACATCTTGGTTTTGGGGGGTGTTCTATTAAATCTCTAATTTTTGTTTGGAAAGTGGACATCCACAAACTGTTGTGTCTGCTTTATGGTCCCACACCAGATAACAAACAAATCATCAATGTATCTAAGATATTAAACACAATGGGCCATATTTACACATTAGCGATACTGTGCGTTATCAGTAAATTTAGACTGTGACCATAAATGTATGGCTGCGATTGTACATTTACACTAAACATTCGTTAATTAACAAACGTTCAGGTGGACACATTGATTGCCGCCCCTACCACCATAGGTACACCAAGGCACGCACCTACTGTGCCTAATGGTAAATATGGCCCAGACTGCTTCATAATTCTTTCAATAACTATAATTTCAGTGGTAATTAAAATGTAAGCATCTAAGTGATAAATTAATCTGGTGTCGTGTGACGTGTGTGATAAATGTCAATTCTAGTAATGCTAACAAAAATGTTTAGATTTAATAAGCTTATCATTGAGAAATCCAATTTAAATGGAAGAGCTAGCAAAATTATTCCTTTAAAATCAATCACTAAAAACACACATAAAGGAGATCCAAACAGTAATTTAGATTTGCATTGCATGGCTGCATATAAGCCAGTGCTGTTTTCTTACCAGCCCTGAATATATAGAGGATAATGAAACCAGCCCTGCATATATACATTATAGGATAATGAAACCAGCCCTGCATATATACATTAGGGATAATGAAACCAGCCTTGCATATATACATTAGGGATAATGACACCAGCCCTGCATATATACATTAGATGATAATGAAACCAGCCTTGCATATATACATTATAGGATAATGAAACCAGCCCTGCATATATACATTATAGGATAATGACACCAGTCCTGCATATATACATTAGGGATAATGAAACCAGCCTTGCATATATACATTGTGATACCTAAGTCTAAAAATAAGTGTGCAAATAGTGGTCTGTAATGCTAACAAATTAGAGTTAAAAGCTTGGTTTAAAATATGCTTTTACTGTGCTCTTTCATTCAGATAAAGTGGCTTCTATGTCACTATCTGTTGTATTCAGTTAGTATATGTATACCTTGACCTGGATGAATGAGAACCTTCACAAACACTTCTATGTCATAAATCTTTTAGCTAAGAACTTCATATTTAAGAGAAAGGACTTAAACACTCTGCTTTCTCACAGGGATCACCAGGAGAGAGAGGAGGCCCTGGACAAGGAGGACCCATCGGACCACCAGGAAGACCTGGTCCACAGGGCCCCTCAGGGGCTACAGGGGAGAAAGGTGTTCCAGTAAGTAAACAATTGCAAATACTGATTACATGGTTTCTAAAGCACCACCTGGGTATGCAGCACTGTACATTATTAAATACAGAGTATACAAACCAGGATAAGTGCAAGCCAATATACAGATAAATTAAATTTACATAAATAAAGTTTCAAAGGTTAGAATTTTTGAATTATAAAAGTTATGTCCTAGCCACCAAGTTAACTAAAAAAATTTAGGTGGATTTATTATTTATTACTATTTTCTATCTAGCACGGGATAACTTGACTAACATTTGTATAATATTTAAAGGGCATGTTCACCCCCAAAAATAAAATGTAACCCACTACTTGCCCCACTGTGAAGTTTAAAAAAAATCCTTACCTTGCATCTCTGCTCCTTATGGTTCTCCTGTAGTGTCTGTCCAAGGTTCCAAAAAGTGAAGAGTAGGAGGTGTCTGTGAGTCATCCGGCGCTGCTACTTCCTTAACCTCATTAAGGACAGTGACATGCGCAGGATAGCCCCCCCCCCCCCATCCATCCTTGCTGGTTGTTTACACCTACCGTAAAATCCTTTTACTATATGGTAGATACCCCCTGCCCATTTTTTGGTTAACAGATTGGTTAAAGATTCCCAGTTGGTGCAATGTTTGGGCCATAAATGGGCCGTTTTAAAATATTGCAAGTATTGTTACATTGCAAATTATGTTCTCTGCCCATGAGGTCAGGGTTTGTATTTTGCACCAATTACCTCTTCCTAAACCAGTTTAGAACTCCTAGATAATTAAATGCTTCCTTTTTGCTAACATTTTGCTACCTTCAACACCATATTGGTAGGAATAGTGTTTTCATGGTAATCAACAGTGTTGGCTTCCACTCCACAAAGGGTTTCAAATGAAGGCCCAATGTTATTGGACTGCTCCAAATAGGATTTAATATATACTTGACCGATGTGGTTTAATAACTCAATTTTATATTGGTGTTTTTGTGAACTTTTGCATGACTTGATGTAATGGCTCATTTCTCCAACAAATTCTGGGCATAAAAACTGGTAGTACACTACCTCCCCAGAGTATAATAAAGATAAAGATAAGATAAATTGGTGTGCAACAAAGCAGAAATTATATCCTGCCCTTATGCCCCACAGAAAGGGCTCGGCAAACCAGGCTCAAGAGTTCCCCACTGAGTCACCTTATAGGAATTAAAGGGCATGTCCACCCCCAAAACTATAATCCCCCCCACTACTGGCCCCATCATGTAGTGTAGTTTAATCCTTACCTCACATCCCAGCTCCATAAGGTTCTCCTGTAGTCCCCCCCCAAAGTCCCAAAAACTGCCCACCAGGAGGATAGCAGAGTCCATATAGGCCTCCTATCTGGCCTCCAGGAGAAGTTTGGCATGCGTACTGCAACCCTTCTCCCCCTCCCTCTCCCTCCCTCTCCCTCCCATTTTGCTATCCCTCCCCCTAGCATAAAACCCCTTTTCCACATAATAGAATATGTTCCCTCAGCCCCAACCACAAAAAAATAATTTTAAGAAAGTCCCCATAACTCTACTTACCTTCCCTCCCTCCCCCGGCATTCTGAGAAGCCGGCAGCCGCGTCCGTGATTGGCTGCCTCTCAGCCGCGGCTGCTGGTCCCGCATCCTGCTTGCAGTGTCTTGCAAGCAGAAGGCCGGCCCGGGCGTTGGAGGAGAGAGGGAAGGTAATTAAACATCTGGTCACTTTCCTATCTTTATTTTATAGTGGTTGGGGCTGGGGGAATGTATTCTATTGTGTGACAAAAGGGGAACTAAAGTCTCCAGACAACATTGTCCCAATAGACAGAGCACATTCACAAACATACAAAAAGCTGTGTCTCACCTCTCCCTTTGCTGTGGCCATTGGGTGATTTATGAAAATAACCTGTGAGTACTAGGGGTCAGCTCCCACAATCCACCTTAGCTGGGTAAACCCCCAGCTAAGTGTCTGCGTACAGGCACATGCTCCATAAAGCTCAACAGATCAAAACAAGGAAGTTGCAGCCTTGCTTCCTAGAAGCTGACAACCAATCACATTATAGCACAGAGATCCTCCCTCTCCATGACACATAACAGGGATTTCAGTTTTTTGTTTTCAAACACATTTAAGGCTCCTGTCCTAACAATTATATAATCCTTTGCTTTTCAAAAAGAAAATGAATCTTTGCAGTGTATTTCATAGATAGCATGGATGTAAGAAACAGAATACTTACATTTCAGCAAAAATAAAAGTGTGGGGAATAGAACCTGCAACTTGTACATTTACCCTGTCTTGCTAAAAGAAGATGTCTTACCTCTAGGCTAAGAGAGACACTATATAAACCATTGGTACATGTAGAATATTGTAGTAGGAACATAATGGAAACAAAAAATAAAGATACATTGGTGGAATCAAACTCATAACCTTCTGAACTGTATGTGTCTAAACCTGGCATCTTACAAGGTGAGCCAGCTCTGAATAAGCTGAAAGCCTCGAAACATTTAGAAGCTTTATCTTTTGCATGGAATATAATAGAAAAAAAAAGTTTAGCTGGGGTATTGAACTTGTGATCTTCTGAACTGTGTGTCTAAACCTGGCGTCTTACAAGGTGAGCCACCACTACACAAGCTGAATGTCAGGGTATAATTAGAAGCTTTATCTTTCTCATGGAATATAATAGAAACAAAAAAGCTACATCTGGGGTATTGAACTTGTGACTTTCTGAACTGTGCATTCTTTTAAATCTGGTGCCTTACCTGTTGCGCCAACACTGAATAAGCAGAGTCCAGCTACATTTGGAAGCTTTATCTTTTGCTAGGAAAAGAATAATAAAAAAATGGAATATGGAATCCCTGATAACTTAGAAAGCTGCTTGGTACCCTGCAGTTTATTTTCTAGCAACTCACACTGACTGGTAAATAAACTGCAGGGTAACAAGCAGCTTTAAATGTCTTATCAGGGATTCCATATTGGTGTGTAGACATCTGTATAGAAAACACTTTGTGCATAGAGACAGTGAATACTGGGGTCAGGGGGCGTGGTTCTTTGATGACTTCATGGGCTGTGGATTGTACTGGCAACAACATGGAAGCCTTCTTATTTACAGAATCTATTTCTCACATATACTAAATGCAATGTACCACAGAAGAATTTTACAATGTATAGGTGTTCTGGGGAGAAAAACTTTCACATTAGGTTTTTGAAAATTTAAGTTTAGTTCTCCTTTAATAATAAGGGTGGACATGCCCTTTAAAAACAAAATAATACAGGCCTTAAATTGCACACTGATGGATTCCCTTCATGTAATTATGCTTCAGAAGGCACTAGATCTTATTTAGGAGTTTCATAGCATGACATGATAAAAAAACACAATTAGCTATATTATTTTAAATATTTTCAAAACATTTGTTACAAAATGTAACTTGATGAAAAAACTCAAGTTAAGCCCAATAGAAAGTAATATATAGACAGACTAAACAATCCATTTCTTGTTGATATGGGTCTCCCTGTGTAACACCCAGAATGCTTCTGACTGGTCATTGGTATTGATAACTGGAAAACTGCCTACATTGAATGCAGCCTGATAACCTTTTCTACGAACATTTATAAAACTTTACAGTCAGTAGCCAAACTTGCTTTAATATTGCAGCACGGGTATCTGGATTCGAAAAGACAGTAAGATTTAAAAAAAAATAATAAAATATATTTTTAAGCTACCTTGTTAACTAATCCAAAAAAGAGTAGACAATACCGTTAGATTAATGACATTTACAATCATGGAAACATTACCTTTCTTATGTGATAGCCATTGGTATGCTTCAATGATAAACTGATTGACTTAAAAATGTGCAGTAGTAATGCTGATTTGTATGAAGGTTGCCACATACCTAGATATTGGAGAGATGATATTTATTATCCTGCATGAGATAAACATGAGGAATTGCAGTTTAAAATTAGCCTACATCTACAGTTTTTATTTAAATCAAAATGTAAAATTCAATCCCAATGTCATTGTAGGGAGAAAAGGGACCAATTGGCCCTGGTGGCAGAGATGGTGTTCAAGGACCTGTAGGTCTGCCTGGGCCTGCTGGGCCTCCTGGGGTTGCTGGAGAGGATGGGGACAAGGTGACTTCTTTTTCTTCTATATTCTCTATTGTTTGCAGCATGCGTGTATAATTTATATCAATAAAATATTATTGTTTGACTTATTTTCCCTTCCTCTGGATCTCGGTCCATAAAAAAAAATGGCACCCATCACCTTACTTTTCATCTTTCTTTTATATAAAAGTATTACGTACTCTATGCAGTTTAGGTTGTATGAAAATGGGCTACACAAATAACACCAGAAAAGTAGAGAGTTTTTACTCATTAAAGATGATTTAACTCTCAGCCTCAGAGCTTTTTTAGTGTATAGTTCCAGACAATACAATGTGTTGGCTTTATATAGATTGTGTGATAACATGAAAGCATATAGGAACTAGTTATTGGAGTGAAACTATAGTCTTACTATCACAGTACTGTATTATAGCCCCATCATAGTTTTGCTGGGTGCCCCAGTGATTCCTAGTTATGCCACTGATGTGTTATATACAATGCTTATTTATCCTTAGGGTGAAGTAGGAGAACATGGACAGAAGGGAGGAAAGGGAAACAAAGGCGAACATGTGAGTATGATTGTTCAGCACTATAATAGGTAATGTGTAATATCTGCTATTCTGCACACTAACACAGTGTTTACAGTTGAACCTACCCTGCTGATCTCTGTTCATCATTATTAATGTGTAAATCTTTAATTTCCACACACAGAAAAAAAATCCATGGATGCACACTGTGATAATGCTCACACGTTTCATCATCAAACACACAAAATCTTTGTGTGAACATGTGATGGATTTACTTATTGCTGTATGTGTACATCCTAAGAAGTATATGGCCCCATTATTTTTCACCCAGAAGACTGTTATATACTGTATATATATTATAAATAATAAGTAATAGCTCAATTTTATGAATATGACAAGAACTATATCCCATAACAAACACGTTTTACCCAGTAGTTATTTAGCATTTGGTTCTGTCCTTTACATCCAATTCTCTAGGCACCCCAATATTTTCAATATTTTTCTGATTCCTACCTACCTGACACTGTAAAGACCTGATGGATTATTTACACCATCTCATGTTTGATGTTAGTGTTGTAATCGTAGGGACTGGTTTATGTGAGTGAAAGAAATGAATCAGTTGTTATCCACTGTTTCCAATACAATGTTTCTTTTTATTTACAGGGTCCCCCAGGCCCACCTGGTCCTATTGGTCCTCTTGGACAGCCAGGAGCTGCGGTGAGTTAGTTATGTAAATTAATTTATATTAATTACAAACCCCCATATCTAGGCTACATGCAGGGCACCTGCTAGGCTGCCCCTACCTGACGCACTGCTACTAGACCTGTACCTGTAAAGAATCTAAAATATTGCACACCTTCTATTTAAAATAGAATAGTGAGAATTGAGTTGAACCTATTCGCAGCCCTTTACGATTTTCTCACGTGGCCCTCTGTAAAATTTAATTGCCCACCCCTGCTCTGATGTATGTATCTTCTGGCTCAGTTGTGCCCTGTGGCTTCCTACTCTATTTTGTCTTGTGATTAGAGACACTGGGCCACATTATTGCTAATGTACGACCGTGGTTATTTAACAAACATTCGGTTGTAGAATACCATGCAGTAGTACTACCATAATGGTATTCTATGGGGATCGTAGATTTATGGTCCATATCAGTAATTTACGATTGTTAAAGTTAATTTCTGATAACAATCGTAAATTAACAATCGCTAAACCGATCGTAAATTAACAATCGGTTTAACGATTGTTAATTACTAGAAAGCGATACCGCACCTTTATGAATATAGCTCACTGTGCTCTGCTGTTTGAAGTGAGTAGAACACATCACTGTTCTAGGTGTTCAGTTTCTTAACAATTTGTCACATAGAATAGCCTTCATTTCTAAGAAGAAGCATAGGCTGATGCATTTTAGTAGCCAAGCAGCCTGTACTTTACTGTGTTGGGAGAGCGATCACTGCAGGAGAATAATGCCATTGCTCCTGACATAGGAATCCAGCATGACAGATAACTAAACAATATCAGTAGAGTCCTCCACAGGCTAGAATGTTGGCTAAAATAGTCATTGTCAGGCCATTTCGCCCCACAATTTTCTAGTGCGTGTACAGGGCTTTCGGCTGTATGGACCAGCAGAAATTCTCCTTCAGCGTAACAAAATTACTTGTTGCTCTTCAAAGTAACCATCAAATCCAAAACCCTTAGCTCTGGGATTTTATCCAGAGAATGTTTTATTGTTTCATTACAGGAGCTCAATTATTAGGCAACAGTTTCCTGTTAAAGGAATTGTACACTGAAAAAATGACGTTGCCTCATTTAATCTATAAATAAATACATGTAAACAGCACTTACTCTGATGTGTTTGTGTTGCTGCATGATTCCAATCCAGTATTTGTTTTGCTCGAGCTCAGTCACTCAGTCCCCCTGCCCTCTGACTCTCTGTGAGGGCAAGCATGCTTAGTAATCCCTATGAGGCAGCATTAATAGAGGGAATTTCCCATTGTGCAGTTCATGTACCATCTGTCACCATTCCAGCTACAGCAAAACTGTACATAACAGAAGAGTTTATGATCCTAAAGCACTTAATTGACAGCTAAAATTTAAGATGTTTCAGACTGGATATCTAAAGAAATAGGGGACAGATCAACAAATAAATGGTACATTGATAGCTGGAAAGAATTATAGTTTCCAGTAATGGGCAATTTAAAACAATAAATTTCCCATTTCTTATATGTTAACGGTATTTTACAATGATGGAAAAAGTGCAAAATCACAAACTTCTAGTGCGCTTTTATAAATACTCCTGTTTATTCCTACTATAGAAACAGCCTGTTATCTTTTTATTTCTTGTCCTGACAAAAATATCATGGAATGTGAAAGAGTAAAGTAAGAAGTAAGAGATGAGTTTGTTTCCCAAAAGCATACTGGCATTATTGCAAACTCTATCTTGACTTTGTTTGACACTTGGTCCATCACACTCTCACAGCCTTATTTACAAGTTGATGCTGCATTGGCTCTTTGCTCTTTAAAGGATCTTAAAGTCGCGCAATTTACGTTCGGTTAGCGTCTTGGTTTGTGGCAGCTGTGCAAGTACCGGAAGAGACACTCACAAGGCCGTCACAAAAGCCTATTTACCAGAGGCTGCACTTATGTGCACATAAGTATTTAACGCTAGCTGATAACTGGTGTTGAATACTTACGTGCGGGCGAAATTCACCCAGAGCCACACAGCCTCTGGTAAATCTGCTACGGGACATTCGCCCAGAGCAATTGCATCTCTGGGTGAATCTCCCTAATAATAGTAAATACAAAGAGATTTCTCTGATTCTGCTTCCTGTGGTGTTTTCAAATGCAGTGTTTGCATAGTCGCATGTGCATTACATTATCTTACGCTCTTAATTCTCAGACTGGTCATTAAAACTCGGTGGCATTCTTTCTGTGTCCTGAGATATAAACGATTGCACAAGGTCACACGGAATTTGTGTGCAATTACATGAACACCTGAATTACTGACACAACAGGAAGCAGCAGCATGGGAATCTCTTTGTATTTGCACTGGAAACTATAGGTGATGGACCAAGCCAAACAAAAAGTCAGCAAAAAGTCAACAAAGTAAGTCTGGGAAATGTCTTGAAAAGTGCACAATAATGCCAGTATGATCTGGGAAACAAACACATGCCTTTCTTATGTTTGACTCTTTCACTAGACATGCCCTTAAAAAACATATTATATGTGATTAAAAATATCCCAGAGAACAATATTACACTGTATTTCCAGTGGGTTTTTAAGGGACAGTTCAGTGGAAATTATCAATATTTGTTAAATTGTTAGTTTGTGTAATGCATACTTAGTTATTCTACATATTCTCTCCAATTTTGAAAAATCAGTTGATTTCATACCCATTGCTGTTCCCTGCTGTTGACATTAGGGAGCTGACATTTCAGGTTCTAATGGTCCTTCTTCTTCCCAGGATGCACCACATCCTTGGAATGTTCCTAACAGTAATTTCTACTGATTGGCTGTTGGATGGGTCAAAGATGCTCAGATCTCTACTGAGCAACTAAATCTACCCAGGCGCTGGGTCAAGGGGCAAGACCATAACGGTCTCTACTAGGGGTCCTGCAAACAGGAAGTCAGAATTTCAGTTGCATTTGTTCTTTTTTCTGAAAAGCATATGTATTTGCACTGAACTTCCCCTTTAAAATACTGTAGTTTTGCAAGACACTGTAATCTTGTATATGTTTGTGGAAGTTGTTTCCAAGAGTCTATAAAGTTTGGAAATACACTATTAGCAGCAGCGATGCTAAAGATCAGTTTAAAGATCAATAGGAGGGGAAAATAAGTTTGTCTTGCGTGGTAGCTCAAGGCCTATCCATTCCATTCACAATGAGTATAGAAACCTGGGAAATACCATGCACTACCCTCCTCCAGCAGGAACAAATTGAAAGGTAAACCCCAAAAGCACCTGTGTGTTATAGCAACAGGAACAACTGGGAAGTTAACCCAGTAATTTCTCACCAGCAAGTAACTTGACCATACGCAAATATAACATTTATAGAATTGTGGAAAAAATTGTGTCTGTCAACAATTCTACATTTTCTTCTACAATTTTCCCACTTATTCTACACTTATATCTAGATTTCAGAGGGTTATTTTGTAAAATGTGAATATTGAAATTTTGAATACAGACTCTCCTTAATGCTCTGAGTGCTTGGACATATCATTCATCTTAGAAACAGAGATGCCCATGGCAGGCCATTTTATTATTTACTGGAAATCTCTATCCCTGTGAGATTATTTTAAAAAAAATGTTCTGGTAACTAATTTGGATGTATTAAAATGCTTTCATATATTTAGAAACGGAATTCTTCTTTTTCATATTAATCTGCTTACAAAATTCACATATTTAGGGTTCAGATGGGGAACCCGGCCCCAGGGGACAACAAGGAGCATTTGGAGCAAAAGGGGATGAAGGAACAAGAGGATTCCCAGGAGCTCCTGGCCCCATTGGACTGCAGGTGTAACACAGAGCAGTTTAATTGTTTGTATCATTTTCTGAATTTGAAATTTAATTTAATTGTTGACCAATAATGTTTATGTTGGACTCAAAGTAGAGGTTCCCTCTAAAGCTAAAGGTGTGGCCAACTTTCGTTGTTTAGCCGATTATAAACAAATATCTATGTTTTTTAGGGGTTGCCAGGCCCATCTGGTGAGAAAGGTGAAACTGGAGACGTTGGCCCATTGGTAAGCTATAAAATAAAAGGGGGATGATGTGGTTGAGTATCATACTGATTACATATGCTGTACCGTTTCTTCTTTATTTAGGGCCCTCCAGGCCCTCCTGGGCCCCGTGGACCTGCTGGACCTTCTGGAGCCGATGTAAGTGGCAGATAATGTGTAAATTCGAATTCCCCAGATTTTCCCAAATCTGTAAATATATTATTTCATTTTCATTTTCTTCCTAACAATGTACAGTTAGACATATTTCATATTGACTAATGCGGTCCCAGTCTATACTTGCATTATCTGATGGGCAAACATTATTTTGTCTCAGTCTGCTCCAGCCACTAGGTAAATTATTTTCTGCTATATTCAGATCTTAAAGGAACATATTCTGGGGTGGTCTAGGGCCCAAGCATTACAGCTCTGATAGTGTAGCAAGACTTATATATTCCTTCCTAACCCCACAAGACCACATTCATTTTTTCTGGGTCCTTGCTCATTGTTTTTTTTATTGTTTTTTTGTAGGGTCCACAAGGTCCTCCTGGAGGAATAGGAAACTTGGGTCCTCAAGGAGAGAAGGTAAGTGAATGCTTGTATAAATGATATCCAATGACAGATAACAGTGCACACTTTAACACACTGATCATCTTTTTGTTAGTGATTAAATGATTATCTCAGACTGTATACGAAGTGTTTGATTGTTGATAGTTATAATGACTTGTATTGCAGTACACTTTATAGACCAGGCTACTTTGAAATACAACTTCTGTTGCTTTAATCAGTATCATACACTTTACACTAAATACCACCTGAATCTTGAATTTAATTGGTTGAGACAGATACTGTTTCATATGTTACAATAAATCATAATCATAGTTTTTTTATAACCTTAAACATTTTACAGGGAGAACCAGGTGAGTCGGGATCTCCTGGAATTATGGGAGAACCGGGGCCTAAGGTAAGTTACCAGCTAAGCCTGTAGTAAATAGATTGGCAGAATCTTTTCTGTTACATGGTCTTCATTTAACATTTTACTGCATTGATTTCTAGGGACCACGTGGGGACAGAGGTGAAAAGGGAGAGTCAGGCCAAGCAGGAGATGCCGGACCCCCAGGAGGAAAAGGACCAACTGGGGATGATGGACCTAAAGGAAACCCTGTATGTACCAAATATATTTGAGTAATCGCAATTTTAAAACAAAGGAATATGTATCTAAAATATATTATTACTGTTCCTATTTGTTAAGCTTTGTAATTCACAAATTAGCTATGATTCGGATTATGGCAAGTCCCAGCAATATAAATATTCCATTTGATTTATTATAATGCAGGTAGTGCAATGTGCTGATGACAAGTTTCAATTTTTCTTTAGGGTCCTGTTGGATTCCCAGGAGATCCAGGACCACCAGGAGAGATGGGACCCCGAGTAAGTGTCACATGATCATTTATACGTCCACTGGATCCTGCACAAGCAGTTGTTTTTGGTCTGATTATTTTGTATTGATACTGCAGGTCCGTGTACCTTGTAGAATTAAGTTTATACCCCCAGGACTGACTGATCCTGTATTTACTACAAGATGTTGCAGGTCTGACATCCCTTTCAGTGCACACTCACAGCCTGGTGTTTCTAATAACTTGTTTTATACTGCAAAACTGTATGCAGAATGTAGTGAGTTACGGTGGAGCTGCCTTTTCATGTGCCTCACTGTGCATCACATTGAAAATGAAAGAAGGTCTTTCCTGTAAATCCATGGCAGTGCTATGGATAAAATAAATGAATTAAAATCAGATTTCCTATATATTGAATGCTAAATCTTCAAACAGCATACTGCACCTGCTAAGGTCAGGATTCTTCTTTGGCCAAAATTACAACCCAAAATCCAATGTGACCTGGGGGCATATTTACTAATAGTCTGTTGGGCCTCCAATTTATTATTATTTATTGTTTACTTTATGGTGTACAGCTGCTCTTTTCCATTATATTGAAATAGATGGAAAACAGCATTGGGAGCATTGCTTGCTCTGTTTGCATGCGCTCATTGTTACTGTGGCACATGGTTTAAAGGGCAAGTTCAGCCCTAAAATGAAAACTTACATACAGGTAAATCACCCCCCAAAACCCTAAACGGTAATAGTTTGCAATCTGTAATATATAACTCTACCCTGAAATCCTGCACAATGTCCTGTTGCCCCTGTTTCTGCTTCCTGGTTCTTCCAGTTAGCAACAGTCCATTATGGATTTGACATTTAACATCACAGCCAATGACTGAATATTCATCCAATATATACATCTTCTGAGCATGCTCAGGCTCAGTACAGGTTTCTAAATTGCTCAGTTTCCATGAGACATCCAGAAGCATAGCAGGCATACAGTAATGAATTTATATACTGCAAAGTATGATATATCAACATATTTTAAACAGGCCATTCTTTCTAAAAGATGTGCTTATGAGAGGGGAGTTGTCCTTTAAGCTCTGCAGGTCTGTGGGTGAGAAGAAAAGAAAAATAATCAGATCTTGTAGTTTGAATATAAAATCTGTGTTTAAGCAGAAACCAATAGGTTCAAATGTTTCCAAATGTACTAATCAAAGAAGGTTATAAAATAATAGAAATCTGTTTTTGAAGGATTTGTTCTTAAAGCTCTGAAAACATTTGCTTTTCCCTAATTTTCCTCATTAGGGACAAGATGGAGCAAAGGGAGAGAGAGGAGAGGACGGGGAGCAAGGAGAAGCAGTAAGTCATTATTTACAGCAGTAATATTTGTTTAGGCAGGAGAGACAAAAAGTCAAAGCCATCCAGCCATGTCTACAGGATTGGTAGTCAATGGACCTTGCATTATGGTAACATTTATCAGACTATCTGCTGGCGTGTGCTCTTACATGTACCATGAGTGGCTTTAATAGGCGTCCTCTAACTTTTCAAACCTGATTATCCTATAAATGAATATGCAGATGATCATATTAATTAAGCCAGAAGAACTGATCTCAAACCCAGAACAGGTGTGTTCCTTACTGGACTTGTGCCTGAATACACCTATTTCAAATACAGGGAAAAGTTCTATAAGCAAAAACATGGATGTGCTATGGGATCTCCAGTTTCACCCATTGTGGCCAACCTTTACATGGAGGAGGTGGAAAAACAGGCGCTTAATACCTTTAAGGGCATAACACCCAGCCACTGGTTCAGATATGTGGATGACACCTGGGTTAAAATCCACCAGAAGGAATTACAAGCTTTCACAGAACACATTAATGCGGTAGACCAAAACATTAAATTCACAAGGTAAGAGGTACAAAACAACAAACTGGCTTTGTTGGACTGCTTGGTAGAAGTTAAGGAAAATGGTAAACTGGAAGTAGAGGTTTACAGGAAACCAACACACACAGATCAGTATTTGATGTTTGACTCCCACCACCCTAAATTACAAGCTGGGTGTCATCAGAACCCTGCAACACAGAGCCGAGAACATCCCCACTAGCACAGAGGCAAAGGCTAAAGAAATGAAACATCTCAGAGGAGCCCTTAAAACTTGTGGATATCCAGACTGGGCCTTTGTCAAAAGAAGTAGAAGGAAAGAAAAGAAGAAGGAAAGAAAAGAACAGGTTTACCAACAGTGAAGGGAAAAAGCAAGACAGGAGAAAGAACATGGTCATCCCATATGTAGCAGGGGTCTCTGAGAAATAAAGTAGAATTTTCCAAAAACACCGTATCCCTGTCTGCTTTAAACCGAACAACACACTGAGGCAGCAATTGGTACATCCGAAAGACCCAGTTCCGAAACACAAGAAAAACGACATCATATACGCAGTGCAGTGAAGAATGTGGGGGGGACCAAATAGCAACTGCATCAACGTATGGCCCAGCAAAGAAGAGCCAATTCCTCGGGTCAGGACTCAGTCGTGTATCTGCATCTTAAGGATAAAGGACATACCTTTGAAGATTGTAATATTAACATATTGGTAAAGGAACGTGACTGGTTCAAGAGAGGTGTTAAGGAGGCCATTTATGTGAAAATAAAGAAACCAAGCCTAAATAGAGGTGGGGGGGTTCGACACCAACTGTCTGCCATGTACAATGCTGTTTTGACACCTTACTCTGGGCGTTCCTATAACACCTCTTAGCCACTATCCAATCACACCCTTAACACCTGGCTGTGATATGCTAATTGGGATTTTCCAGGGTACATAATTGCCACAGATTCTTGTACAAGTCATTCTGAATTGAGAAACCCAGTTGGATGACTAGCGAAACGTCTTCAAGAACTAAACTTCAAGTCCAGTTGATCTAATTGAATACAACAGTTATACCATGACCTGGATGAATGAGAACCTTCACAAGCATATTCCAGCTGTCAAAAAAATTACAATGGATAAAAGACTTGTTAACATGGCTATTCTTTACATAATAATAATGTGTAACAATTATAGATCATGATCACACAATTCATATCCTCACTTCTTCTTAAAAGATAAGTATAAAAATTAACTGTTTAAAAATGGAAAGTACCTGGGGCAGGGAGGTTGGATTGATTATTCCTACCTCACAATATAATTTTGTTGAGGAGCTGCAGCACCAACAGTTTTCATTTGCCAGGTTAGTCCTTGACTATTCCTGTATTAAAGATAGTGCTGAAGCCAGGAGGAAGACTGGCAGAATCAGATTTCTTTGGGCTAGTGCTCCTCACAGAAACAAAATTGGGAGTTAGGAATTACCAGTCCTATATCCCTGTCCCAAGTACTTTTCAGTTTAACTGTTTTTTAAATAAACTTTATACACACAATAGTTTTCCTTTAACTCCTTCTCTTACTTTCTAAAATACTTAGAAAATAATATTGCCAGTGTAATGTGTTTAGTTAAAGGGCAATTTCGTCCCTCAAATGAAAACTTATATACAGGTAAATGACTCCCCAAATCCTAAAACTGTAATAACTGAAATATGAAATATTAAATTCTAAACTGAAATCCAGAATAATGTTTCTGCCTGTTTCTGGTTCTTCCAGTTAGCAACTGTCAGTTAAAGAATTCAAAGTAGGATATATCAGCATATTTTATAGAGTCCATTCTTTCTAAAATATGTTATCATGTGGGTGTAGTTGTCCTAAAATGTTATCCTGAAGAACAACATGTATTTGATCTGCAGGGTTCTCCTGGTCCTACTGGAGAGAATGGTCCACCGGGTCCTTTGGGAAAAAGGGTAAGTGCTAGATATGCAGTATATTTTTCATCATGTAGGTATTACTAATACATTTGAATATAGTAACAGCTCTTCACAATGTAACATGTGTGTGATTAGCTCTAATGATTATCGGCAAAACATTAATGCAAGCTGTAGGCAATATATCTGAATTCTAAAATGTATAAATGGTTCCGCTGTGAACCTTTTGCCCTCAGTCACATTATGTACAAAACAGTGATGTTCCCCTAAGCATTTTATTCATATTAAAAGAAAAGTCCTGTAATTAAAAGTTAGGTTAATGACCACCTATTATGCTTTTCCCTGACAAATGTGTCTCTTTTGTGCATTCGTGGAAATAGCATTTGATATATCTGTAGAGTTTTAGGGAAAGGTGGTACCATCTGTATCACAGGTTCTTGAACCAGCACTCGCTTGTTTTCTGTGGTTGATAGTGCAGGCTCCTATATCCACCAAATATTCTTTAAAACTTCACAAATGAGCAGCACTCTTTAAAACTTAATGATTTTTATTTAAATACAAATTGTTCTGCCACAAATGGTTCAGCCACACTGAGTGGGGGTTGCCAGCTGCTACAGAGTGAGACACTGCCCAGTAAGTTGTTTTGGCTACCATTCACTTTTCTGTACCAGTATCATAAAATTCCAAGTTTGCTGTTACAGCGTTATCGATTTTTGCCAGTTTGCGGTACCAGTACCATAGAATTTTTCAGTTTGCTGTACAATTATCAAAAAATTCAGTTTGTGTTGTATCAGTGTCATTGATTTACCAGTTTGCTGTACCATTATTATGAAATTTACTGTTTGCTGTACCATCATCATTGAATTGCCAGATTGCTGTACCAGTATCATAAAACTCAGTTTGCTGTACCAGAATCATTTAATGGATGTTCTGGTTTCTAAAATTCACAGTTTGATGTAAAGTGTCATTGAATTGCCAGCTTGCTTTACCAGTATCACGAAATTCCCAGTTTGCTGTAACAGTATCATAATTCCCAGCTTGCTGTACTGTCATTGATTTAGCCATTTGCTGTACCAGCATAACTGGATTGCCACATTGCTGTACCAGTATCATAGAATTCCAATTTTTCTGTGCAGTGTCATTGACTTGCCATTTTTCTGTACCAGTAACACAGTACCGGTTTCTCATCTATCTGTGTGTCCATCTATCTGCCTATCCACCAATTTCTGTCTATTTCTCTATGTCTGTCTAACCGTCCATCTAACCCTCTGTGTCTGACTGTCTGCCTACCTGCCTATAATTTTTCTTAGTTTCTCTCTCGCTATTTATCTCTCTAAGTGTCTGTGTATCTGTCTATTTCGCTGCATCTCTCTATTGCACCACATCTTTCAACACCATAGAAATGCCTCCGATTACAGCTGAACCAGGATAAAACCATGATTGTGGACCTATCAGCTTAGAACCTTATCTATTAATGGGATGTATAGAATCTGCATTGGTGTATCTTGCTTCTTCTTTAGGGTCCTGCTGGCCCACCTGGTCCTGAAGGCCGTCAAGGAGAGAAAGGGGGGAAGGTAGGCTCTGCTTTTTTCAGCTCCCAAAATATTTATATTGATTTGTGATTTTCTACAAGATCAAAAGAGCTTTTTACAACACTTCTTTGTATTTGTAATCAGGGTGAGGCTGGTGCTACAGGTGCCCCTGGTAAGACAGGCCCAGTGGGACCACAAGGACCTGCGGGGAAGCAAGGGACTGATGGACTAAGGGGACTTCCTGGAGCTGTGGTAAGAACTGTTGCTGCTTGTTTATCAGTGATTCTTCAATTGGTAACTCTAAGAAAAGCTGTGAAAAAAAAATCTTAGTTTGCATTATACATACCTAATTATTCTACACATTATCTTCCATTTTAAAAAAAATCAGTTTATTTCATACCCTTTACTATTCCCTGCTGTTGACATTTAGTGAGCTGACATTTCAGATTTTAACTGTCCATCTTCTTCCCAGAATGCACACTTCCTTGGAATGTTCCTAACAGTAATTTCTACTGATTGGCAATTGGATGGGTCAAACATGCTCAGATCTCTACTGAGCAACTGAATCAACCCAGGCACTGGGCCAACAGGAAGACCATAACGGTCTTTACTAGGGGTCCTGCAAACAGGAAGTCAGCAATTCGGTTGCATTTATTTATACACAGACAAAATGCTAAATGGGCAGGTTAAGGTCATTAGGATGGGAAAATACTGCTCTTTTTTCTTAAAAGCATATTTATATGCACTGAACTTTCCCTTTAAAATGTCAGCAAAAAAACCCCCAAATAACTCCATATATTTACTTTAAATAATTTTTAAAAACCACACTGCATTCACAGAACACAATAAACACTTTTGTGCATATGTTTTTTTTCTAGATTTCAATGAAGGGATTAGGTAAAATAGTCACCAATAAAGACAAACAGACATATTTACAGAGTTGCCATTTATGAAGGGTTAGCATAACTTTAAAAGGTATCTCCACCTCTAAAACAAGTTTTTACTGCAGTGTAGTAAAAACCCAACCGCCATGTTCATTTGCCAAAAAATGAGAAAAGTACTTACAGAGCTTCTATCCCCCGGTGTACTGATCTGGCCCTCTGCTTGCAGGAATTTGCAAGCAGGGGGCTGGACCAGCAGACGTGTCCATGATTGTGTGCAGTCTTCACTGTGCATGCCAGAAATCTTTTAGAGGAAAGGTATGAGGTGGAAACCTTTTCACTCACAGACAGGCTCCTGGTCTTCACTTTCTGGGATTTTGGACAGACATTGCAGGAGAACCATTTGGAGCAGAGATGTAAGGTAAGGATTTTTTTAACACTGAAGAGTGGGGCCAGTAGTGGGGAAAATTTTAGATTTGGGGGTGGATATGCCCTTCAAGCTTAGAATTATGGGAGCTGCATGCATTAAAAAAAATTACACACACTGCCCATGCTACTGACTTATTATCACATCTGTGGCCCTTTGTTGACTTTTCTTTAAAGCAAGGTTATTTTCTAGCATTTAAAAAACACCAGGACCAACCTCAAAACCTTTTACACACAAAGCCACAAAAAGATATTAAATCATGTACAAATTACATGCTTGAAGTTCTTGGTAACTAAGCCGATATTTGTCTGGAAGATAGCGATAAAATAAAATAATTGTTTAGCCGTATTAGTCCACACTATATATATAGTAAAAAAGTAGAGTAATGTGATCCTTTTTTATGGACATTTTGTTGTAGTTGACAAGCATTCGAGAGTTCTGCCCACTTTATCAGGTCAGAGGAGTACATCCCTACCAGCTAGACTAAACTGGTTTCTCCTGGAATGATTGAAAAACAATTCTATATATCAATAGTTAAATTAATAGGATCAATATTTAAAGTATCAGGATATATATTTAAAATGCTATATATGATTAGAATGTGAACTCTTCATTTTTAGGGTGAACAAGGTCGTCCTGGAGCAACAGGACAAGCAGGACCCCCAGGACCTGTGGTATGTAACACAAAAATGTAATACTATTCAGTGGCAGTGACAGAGCATAGAAAGTATAATTTATCACACTGTCTGCTTTTTAGGGCCCTTCTGGACTGCCAGGATTAAGGGGAGACAATGGAGCCAAGGGAGAGAAGGTAAGCACAGTATCTATAGATAAAAAAAAAGAAATGTATGTATGTTTGTATGTTCCAGAAAACCTTCCATACGGCTTGGACAATTTTCATGAGACTTGGTATACTTATATTTAAGGACCTGGAATAAAGCATAGGCTACTTAACAACTTTTCAAAATGCCTCCGTACCCCCTTTTTTTCAAAAATTTTTAAGTTAATTAACCTGTGTGCTGCCACCTGGTGGTGAATCGAGTGAATCAAGTTAATTCCACACCTTCCAAATGTCAGATTGTTCAGGGAAGTGCAATGTATTTTTTTGTATTGTATTAATTTTTATTTCTTATATAGCACTACATATTCCGCAATGCTTTGCTTCATTTTGTTCTGTTGTTGATGTGATAGGAGGATAAAGCTGTCAATCATGAGGAGTAGCACAACATGTGATGTAACAATATCATGTGACCACTGTAAAAGGGGCTTGTCCAAAAGGTACAGTTTCTTGGGGGTTTGGGCAGATTGCAGGGACCAGAATGACTTCAGAAGAAAAAAAAACAACAGATGGTGACCAACAGTTCCAGGTTTAAGCTGACTGCAATCAGCTTTATTTCACCAGCCCAGAGCACAGTGGTACATCCATAAACAAAACATAAAAATAAATCCTAACCTGTTCGGCTCTAAATAACATTCAGAATTCCCTGTCTATGTGACAGAGAGGACCTAATATCCAACTCTGAAATAATAATGTACAACAGTTAGTTCCTCACTGTGTCTGGCTCTCTCCTTTACTGCCTCCAGACAGTTCCCTGGAAGAGAGAGAAAAAAAAAACTCTTGAGACACCTTATTCAAAGGGTTTTCCCCTGCAGCCTAATGAGGCTATTAATTAGCCAGGATCACCAAAAGCCTGGATAGTCTGGTGAATGGAAATCCCACCCACTCACTTCCATTCGCTCCAGGGCCACTTTTTCCGGCTTTTCAAAAAGCCAATGCAGTGAAAGAACACCCTTTCACTGCTGAGCTGCTTACCCTGGAGCTAAATACATATAAGAGAGAAATCTGGGGGAAATATAAACACCTTCCACCACTATCCCAGCATTTCTTTCACACCACACACTTGGTCACCTACTCTCAGTCAAGATTGAGAGGTAAACTGACCAATCCAAGATAAGTCTTTTACTGAGGGTTTGGCAGGCAGCTACTCAAGGAGATCACAGTTTTCAGCAGTCTGGTGCAGAGTTCAGAGAAGGCAGCTAAGGAAATGTGTAGTTTTACTTAAGGAAAGACAACGACAGCTGTGAATGGGATAACACTGCCCACACTGCAATACAACTGCACTGTAAGGGGTTCATTTTACTTCACTCCTTGTGTCTCTTTTCCCACAAACTACTCAAACCTTAGTTTTAAAGGCCATGTACACACGCTTTTCACTCATCTTTCTTTTCCATGTGCCATTTTGCAAGCAAATTGTGTTTTCTGGGGGACATTGTGTGTCAATAATTCAATTTGATCGATAACAGTAAAAAATAAATTAATGCGAGGTGTTGTACCCCATTGTTAAAGGGGAAGTTGATGTGATGCGTGCTAAAGGGGAAGTTGATGCTATACATGCTAAAGGGGGAGTTCATGCGATAAGCGCTAAAGGGGAAGTTGATGCGATATGCGATAAAGGGGAATTTGATGCGATTCGCGCTAAAGAGGAAGTTGATGTCATACACACTAAAGGGGAAGTTGATGCGATACACGCTAAAGAGGAAGTGGGTGCGATATGCCTTAAAGGAGACGTTGCTGCAATACGCCATATAGAGAAACTTGGTGTGATACGTGTTAAAGGGAAAGTTGATGTGATACATGTTAAAGGAGTAGTTGATGGGATATGCATTAAAGGGGATGTTGGTGTGATACGCCTTAAAGGGGAAGTTGGTGTGCTATGCCTTAAAGGGGAAATTATTGTGATACACGTTAAAGGGAAAGTTGGTGTGATACATGTCAAAGGGGTAGTTGATGAAATATGCCTTAAAGGGAAAGCTGATGTGAAATACATTAAAGGGGAAGTTGGTGTGATATGCCTTAAAGGGGAAGTTGTTGTTATAAACCTTAAAGGGGTAGTTGGTATGATGTGCGTTAAAGGGGAAGTTGATGTGATAAGCGTTAAAGGGGAAGTTGATGTGATGTTTAAAGTATATAATATCAACCCCCCTTTAACAACTGGGTACAACACCTCACATTAATACATTAATTTATTTTTTAGGGTAAATATCGAAACATTATTTGACCCCAAATTTGACCCCATTTTGCAATATCCCCTTATTGCACAACAATAACTCCCCCAAATGTTGTGAGGTATGTTAATTGGAGATGAGTGGTAAACTTATGGAAGGTCGTACACCGACAGGAATTAAGAACTTAAATTGAACCAACACATCAAACACACAACGTTTTGGGGGCTCCTCCCCCTTCATCAGGTGACGTATAAGTGAACCTTCCATTCCTTTAAATACCCATAGTGCTTAGTGAATCCTCCCTCATGAGTCATCTCTGTCCATATATATTTCAAAGATAAAGTGAAACACGATAGGTATAAAAAGATATATAAGACATAGCATAAAAATATGTACAATAAGGTGCATAATAAACAATTTTTTTAAAACAATGTTTTTGTTCCATAGTGTAGTAATAAATATTACTGTACCATACGTGTAAATAAAATGTCTAAACAGCATATTAAACAATGCCTAAAATTTATTATTTCCATACAGACCCTTCAATAACTTCTAATCTCTTAAACCAAATTATTGTGAAATAGTACATTCAATTTTTGGTCTTTAAATCCATATCCACAGTGAGTCAATCCATTCAGTACAACTCTTTACTCCATAGTTACAATACAGTTTCTGACAAAAGTTTTGTCGCCTGTGTATTTTGCAGTAACTCCTGCTATCAACCTGATTTTTAATTGACCAATTGGTGTTAGAAATAGCACATATGTAAAGCTAAAGCCCTCCCAAATAATATTAAATGTACTGGTAAAAAATAGTTTCACTGAAAAAAGATTTATGATTTAATCAAGACAGACAGGTCAAAATGTTGCAAGTGTAGTCGCCTATACAGAAAATGATCTACTTTACAGCCAATCCAAAAATATGTCAGCAAATTAAGTAGTGGTGCTGTGAGATCCAAATTTAATATCTTGTATGACTTCCATGAGCTTGAAGGACAGCATCCATGCGGTTTGGCAAGGATTCATACAATTTATTGATGAAATCATCAGGAATAGCCAAGAAAACAGTCTTGCATGCCTCCCAGAGTTCATCAATATTCTTTGGTTTCGTCTTCCATGCTTCCTCTTTCATCCTACCCCACATATTCTCAATGATGTTCATGTCAAGTGACTGGGCTGGCCAATCTTGGAGCATCTTTATTTTCCTTGCCTTAAGGAACTTTAATGTGGAGATGGAAGTATGCAATGGAGCACCATCCTGCTGCAGAATTTGGCCTTTTTATGGTTGGGAATATATGAGGTAGCTAAAATTTCTACTATTTCTACTATTGATGTTGCCTTCCACACTTCAGATCCCTCACACACCCCCATACTGGATGTAACCCCAGACCATGATTTTGCCTAAACCAAACTTCACAGTTTTTTGGGTAAATCTCGGCTCTATGCGGGATCCAGTAGGTCTCCTGCAATATTTGCAGTGACTGTGGTGTAATTCAACAGAAGATTCATCTGAAAAATCCACCTTTTGCCACTTTTCCAGCGTCCATCCTTTTAGCAGGCCGTGGGACTTGGCAAATGCGGTCTTCAATTGCCTTTTGTTTAGTGCTGGCTTATGGGCACTGATTCGACCATGGAGGCCATTTCGAGACAGAATCCGACAAACTGTTTTGGTTGACACAGGGATTTCAGGTGACCAGGCCTCCTGGAGCTCTGCTGCAGTTGAAAATGAGCCAACAAACAGTCCTCTCGAGCAGTTGTCTTGCGGGGTCTGCCTGACCTGGGCTTGTCAAAAACTTCTCCAGTCTCTTCAAATCTTTTCTTTATCCTCTGAACTTGACACTGAGAGACATTGAAGGTGTGCACCACATCAGCAGTGGATTTGGTCTTCAGCCTCTTGATAATCAACACTTTAGTCTCAGGGTGAATCTTAGGCATGTTTGCAGAGGTCTATTTGCAGTTGATGTGAAGGTCTAGTGTACTGGGATTCTTTATATACACACCTGACACCTAATTGATCCATTATTAGTCACAGGTGAAGCCCATATGACAAGGTGACAACACTTAATGTCTTTGCAAAAATTGATTCAATGGGCTTTACCAAGCTGTGAATATTAGAATACTTTTTGTTAGTTTCGTTTGCATTGAAACATTATAACAAAAGCTGTTTGGGGTAAAATAAACCATTTCTTGAAACAAAATCTGCATTAGAATTATTGTTAAGCGGCACTTCAGGTCTATTTGTACACAAGCGACAAGACTTTTGTCAGAAACTGTAAGATACATGGGGAGATTCAATACCGCGGGCTCCCATTACTTACCTTAGCCCGATCCCGCGATACAATAACTGACATAAACGAGATTACGTCAGTTATTGCATCGCGGGATCGGGCTAAGGTAAGAGCGTGGGTTTAACGCCTCCCACACAGTACCGTTAAGTGGTGTGCAAAACTTAACGGTAGGGGTTTTACATCTATATCACGGCGCTATATCCAAAAACATTTGGAAATGGCGCTGTGCTCTAAATTTCTTCGGGTTAACGTGAGTTTTAGATGGAAAAGCCCTATATTGAATCTCCCCCACAGTGTCTGAATCTAACGTTATTTTGTATCCTTTCTAATTGTCTGGTATGCAAACAATGTACCTTTTCAGTAGGTTTCTCAATAATCCACTAGATGGTGCATCTTAAACTGTGGAATAAACCGAATAATTCATGTAAGGGAAAATCTAGAGAAATACTAGCAGCAGAAACATTCCATTAATATGTTGGTATATAGATAACTCATTAAAAGTTATAAATAGCAAGCCATATTAAAATCTTCATTCGTTCCATTTGGGGATGAGATCTGCCCTAGAATCCTGCATTGTGTCAGGCACCCCAAAGTTTACCAGATTTGCGGCTCAGCTAACCCACAGTGAGTTTTAATGGGTCGGGGTCAGGTTTGGTTGGAAAGCTGCGGGTTCTGGTCTGTTGAATTTTGGATGCAGGTTCGGGCTGGATGTTTGGAAAAACCGGGCAACGCCGGGTACTCTACTAGTAAATATATATGTGTGTGTGTTATGGATATGGATGTTATCATGCTAAAATTCTCCTCACCTGATGTATACCAAACAGCATAGAATTCACTAATGAAATGCCAGTCTATAAGATGGTGGGCCTTTATGGTTGTCCTCTGATGTAGCAGAGTGCTTAAAGGAACACTAAACTGGTAGTTTTAACTACATTCCATATGTTTTTATTATTCACAGGGAGGTGAGAACACTTATTCCCACCTCCCTGTGAATAATAGGATGCTCATGGGACACATCGGCATTTACCTTACCGCCGCTCCAATCGCGAGCCTATCTTTTGTATTGGTGCCCATGCGGCAAAGATAGGCGTTTGGTGCGCTTAGTCGGGCAGCGCGGCTGTCAGTGCAGAAGGAACTGTGAGTGGAGCGGCGGTAAGGTAAATTCCAGTGACCCCCGGGCGTTCTTTCACAGGGAGGTGGGAATAAGCGTTCTCACCTCCCTGTGAATAATAGAAACATATGGAATGTAGTTAAAAATACCAGTTTAGTGTTCCTTTAAATTAGAAACTCTGGGGGTTGTCATTTTTAAATATTTGGAGGGCCCCAGGTTTACATCCCTGACCTAGGGCCAAGGTCAAGGTTTCAGGATTAAAATACTATCGGTTAGAAAAATATAAAGCAGCAGGAACTGTGAAAAAGGAGGGCAACCAAGAACCAAGAAACTGTAACAATTACAGCCTTGACAGCCGGGGTACTCACAAGAAAACTTTAGGAGGATACGGATAATCCAAAAAAGGGTAAATAACTCAGGTATACATTAGGACACAGGAACTGGAGTAGTTGCTGGGAACTGTAGCCTGGATATTGGGGACAGAAAAGGCTGCTGGGAACGGCAGGCTGGATACTGGAGAGAGAGAAGGCTGCTTGGATCTGTAGTCTGAATACTGGAAACAGAAATGGGTGCTGGGAACTGTAGGCTGGATACTGTAGATATAGAAGACTGCTGGGAATTGTAGGCTGGAATCTGCATACTGGAACCAGAGAAGGCTGCTGGGAACTGTAGGCTGTATACTGGAACCAGAGAAGGCTGCTGGGAATTGTAGGCTGGATACTGGAGACAGAATGAAAAAATAAAAATAAACTCTATAAATATGGACACTAGACAGAGAGAATGTCCTTTTACAACATAAGGGCCATAATTCTAAAGACGCTGTATCGCTTTTTTAATCTATGACTTCCATCGTATATTTACGATACCCCATAGAATACCATTGCAATAGTTTACTACCGCATGGTATACTACAGCACTAATTAACGCTGTAAATGTACAATTGAGGCCACCAACAACGCAATTTATCAATAACGCGGTATCACACATCAGAGTATAAATGTCCCTATGTGCTCGAGCGAAGGTGAAATAACCTTTTCAAGTGAAGTGCTGGATTCCCACACAAAACAAAACAGACAAATATATTTAAAAAATGTATGAAAGTTTTATGTGCAGGAAGTGTGTATGTCTATAGTAAATAGCTGGAAAAAAGGGAGAATTTACTTGTAAAATTGCTTGGGAATCACTTAAGGTTTGTACACACTTGCGATCGTGGGGGCCGACCCGCGACACACAATGTGTCCGAACGTGCGCTTGTTCAGCGTTCTGAAATGGGCAGTCAGGCAATGATCCCGAACTAATGGCCATTTCGCCCAATAAAGTGCCCATACATGGCACGATTATCGGCCAAAACGGCCGTTCGTACAACCCGCGCCGACCCACGATACACGTGTGTATGAACATTTACATTTTAAAGTCCATAAAAACACATTTTCTGAAAGTAAAGATATGCTGTGCTTGTGTAAAATCAGTACAACAGTTTATTAATGAAGTCTTTGCTGTAAGAGGTAGATACAGTATTGCTCTAAGTATTGCTCCTCCCTCACTCCTGGGTTAGAACTTAGTGGTGGCTGGAGTGTTTGACAAATATGTACTGTTTCTCTAGTAACTGCTTATTGAAAGGAAAGTGATGGTTTGATTTCAGTAGCTTCTAGAGATGGGAACCAGGTCCAACACCGAAAGTAGTTTCTGATTGGATTTTTGAGGTTTATCGATCATTCAGAGTTGTTTTTGAGTGTTACCGATTGTACAAGGTTATTTTTGGTATCCCTTGAACCCTTGAAAAGCAGTGTCTCAATCTACTCCTGCTCCTAAAAGGGGTGTCAGGCAGTTAAATAAAGACATGTATCCATCTAGTTCTGTGCTTTAATGGTGCCCATACACTATTCAGATATCAGATAGATTAGATCTTGGACTATAGACTAACATCTAATCTGTCTAACATCTTTAGCCTGCTTTTTTTTTTACCTTTTGGCAGTCCCGCCTGGCCCATTCATTTTGTAATTACATGTCTGTTGCAAAAAAGATCAGGCCAGGCAGTTGTTTTAGAATCACCTCCATTTTGCGGGAACGTTGGAAGGTGAGTCCTAATGTATGCACACCTTTACCCTGCCTATGATATCAGTTGATCCAGAGGGATGTATATCTGATTTATACCACAGGAGGAAATAAAAATCCTTCCTGACTAATGAATAAAAGGGATGTAGTGGGAGTACCCCCCTCTCGCTTTACAAAATAAAGTGAAATTCTGTATGTTTTACTGGAAATGGATATTGTTTTCTAATATCTATCATTGGGTAGTGCAGACATTATTTTGTACTTCACAGTTTGGTTTTACAATTCATGGTTGAATTGATTCTATTGAACATATTGGGTGGACAGATTGATTAAACAGAAACATCAGCCCATGTAGGGCCATCTTTAGGACACTCTGTGTCATACAAATGACCAGCTGATCAAATAACTTATTTTAAATCATTGTGGTTACACTGTACAATCACAGGCGGCCAGTTGGGTACCAATATTCTACTTTAATATAATATTTAATTTGTAAACCTTGTTTTGCAGGGTCATCCTGGACTTATTGGACTCATTGGACCAACAGGAGAACAAGGAGAGAAAGGAGACCGAGGTCTTCCTGGACCCCATGGGACAGTGGGTCAGAAAGGGGAGACTGTAAGTAAAAATTTGCTAGTATAATAACTTTAGTCTGTAGGTGTTCCCACAAGGTGTAATTTCACAGCTATTTGGCAGTAACAGAAAAAAAAATATTTGTAATAACTAAATAAAAGGCATTGGGTGAGAGACTTATTTCCTATTGCACATTTCTCTGTGTAAATCTTGTGTTATAACAACATTGCTAAAAAGCTGCAGAAGTCAATTTTTTTTAATCACCTGCACAACCACTTTCAACACCCAATCAGCAATCTGCTAATACATTGAATGGGCACCGAAACCTGGAAAGAAATCAGGTGCCTGCACATACTTGATAAAATCTATTCTATTTTAGTGAATGCTCTGACCCACACACAATCCCTTAATATAAGAAGTATTAGAACTAAATACATAAGAGAGTGCTGTTGAAAGGCTATCACAAAGCCTTATGTCACGCCATTATCTACCTTATTACCTTATTATTCCAGACCTTTTTTTAAACTCATACAGGGAGATTCAATAAAACTTCTTATCGTTTAAAATGGTGCTAATTTTGCCTCAACCAATTAGATGTTAGCTTTCAAATGTTACATAACTTCTGATTGGTTGGGGCAAAATTAGCACCATTTTAAACGATAAGAAATTTTATTGAATAACCCCCATAGAGTTCTTATTTATTGCAGTTCTTGTACTATACAGTGCAGTGAATTTGTGTTTCTGTTCTGCAGGGAATTTCTGGTGTCACAGGACCTATTGGTCCAGTTGGTTCTGCTGGTTCCCCGGTAAGTCCTCACTATACATTTATACTTAATCATCTTGGGTTGTCCTTTCTGCATGCTTCTATTAAGCCATCCAGATACATTTTTATTCCTTTTCACATGTCTCTCTTTCTTGTTTTTTCCTTAAAGGACAATTATACTCACCTTCCCTCCGCTCCTCTTCCTTGTTCCTTAGCTTTTACCAAGGGTGAGGACCTGAGCCGCTAAGTCCTCACCCCTGGGTTCACGCAGCCTACAACAGACTCTCAGAGCAACGCTGCTCTGGTAGGCTCTGCCCCCTCCTCCCCGTCGGCGACGAGGACAATAGGAAGGCACACTTGTTGCATTTTTAGAGTATAGTTATCCTTTAATTTGTCTTGAAATAGACAAATTCCTGTTGTTCATATATCTTTGATGATTAGCTGTCTCTTTCCCCTGTGAGCAAACCTAATCAGCACGGATTGACCGTATGTAATTAGTGCTGATTAGCTGCCTCTTTTACCTGTGGGCAGTGTTCCCTGTAAGGTGTGCGCACACATGCATGTTATTTCCAGACAAAAGTCTAGGGGTTGGTATACACCTTATCTCCCATTTTATGTGAAACCAGCAAACCCCTGATTCTTTAAAGAATTATTCATCCCTGCTTTTAAATACCTCTCCCCCCTCTTTCTCTCTCTTTGCCCACTCTCTTCCCCCTCCTCACTCTTCTCCTCCTCCTCTCTTCCCCCTCTTCTTCTCGCTCTCTCTCTCTCCCCCCATCTCTTTCTCTCTCCCTCTCTCTCTCCTTCTCTCTGTCCCCCTCCTGGAAATGGCAGTCTCTCTTTCACGCACGTGCAAGTAGGACCCGGCTTCTCCAATGGCAGTGGCGCATGCTACAATTACACCCCTGCTTATGATGCAGCTGATGTTACTCTTTTCCAGCAGTAATCAACATGTTGAAGCCAGTGGATATATTGCAGCTAGAATCTCTTTTTAATAGAGGGGCACTTGTATAGAGACCACAGTTTAATAAGCCATAATCTTGTGACATCATAGGCATCTGCCATTTTGTTGAACTGACCAGGAGAGGTGGTTTTGGAGGGTTAGTATTGAACCTGTAGTTTATGTATGAATTCTCAGTGTGATTGTCTTACTGTATTAGATTGGATTTCCTGTATTTAGTATTTAGTTGTGTCTCCTTAGAAGGCCAGTGTGCTCTGGTGGCTGTAAAATGTGTAAATGCTTTCACCCCTTGCTAGGAGGCAGCAGTTGTAATGTGATTAACACAAGAACAATTTCCACATAATCATCCAAATTTAAAATACAAGATAGGATAATAGGATTTCCATCGCCCTTATACAATGTTGTGTTTTCTGAGGTTCATGCTAAATATGCTATGAGGCTGCCTACAACTTTATTATCTTCTTTATTTTAGCTATAAGCAGGTGCGGAATTAGCAGGGGAGCAACCGCAGAGGGGCATCTTATTTTTCCTATGAGAGCTATAGCCTCCTCCCAGAAAACTGTATTATCAAACCCTTTAAAAACACTTTCCTTTTTATTGTCAAACACGATGCAAATGTAGTCACACATCTAAATTAAAGTGCACACACACCCTAAATTTGGGTATACACATGAACGAGAAAGTGACGACTCCATTGGATCTGAATTGCCCCTTTCTTGACAATGTGTGTGCCCTGTGAACAAGCGCTCCCAACGCTGATGAACGTTCACTGGATAACCTATTAAGTTCGGAAAATTTCCCTTGGCTGCGGCCGGCCCCCTGTATAAAAGCATAGGGGTTCGCCGGTGGTCGTGGGAGATATGTCAGTCCCAAAAGTTCTCCCCATATTTTATAGAGGCTAATCAGAAACTGTGAGTAGCCTAATCTGTGAAAAATCAAAGATTGGTACATAATCACAGAGTTTCTTACTTGATTCAGATGTACACACTTCCTCAAATATATCTCTGTAGTGCCCGGAGGAAACACACCCAAGCACGGGAAGAACATACAAACTCCTTGCAGATGTGTCCAAGGCATCAGTGCTAACCACTGAGCCACTGTGCTACCTCAACAAATTAAGGAAACCTATCACAAATCTAGGGCTATTCCCCCAAAATATCTATCTCATGCTATTAATAGCCAAAGATTCCTATTAAAAATATTTTTTGGAACTTAGAACCTGTCATTGCAGAAAAAGAAAATCATCCACTCAATGTCTATATTTTAAAATGGAAAAAGAGCTGTGCAAAAAAGTTTCATTAGACGAGTGCATATGTTAAAACAAGGAATTTCCAGGTACAAGGCAACAGTTTACATTGAAGTTTCTGTTGCTGTCAATTTCCTTTTTTTGCTAAAATGTGGTCTTTATTAATTATTTTGGATTTCCTGTTAATTTATTATTTATTTAGGGGTATTGAGCATTGAAGCCATCTTTATAGTGTTAACCAATATACAAATTGTTATTGCCATTGTATCCTTCTGTGTGTTCTTTAAATCCTATTTAATTTGTTTTTATTAAAGGGTCCTCAAGGTCCCAAGGGTGCTAAAGGAGCCACAGTGAGTATTTACCCCATGTCATATCCCATTTCCTACTTTATTATGATCTTGATATAAAGCTATGTGTAAATCAGGTGGCCCTGCAAGATGAAGGACAAATGATTGTGAATAACTAACCGTAGGACTCAGTGCTCCTCCTTAAAGGGCATTTCCACCCCCCAAACTATAATTGAACACACTACTGGCTTCACTATGTAGTGTGTAAAAATCCTTACCTCACTTTCCAACTCCATATGGTTCTCCTGTAATCCCTCCCAAAGTCCCAAAAACTGGCCATATAGGACTCTGCCTCCTGTCTCCCCTCTGGAAGAATTTTGGCATGCGCACTGCAGCCCTTCTCCCCCTCCCTCTCCCTCCCAATTTTGTCTCCCTCCCCCTACCATAAAACCCTTTTCATATAATGTACTGCTCCTTCCCCCAGCCCCAACTGCATAACTTTTATTTACAGAAAGTGCCCCGATCTTTACTTACCATGCTTCACTCCTTCGCCGGTCTGAATTCCCGGCAGCCTCTCAGCCAATCATGGCTGCCGGTCCCGCCCTCTGCTTGCATTTCCGTGCAAGCAGAGGGCCGGGGCAGTGTGGCGAGGATAGCAGCATGGTAAGTAAAGATTGGGGCACTTTCTGTGAATAATAGTTATGCGGTTGGGGCTGGGGGAAGGAGCAGTACATAATATAAAAAGTTTATTACAAGGGATGCCCTTTAATTTTGCTACTTACCACCAATTGCCCCTGCCATTTCCTTCAGCCTCTAGATAATCTCTTGTATCATTGCATAATTCTGGGGAACAGACAGATCTCTTTACAATTCCCTCTATGTACAGTTGGATAAACAGTAAAGCAGGAGAGACTTTTCATTTTCATTGTGTGTTTATTGTTTCCATATAAACCACTTATGTGAATTGTTTTTAGATATTGACTGGTCTCTGTCTTTTTCAACCATCTTATTCAGTTTTCTCCCTGTCACATAGGGACAAGCTGGACCCAAGGGACAGAAAGGAGTAACTGGTCCTGCTGGGCCACCGGTAAGTCCAAATCAGTCAGGTTGTAAACTGTTTCTTTTATGTAGTACTGTCTGTACACTTGTTTATGCCCATTGGCCAGACTGATGGACTAGGTAAGCATTCCAACAAATCTAATCTACACACAGGGGTGAGGAACAAGCATTTTATGTCCTCACCCTGCATACATTAAATGGGGGTTGTTTGTTAAGTATAATTTCCCTTTAAGATATAATTTATTTCTTATTTAAGGCTTGTGTCTATAAATGCCCATTGTTTGTGTCTCTACCACTTCATTAGTGTGTGTGATATGTACAACATGCTTTGTTTTAATAGATTTTTCCTGAACCTCACTATTCTTTAGCTTCAGTGATTTTCTATCCATAGGGACCCCCTGGAGAAGTAATTCAGCCTTTGCCCTTCCAAATGCCCAAAAAGAACAAACGTTCAATTGATGCCAGTCAAATCATGGCAGAGGAAGCTGCTTCAGATTACACAAATGGAATGGAAGAGATTTACAGCTCAATTGACTCTCTAAAAAAAGATATTGAGTCAATGAAGGCTCCCATGGGTACAAAGGAGCACCCAGCTCGTACATGCCAGGACTTGCATCTCTCCCTCCCACATCTTCCAGACGGTGAGTATTATCTACAGCAAAATAAAAACATTTACATCTATTGAAATGTATTTTTTATTTACTTATCAGTCTATTTGTTAAACAGATGTGATGTGATAATTATTCAGAAAACTAATCATGATTTCCATTAAAAAAACAAGACAATAAACAGTATTTTACGTTGCCTGTGCCGTGGTTGACTGCTCAGTGAACCAGACTATCTACGTGTAGTGCATACAAGTCAACACTCCGCGCTTTGAATTTGTAATTTTATTTTGCAATTTTTTTTAGCAGATTGAAACAGGTTTTGTGTCTGTTTCTTTCTTCCAGTTTAACATGGTGCTCTGGCATAATAGTACAGCCAAAATATATTGAAATAAAAAGATTCAAATACTATATTACCTTATATACTAGAATCGATCTCGAGGTATAGTATATACTAGTATAACTCGAGGTACCTATTTTTACCTGAAAAATTAGTAAAAGCTGTTTGACTTGAATATAAGTCGAGGGTAGAAATTATGACCACTACTGCCTTCTGATTCTGTATTGCTTTGAGGCTTTAGCTGCCCTTTAAATGGACAACAGAATTCCCATACAGTAGTCCCATACAGCAATAGCCAAACCCAGTATGGCTATTACTGTATGGGACTTTATGTAGTTTCCAAACATCTGCAGTGGCAAACCCCCCCTAGCCCCAGTTCAGTGGAGGAGAGGACTTGGTGAGTGTTAACTTGCCTGGACAATCAGTCGTCAATCACTCACTCAGTCTTCAGTCCAGCAATTCTGACTGCCGCTCACTCCGCATGCATTGATCTGCCGCCTTACGTTACTACTCGGTGCCCAAGAAGTGACGTCAGCCTGCAAATCAGTGGATGTGAAGCGAGTGGCAGTCGGAATTGCTGGACTGAAGAGTGAGTGATTGACCCGAGAATAAGCCGAGATCCAGTTTTCAGGCTATTTTTAAAGTCTGAAAAGCTTATACTCAAATATATACGGTAGTCTTATTCTACTCTGAAACCTTTGCTTACAGCTAGCTGGGTCATACTCTTGATTTATTTTTCAGTAATTCTTCTTCTGGTGTTGTGTTTTCTATGGGAGCAGAGCATAGTTTGTTTATGTGGAAAGCACATTTAATCATAATGCAACAGACACTATTTCTGGTCCCAAAAAGCAGATTAACATCAAGTGTCACAGTCTAACTACCCTGGTAGCCCACTGCTGTGCCATTAACTTTTCAATCCCCATGGCAGTTACATCACTCTGTCATCATCTTCTGTGTTGCTGCAGCAGGGTTACTAGCTGAATAAGCATAAGAAAATCAAATGTTTCTTTTGATACTTTTAACTTGACTTTCTTCATTTGTTTCCCCCTATCAGCATAATAATCACCCCTTCAGTTTCAAGTATCACACTATAATAAGGCTAGGTACACACAGGGGGATTTTTCGTCTCGACCGACCATTTACCACTAGCGAGTGGTCGGCCAGGATGAATCACTGTCGGTCACGGCCGACAGTCTGTCACAACCATAGACCACACGATTGGTGAGGATGTTCCGCCATGTCTGTCTGCCCTTCAATCGATCAAGGCAAACAGGCAACCGACATCGGTTGCCACCGTTGGTGAAATCACTAAATTTTTAAGCTCGACCGACCAATATGTGGAAATATAGATTGGTTGGGCAAAAAAAATTCAATTGTGTGTACCCAGCCTAACACTTGTAGCAGAATAATGCACAAAATGACATAGTTTGTGTACAACAGAATACCACCAATAACACTGTTATGAATGCCAGTTTACAGGGCAAATGATCTGACCAATCAATCAGTAATTTGCTGCCACCACCCCACAATCACTCTTGATGCTCACTGGCTATGCACACCCCTGTCCAGACAGCTGAATGGTTAACACTACACAACTCACTACAGCAAAGGGTTAATCAACTTCCAGCAGTCACAGAGTTTAAGGGTATTTATACCTTTATATACTACAAAATCCCACTACTTTTACATTTAAATCTGAGCTGTAGATTCTGAGAAATCGCCATTTAAAATTATAATATGTTCCCCATTCCTGACCTTTTACTAGGATCTTTGGCTGCCTGCCCGTACACTTTCTGCAACAATTAAGAAAATCAGCATAAGAAAAAAAGCATTTTGGAGGGAGGGGGAAATGTGTAAGGAGAGCAGTGTCCATGGTTACAGGGCATGACAACCCCCCAACTAAAATTGAACCCACTACTGTGTAGTGTTAAAAAATCCTTACCTTACATCTCTGCTCCAATCAGTTCTCTTGCAGTGCCTGTTCAAAGTACCAAAAATTGAAGAGTAGGAGCTGGAGTCATCCAGTCCCTGCTGCTTTCTTAACCTCAGTGGCATGCGCAGGGGTGCCCCTCCTTCCCTCTGGATCTATCTTTGCTGCCTGGTGTCCTACCTCTAAAACACTTTTCTGTAGTGTATGGCACCCTAGCCCAACCACAAAGTCTATTTGTTAAAAAATGTATCAGAACTCTACTTACAGCACTTTGTTCCCCCCGGCATTCTGCATTGCCAGCAGCCGCATCTGTGATTTGTTGCCTCTCAGCCAATCACAGACATGGCAGCCGATCTGGCCCCCTGCATGCAGTTCCGGCAAGATCAGAGAGCCGGGAGAATGAAGGCATGTAAGTACCATTCTGCTGCTTTTTTAACACACAAACCTGGCAGTTGGGGGTGGACTACTATGTCCTCTACATCATATTAAAAGTTGTTTTTTCGGGTGGAAATACCCTTTAAGCTGTGCAGAACATGTGTTGTAGACACTACATAGAGGCAGTGAGTAAGGGAGGGTGGGAGCACTCACTAAACATTAATAATTTAATGACAAAGCAGGCACAGATAAATATGTGAGTACCACCATTTTACTTCTCTCAAGTGCACTCCCCTGCGTAGTGATGCAGTCTGCAGATTTCTACCCCCCACCTCTTAATCTTAACCCCTTTAATGTAAGAATATATTAAACACTTTCCTAGTAGCAGTGTTGTAGTGTGAAGGGCTCTAGCTTGTAAACTGATACAATAAGTTGCACAACATTGAATGGCCTTTTAGCACGATAATTGCACATCAAGTGATTTGGGTAGGCAATCAATTTAGCTCTGCTAATGACATTTCATACCCTCCACAATTCACCTTTTAATTGGAACACTATTGAGAAATGCATTGCACATTTTGTGCTGATATCAGGTTAATTCATTGCCCCTCCCTTATGCAGCTCTGCACTATGTTGTTTTTATAAATGTACTAAACAAAAACACTTTTTCAACCAGAGTTGCAACATTGTTTGGTCTAGTAGGGACACACTTAATAAATGTAATTAGCAGGGCTGCACTGTTTGCAATAAAACAGTATTAATTCTAACTCAGCCATGTTACATGTGTATTTAATAAGTGTCCTTACATGCTTCACTAATCTGGCAACCCTGCCTCCAACATTTCCTCTTTAGAGCTGTGCTAATATCAGGTTCACTTCATTATCAGTAAAATTGTACTGGGGTTGCCACCTTTAGCTTTATGTCCTTATGAAATAGACCTGCTGCAAACCTGCTGTGTACTCATGTAGCGCCGGATGCACGGTTGCATGGTTAGCGGTACTTTAACTCCATTTAATTGCCCAACGGCTCTGGGAAAATGAGCCGAAAAGACTTTATATTAAATGCTATGGTTGTTTGTTTTGTCAAAAGAAAAAAGCTTTATGTTTACTTTCATGTTGACAAAAACTTCTCCCCTCTTTAAAGGTGAATATTGGATTGATCCCAACAAAGGCTGTGCTAGGGACTCCTTCAAAGTTTTCTGCAATTTTACAGCTGGAGGGGAGTCTTGTATCTTTCCTAGAAAAGACATTGAGAAGGTGAGAATAAGGGTACAGTAATCCTACTAATGGTATGATAAAGACTAACTCCTATATTGCTCATGTTACTGTTTGTTTGATTCAGGTTAAAATGTCCTCTTGGAGTTCAGAAAAGAAAGAATCGTGGTACAGCCAGTTCAGGAATGGAAGAAAGGTGAGCGTGCGGGAAACTTTTATATGGGGCGGGATCTTTCACGTGAGGTTGAAGAAAGGTTTTCACTAACTTTAAAAAAGGCCTGGATAAGTTTCTAAAACTAAAAAATATTGAGAATTACTGGTATTAATACATATAGATCTGGTTGATCCAGGGATACTTTCCGATTGCCGTTTGGAGTCAGGAAGGAATTTTTTCCCCCCTTTTTTAGCTGGGGTTTTTTGCCTTCCTCTGGATCAACTGTTAGGTAGGGTTAAAAAAAAAAAAATAAATAAATAAATAAAAAAAAAAAAAAAGTGAATAGGTTGGACTTGATGGACGAATGTCTTTATTCAACCTTAATTACTATGTTACTAGGTGCCATATTTTACTGCTTATGTCAAATGTATTAATATGGAAAATACTTTTTAAACCTGTTTAAGGATCATGGGTAACATATTAATTTAAATCAATGGCATCAAAGTTTTGTATGGTATGAATTGAATCTTATAAGACAAGTTTAAATGCAAAATAGTCTGCATGGATTCATTCTTAATAGTTAGCTCTGCCTTCAGACTTCAATCAGCAGCAGCGTTAAGAAATAATGTTCTTATTGTTAATGTTGCTGGAGTTGGTTAGTTTTCACCTCCCGCTTGCAGGTTGCAGATTAAAAATCTGCATAAAACAAATATTTTGTCAACACTACATTTAAGTGACATTTATCTTTCAGTCCATGATTCTATTAATTCATTTGAGACCTTTCACTTTTATGTTTATTTGCACATCTATTTTAAGTTTTTTAACGATACCACACCTTTACCGATCGGTAAACGGTAACATTTGTAAAAATAACGATAATCGTAAATTACTGCTAAAGATTGTAAATCTACGATAACATAATCGTAGATTGACAATCCCCATAGAATACCGTGTGTTCATTTACTACCCCATGGTATTCTATGAACGAACGTTCGTTAATTAACAAAAGTTCGTCATAAATGTACGACCAGGGACCGTTTGTGATTATTTACCGTAGGGCCATATTTGTAAAGCCACAATATTGTTACTGCGCTTTTACTGCTGTTATCACTACCACGCAGTATTTTACAATCACATAGTTATCTTACAACCACAGTGTTAAATACCGAGCAGTGTCGCCTATTAAAACCACATTGCAATATTTCATAGCAATATTTACTACATTCATAAAATATCGGTAAAGTTTGTCGCTAAATACTAATGTAACTATAACTGTATCAGCTATTACCGAAACCGTGGGTATATAAATAGGTTCCTTTGATCTTACATTTCTGTTCTCTCCTTTCTTTCAGTTTTCTTACATTGATTCTGAAGGCAATGGTATTGGAGTGGTACAGGTGACCTTCCTACGACTCTTAAGTGTTTCTGTACGTCAGAACTTTACATATCACTGTCATCGCTCGGCTGCCTGGCATCTTATGCCCTCTGACAGCTACCAAAAGGCTCTGCACTTTATGGGCTCCAATGAGGAGGATCTTTCATTCCACACTAGCCCTTATATAAAAGCTTTGAGAGATGGCTGCGCGGTAAGTCAATAGATTCAATTTATAAAGCCTTTCAAACTATCATTGTCTGGAAATAAAATTGAATGCAACTTATTTGTCTGAGATCCTGGATGCACTAATCACTTTGCAAGATTTAATGCATTGTGGTAAGGTAATCAGCACCCATGGGTGTCCCAATGAAGTACACATTTATATAGTGCAAAATCTCACTAATTGTGTATTGTATAGAGTACACAGCGAAACATCAGAAAACTTTTGGACTTCACACAGGCACCGCAAATGAGTGTAAAAGCCATGCTAACCTGATAATCCTTGGTTTTTTTCTTTTAATAAAAAACATGATGGTAGAAGTGAGTGTAAAACCCATGGTACCCAATGTATCAACTAAAGAATAAGGTTTAAAATCACAAGCTTCTTCTTTCCTCAAATATTCCACACATTGTGCTTGATACATTGGTTGGTGAATTATTCTCCTCACACTAGAGCACCTTTTGGTGTGGTTAACACACCAAAAGCGACATTCATAGGAATGAATGGCGCTGTTCACATTGCATCAATGTAGTGCGTGGCGTGCACTGTACTGCATGCAGCATTTTGGTGCGTTAAGGCACAGCGCTGCCATTAGAAATAATGGCATTCAATGTGCGTTAACGCAGTGGAACAACGCACAAAATTTGCATACACGATTTTTCGCTGCGCTCTAGTTTGAACGAGCCCTTATGCCATGCACATTAGTCAACATAAAAGCACAAGAAAGTAAAGGGGGCTATAAAACCCTTTTCTCTGGTAAGGATTTCTTTGAGGGTCAGTGCACTGGGTAGAGTTGCTATTAATCTCTGCCATTTCACACTCAGTGGCATAGGGATCACCATAGCAACCATAGCGGTTGCTAGGAGGAACAGAGCTGAGGGGGCCCAGCTACCCCAGTGTAGCTAACTACTTCTGTAGTTCAGTTAACACACACAGTTAACCTGCAGCTACACTCATGCAGCGTTTGCGTTGTGGGGCCAGGCCCCTTGTGTGTGTGCCAGGTGGCATTTAAATTTCTGCTGCCTGACCCCACATTGGTTACTTACCTTACTTACACGGACTGCCTGGGACTCTAGATGCATGGCACGTGCACATTTTGCATGGCAGTAAAGTAGCCTTAGAAGAAGTCAGGCACTAGCAACAGCAGGACTCAACAAGACATTCCTCAGGCAGCATTTCCGGTTCAGTTCCTTTCTCAGTAGTCAGTCACTCTCAGCAGCACGTCACTGTGTGATACATACTGGAGGTAATTTTTTCAGTCTGTGTTGGGTTAACTACTTGGATTGGATTGGATTAGATTGGGTTGGGTGGGGGGAAGAGGTAAAAGTTATGCTGGAATAAAAAAAATTAATGTTGTTGAGAAAAGTAAAAAATGGGTATTACAGTCTAGTAATACGCTTTAAATTTTAATGATATAGCATGTCATATGACTTAAAGTTAGTAAATGTAATTAAGAGTATATATAATTCTTTAGTATATTTAATATATACATGCAACATTTCACTCTTAAAGGGGAACTTTACCATAAAAACAACCCCCTAATTCTATAATTCTATAAAAGGTAGGAGCAAGTATTCCTACCTCCTGATCTGCTTTCAATTTAAAAAATAATAAGCTTTAGAATTTTCAGAGTGCTTGTAGATATCAATAATATCAAAAATATATAAGGACAACTAAAGCCTCAAAACAGCACTGAATAAGAAGGAAGAGTCCTCTAACATGAAAGCAGTAAGTGGTCTCTCATCTCTCATTTTGGTATGGGTTTAAGGAAATTTACCTTACTAACATAACATGGGATTTGTGCCGTATTTCCCAGCATTCTATTATCACACAGTTTGGTCACTGACTGTTCTTCTTTGCACATGTGCTGTCCTAAGCTACTACAGGAACTTGTTACAGCTGGTCATGCCAACTAGCAGTTTCGAATCCTATTACAGACTAGAAATGGCCGGTTCTGCAGAGGATCTCGTGGATTTTCTGGAATTCTGCTTTCCAAACATTTCCCGAATCCTGTTCGGAAATTTTTGAAAATCCTTAAACGTTCAAGAATGTCCAAATGTACGAGGATTTTCAAACATTCAAGGATTTCCGGCCATTCGGTAATCCTCAAACAGGCGATTTTAAGAATCCCTGGCCGTTCCAGGATTCTGGAACGGCCAGAAGTCCCATGGCTGAACATTCAGGGGTCTTACGGTTCAACCCAGGACCCCCTCTTGGGCCCTTATTTCTAAAGCTAATTATTTTTAAAATAATGCATAATCAGAGGTAGGAACACTTGCTCCTCCTAGGGAGAGAAAAGTTGTTTTTAAGGTATAGTGACCATTTAATGTGAGAGAAAATGCCATTAAATAGCTTAATTTGATTGCAAGAGAATTGTCCAGAAGCTGTGAAAGGCTGTGATATTAATTATTCTGGGAACATGATATGCACATGTTTTAGCTATAGATACAAGCCTTTTATTAGTCAAAAGCCATTTAAACATTTTTTGCAGCTTTTGCTTTACTTGGGAAAAATATCTTACTGTAAATCACCTAGTATGCCATTTATAGATAGATTAATGGGTTTAGGGGAAAAGTACATTATTATTATTATTATTATTATTATTATTATTGTGGTTTTATATTACACATTATTTCATCACTTCTAACATTCTAAACACTGATCATTTTTCTACTTCAGATGAGGAAAGGCACAGACAAGACTGTACTGGAGATACAAACTCCACGTGTGGAGCAGCTTCCTCTAATAGACGCCATGTTCATGGACTTTGGAGAACCCAATCAGAAGTTTGGCTTTGAAGTGGGACCTGTATGTTTTCTTGGCTGAGGCAAAACAAACATTTAATAGAAAACTCAATCAATTCCCTACTCCCTTCTGAAAATAAAACGGAGAAGCCCTCTCTGCTCTTAGTTCCTGCACAATTATTTTAAAACAACTCAGCCAGTGAGCAAAAACATTACTACCATATGAGGTGGAACCAAGAAACCAAGAGCTCTGTTCAGTGTAACAAAGACTTGTGAACTGGGTGGACCTTCAAATGACTAAAGAAGAGTTCCCTCTTAGCTAGAATTATGTTAGCCCAGAATTCACACAGAGGTGTCTGCATCACATGACCTATAAAAGTTCAACTGAGGACACTTTTTAGCCACTTTTTTTTTACATTCAAGGAGAGTCTTTTGTATAAATGAACTCCTATCCCTAAAATTGTTCCTCTCCATTATTTAAATCTAAACCAGATGCCTATAAAGTTAATTTTCCTCTGTGGATAAACTCAAGTTTTAAAGGGCATGTCCACCCCCAAAACTAAAATTTAACCCACTACTGGCCTCACTGTGTAGTGTTAAAAAAATCTTACCTTACTCCTCTGCTCCTTATGGTTCTCCTGCACCTGTTCAAAGTCCCAGAATGTGAAGAGTAGGAGCTGTCAGTGAGTCATCTGGATGCCTGCTACTTCCTTGTCCTTGTTGAGGTTCCTGGCATGCGCAGGGGAGACCTTCCCCCACCCTCCCTCCATCCCTCTGGATCCATCTTGGCTTCTTCACCCCCTAACTATAAAAGCTTTTGCTGTAGTGTAGTCCTCCCTAGCCCACCCCCAACTGCCAAGTTCTTTTGTAAAAGAAGCAGCATGGCTCTCCTCTCAGCCAATCACAGACATGGCTGCCGGTCCGGCCCCTGCTTGCAACTTCCAGCAAGCAGAGGGCCAGAAGCAGAGCGCTGGGAGAACAAAGGAGATTAAGTACATCTTTGCTGTTTCTTTTACGAAACAAGCTTGGCAGTTAAGGATGGGCTAGGGAGGGCTACACTACAGCAAAAGTTCTTTTTCAGGGTGGAGATTCTCTTTAAATATTTAAAAAAATATTAGCATTTGTAAAGCATCTCCCCCCCCCCTTCCTTGCACAAAAATAAAAGTTTATGAAAATGAGTCCAACGGATTAGAAAAATAAAGTCTGTGAACACGTCAGTTCCAATGTGGTGCTTGGAAATTAAGCTTATTATTTGACTATGAGATGATAAAACCCCTCAAAGGTGCTGAAAGTATTACTGTGTAATGTTTGTAAGTATTTTTGTATTGTAATATATAATCTATAATTTTGCTGCTTTCTATTTTTATTCCTGGTTTTGTTCTGATGTTTGTGCATGTTAATGCGTTACTTCCCATCATGACTGTCAGTTTTCCTGCCAATTCCAATTTCTTCTCAAGCTCTGTATCTCTCTCCACATCCTGGACCCTGTCCTCTCTCTGCAAGTTCCTCTTTTTATTTAAATAAATGTGCAAAAGGTAAAACCCACAGAGGAATAAGATGGTAGGTTCGGTGTATTTCTTAGTTCTGAGGAACTGTTCAGAAAACGGTTAAACATATATAATGTATATAAGTGTCAGATATTGGTAAGAAACATTATGGGAGGATGTAATAATGCTAATCCACGTTACCTACCTGCCCAAGATAATCACTTTGTGAGATTTACTGCATCGTAGCATCGTGACTGTTAAGGAGCTGTGCCTTACGCCTTCAGAAAATGTTAGGTTTCGCACTACATAACAGTGACGTTTGTTTATTGCATCAGATGCCCGTGCAATTAAAGGGCATCTATACTGAAAAAAAGTTGTTTCAAATTGATCATTAATGGAAACTTAAAATCTTCCCAACCACCACTGTGCCATTATTTGGTTGGCCCGCCCCCTATTTCTTGAGATATCCAATCTGAAACTTTTTATATTTCAGCTGTCAATCAAGTGCCTTTCTCTCAAAAACTATTCTTCTGTGAGTAGTTTTATTGTAGCTGGAATGTTGACAGAGTTTTGACAGTTGGAATGCTGTGTGCAGGCTTGACAGTTGGTTTGTGGGAAAATAGTCAGGTCGGATGGAAGTGGGAGTGGTTAAAATAGGGATAGGGGGATACTGTTCCTGAGCAAAACGTGCTGGATTGAAGGCATTCAGCAACACACACACCTCAGAGTAGGTGCTACTTACTTTTGTCCCTTTAATACAAAATGGCGCAGGATGGCAAAATGCAGTGTAAAGCCCATGCTAACCCAATATTGTATATGTTACCGCTAGAATAAAATACTACATTAAATGGTGTCTCCACTCGTAAAATAGACTAAGCTTTTTTTCAGTTTAATTGAAGAATGGGAGGTAAAGAAGCAATGTATTACCTCCCATTCTAAATCAAAGCTTTTTTTAATCCTAATGTGAAAGCTTTTCTCACCACAACATCTATACATTGGAAGATTCTTCTCTAGTAAGTTTGAATTTACTACATGTAATTAATAGATTCTGTAACAAAGGAGGCTTCCGTGTTGTTGCCAGTACAACTCATAGTCCATGTAGGCTTTAAAGGAACACTAAACCCCCAAAATTAAGTATGTCCCATTCGTTTCTATTATTCACAGGGAGGTGAGAACGCTTATTCTCACCTCCCTGTGAATAATAGGGCGCTCGGGGGACCTGAAACTTACCTTACCCGCCGCTCCACTCGCAGCTGTTCTGTCCCGATCGCGCGCCCTATCTTTTGAATTGGCGCGCATGCGCATAAGATAGGGCGCGTGGTCGGGACAGAGCGGCTGTCAGTGCAGGAGTGGCTGCGAGTGGAGCGGCGGTAAGGTAAGTTCCAGGTCTCCCAAGCTTCCTATTATTCACAGGGAGGTGAGAATAAGCGTTCTCACCTCCCTGTGAATAATAGAAACGATTGGGACTTACTTATTTTGGGGGCTTAAGGGGAGTTTACAGGTCCTTTAAAGGGTATGCTCACTCTAAAAATCAAAAGTGTAGCCTCCCCCCTTCCAACCCTTACCACATGCTTTAAATTTTTAAGAAATCAGCATAAGGTTGGAAGAAAAAAAGTTTCATCTTCAGGTTAGGAAAGGTTTCTTAACAGTGAGAACAGTGAAACTGTGGAACTGTCTTCCAGCAGATGTGGTAATGGCAAGTTCATTGAATAACTTTAAAAAAGGCCTGGATAAGTTTCTAAAACTAAAAAATATTGAGAATTACTGGTATTAATACATATAGATCTGGTTGATCCAGGGATACTTTCCAATTGCCATTTTGCTGGGGTTTTTTGCTTTCCTTTGGATCAACTGTTAGGTAGGGTTAAAAGAGGGTGAATAGGTTGGACTTGATGGACGTATGTCTTTATTCAACCTTAATTACTATGCTACTATGTACTATGTTACTATAAACTTACCACACCGGGTTCCCTCGACTTCAGATCTCTTATGCAACTTCCGGGAACGGAGTTGCATTAGGGGCTTGGCCGGCAGCCAATCACAGATGCAGCTGCCGGCTATTAATTTAGCCGAAGGGACCACGGGCTATATCTATAAACCTGCGGTATCACTTTTTAGGTACTGTGTGTTTCTCAATGAGCGAGCAACCGCCAAACGATCATTTGGAAAAGAGGCAAAATTTCCTTTGGCCGTGGTAGACTCCCTATAGGGGAGTCGTCTGCAGCCGAGGGAAACACAGAGTCCCAAACGCTCGGGACTGTGTGTAGGGGGATGACAGACAGGATCTTGCAGGTCTGTAATCTTTCAGAAATCTGTAGTGTGTGTACCCAGCTTAAGGCTGGGTACAGGGAGGACTTTTTTCCCTGAGCGATTGGTGTAGTATGTGTCATTATATAAGTGTGTGTCAATATATCTGCATGTGTGGGTCATGTATGTGTGTGTCATAGATAAAGAAAAAGGTTGACACGGACAGATGGATAGACAGGTAGATAGAAAAGATACAGATAGAGAGACAGGTAGGTAGACAGACAGAAAGAGATAGATGGAAAGATAGGTAGAAAGATACAGATAGACAAATAGATTGACAGGTAGGAAGACAGACTGAAAGAGATAAACAGATAGATGGATTGACCAGCAGATAAAGATACAGATAGACTGACAAGTAGAATGACAGAAAGATAAATAGATGGGTAGACAGGTAGATAGAAATTTACAGATAGACAGACAGATAAATAGATTGACAGAAAGAGATAGATATAGAGAGAGATAGACAGAGATAAATAGATAGATAGATAGACAGACAGACAGAGAGGTAGGTAGACAGACAGACAGAGATAGATATTCAGACCAGGCTATAAAATAGATACAGACAAACACAAATGAATAAACACTGATATTAGCATACTGGGTGGTGGAGTATGCATATTTTAAAAGGTTCCTCTTTTTTTAAAATTGGGCATAACCCTTAGAAAATCGGTGTGATCTAAGAAAAGTGCGTGTGGTCTAAATTTCCTCGCCCGCAACTCCTACTCCCCTTTAAGGTCCCTTTTTTTATGTTTTCAGATGATGGGAGGTATTGCTGCTACCATATCACACATAAAAATCAAAATATCTTCAAAACTAGTGAGGTAAGGTTTGATCACAATGCAAATGCCTGGGTGCAGCTCTTCACCCAATTGTTAGTTATTTTCTTAAGTTTCCATTTTCTCTTCAACTGTAAAATCAGAGAAAATATCAAATGTGAAATTAACCTAAAAACTTCAAAAGTTCAAAAGCATCTCAAATATGAAAGCCTAACCCCTCCCGAATAAAACAGTATGCCACATTCATGGGTCTACTCAGAGACATGGCTACCAACTAAGCCAAAGAGGGAATAATGTCAAATGGCAGTAAACGTAAAGGGGTAAAAAAAACTAGCTAGCTCTGTATTTGAACAGTCTGCACCCCTGTAACTCAGAAATACCCCCACTAACTATATATTTTTGGAATGTACACACCTTAAGCTACAACGAGCTATAATGCTTTCATTCATACCTTCAATTGTGTGGGCTCAGTTCTTCGTAGAAGTTCACACTTTTTTGCAGATTTTCTAAAAAAATTTACATAAAACACTCTCAAAGGTAGAAATCATGCCAAAGCCCCATGGAATGTAAAAAAGAGTTACCAAATATCAATCTCCCAATTGTCTTGAATCAAACAGTATGCCATATGCATGGTTACACACGCGGACATGGAAGAAACTAAGTGAGCAACGAAGTTAGACAATGCATGATGGCTAAAAAACTGCGAAAATATTCAGCCAACTCTGAATTTTGTAAAGTCTGCAGTTTCTCCCACAAAACACCCCCGTAATTTAGAGAAAAAAACAAACAAACAATATATTGTTGGAATCTACACACCTTCAGCTATTTAACGCTGTGGTTCATTCATTCATACCATCAAAGGTGTGGGCACAGTTCTTTGTAGAAGTTCATACTATTAACAGATTTTCTGGAAAAATGCATGTCCACCCCAAAAACCATAATTTAACCCACTACTGGCCCCACTGTGTAGTTTACAAAAATCCTTACCTTTCGTATCTGTTTCAAATGGTTCTCCAGCAGTGCCTTATCACAGTCCAGGAAAGTGAAGAGAAGGAGGTGTCTGTGAGCCATCCTGTCCTTGCTGCTTTCTCGTCCTCAACAAGGGCTGTGACTGCGCAGACAAACACAAATTAATAAACACAGATATTAGCATACTGGGTGGGGGAGTATGCATATTTTAAAAGGTGTTTAAAATAACCCTTAGAAAATGGGTGTGATCTAAGAAAAGTGCATGTGGTCTAAATTTCCGCGCCCACAACTCCTACTCCCCTTTAAGGTCCCTTTTTTATGTTTTCAAATGATGGGAGGTATTGCTGCTATCATATCACACATAAAAATCAAAATATCTTCAAAACTAGTGAGGTAAGGTTTGATCACAATGCAAATGCCTGGGTGCAGCTCTTCACCCAATTGTAAGTTATCTTCTTAAGTTTCCATTTTCCCTTCAACTGTAAAATCAGAGAAAATATCAAATGTGAAATTAAACTAAAAACTTCAAAAGTTCAAAAGCATCTCAAATATGAAAGCCTAACCCCTACCAAATAAACACAGTTCTTTGTAGATGTTCATACTACAGATTTTCTGGAAAAATGCATGTCCACCCCAAAAACCACAATTTAACCCACTACTGGCCCCACTGTGTAGTTTACAAAAATACTTACCTTACATATCTGTTTCAAATGGTTCTCCAGCAGTGCTTTATCACAGTCCAGGAAGGACAACAAGGGCTGTGACTGCGCAGTCCCCCCTTTTCCTCTCCTGCCATCCGAATCCAAGCCACCGTTGCGCCTAGCGTAAATCCCCAGATCTCTACTTACGGAGCCTTCTCTCCTGCGGCATTTCCAGTGACGTCAGCCATGTCTGTGATTGGCTGCCTCTCAGTTAATCAGAGATGTGGCTGACGGTCTGGTCCCTGCTTGCACTTCCTGCAAATAGGCAGCCTGATTGTATCGCTGTGGGAGAGAAGGCTCTGTAAGTAGAAATCTGGGTATTTTTTAAAAGAAATACCCAAATGCGGTTGGGGGTGGGTAGGGGTTACCTACTTTAGCCCCAAAGTTCGTTTTGGGGGTGGACACGCCCTTTAATAAAAGACAACTTTCAAAGGTAGAAATCATGCCAAAACCCCATGTTATGTTATGTAAAAAAAAAAGTTACCAGGTTAATTAAACGGTATGCAATTTGCATGGTTACACATGCGGACACAAAAAGTGAGCCAATGCACAGTGACCCAATTTTTCACACTTAGGGCCCTATTTATAAAAGATTGTTATCGAAAAAATAATGATCGCTATCATAAAATAACGATCGTTATTTTCCGATAACGACCGTTATTTTCCGATAACGACCGGTATTTCCAGATATTGGAAAATACCAGTCGTTATCGGAAAATAAAGATCATTATTTTACGATAGCGATCGTTATTTTTTCGATAACGATAACGATCTTTTATAAATAGGGTCCTTAACACCACTCTATATTAGAAATACCCCCCCAACTATATATTTCTGGAATCTACGCAACGGTGCCATTCTTTGCGTGCATATCATTAATGATTTGGGTGCAGTTCTTTGTAGAAATTCGCTCTTTTACCAGATTTTCCTCAAAGACAAATCCTCAATGTAAAAAAAGTCAAACGGTATGCCATATGCGTGGGTGCACTCAGAGATTATTTTGCCACTAACTAGCTCAATTACACAAAAAATCAAAGTGCTCTGTAATTTGAACAGCCTTCAATTTATTAAAGGAAACACGACTGATACTTGAAAATAGCCACAACAAACTATATATTTTTGGAATCTACACATCTTCAGCTACGTACCGGTTCCGTGATTCAATATATACAGTACATGAAGAATTTTAGACACATTAATACATAGAACTCAATGCTTTTAATAGATTTTGTGAAAAAATATAATTAGATGACTCAAAGGTTGAAATCCTACCTAAACCCACTTGACAAAAAATTGGCCACCAACTAGCTCAAATTGGACGTAAGCACAAGTGCAAGTACAAGAAAAAATGTGCTCTGTAATTTGATCAGCCTACACTTTTTTTCAAAGGAAACAGCCCAAAAACTTGGAAATACTCCCCACAAAATCCATATTTCTAGAATCTACACACCTTCAGCTACGTTACGGTACCATACTTTCAAACATACATGAAGAATTCCAGACCCAGTAATCCATAGAACTCCGTGCTTTTAGCAGATTTTGTGAAACAATAAAAAAGATAATTCAAAGGTTAAAATCCTACTTAAAGCTACTTGACAAGTAAAAAACCCCACTAAATGTCAATCTCCCACATGTCCTGAATCAAACGCCATATGCATGGGTGCACACAGAGACGTGGCCACCAACCAGGTAAAATGGGACGCATGTACAAGTGCAATTGCAAGAAAAGTGCTCTGTAATTTGAAAATTTTTCAAAGGAAACAGCTTGGAAACTTGGAAATACCCCCCACAAACTATATATTTTTGGAATCTACACACCTTTAGCTAAGTAACGGTGCCAAGCTTTCATACATACATGAAGAATTCTGCACACAGTTCTTTTCTTTTTAGAAAGAAGACTTGGGAAGACACTGGTGAAGGAAACAATCCTGTGACATCACTCTGCAAGAATCCGGCTCCACTATGCGATCCGGCACTTTGGGGTGTATTTCTCAGGATCTCCAAATTGGTTTTAGACAAAACCAATGGGGGACCTGGGGTAACAGGAGGGCACTCCTGCACTTCTGTATACTTACAGTATACGATGTGGTACTTTGGCCCTTTAAGTTGAGATCAGATTCATACCCCATACGATCTGCGGCACTTAAAGAACCACATCCCCCTAACTCTATGCACAGAGTATTTAGCTTCTGATTATACCGAAATATAACATTTCTAAGTATACCAGTGTTCATTGTTGAGTTGCTGGTGACACATTATGTAAATGCAGTGTTTTTAGGAACATACAGCCCCAAAACTCACAGGTTCTAATCCCCTGGTTTGCTTATGAAACAATACAAAATACAAATACAAAACCTTCCTGAGTTTATTGCTTTTTTTTTTGTTTTTGAATCATGTTTCTAGAAAAATATAAAGTTTCTACAGATGTACAAACTTTATATATAGCAGCTCTGTTATTTATTTGCCAACCAGTATGAATTGCTAACAGCCTTCATGAATTAATACAAAATTAATTATCTAATAGAAATATAAAAGACCATGAGCTATTGACATGAAGGTGCTGTATAAAAAATGACATAAAAGCTGACTGAAAAGTGGACTTAAAAGTGTGTTTTACACACGTGTTACAGAACACCAAGACAGTGGGGTCGTTGGAAAGATCAGGCATGAATTTAGATTTTATTTTGAGAATATTTGAATCTAATTCATCACAGGTAATATTACTATTGTCACTGACATTTTCCTTATGCCCTATATTATTTGGGGAAACTTGCCAACAACTTTCAACTTCATTATACAATTCCATGAGGGTATGGGATGTATTATCATCTTCTTGTGTTATTTATTAGTACACTTGTTGCACCAAATTTAATTTGACTTATCAATTTTAGGCAAAAAAGTGCCAGATCTTTTACCACCTCAAAAAAATCCATAGTATTTACAGGGGAGAAAGATAAGCCATATCTTAACACTTCCATCCAATACATGTTTGGATACATTAATTACTTGTAACTGATCATTTAATTCCTTGCCCAATCATTTTTTGTTTAATAACCAATATTACCACCAAATAAGAGGCACAGCAACGTACACCTCCTGTGCTTCGACATGCGCCAATCTGTTTTTGGGGTGGGGGGAGGAAAACAAAGTCTTTGGTGATGAGATGACTGTATATCATGATCATATTTTATTATGTATTTGATACATTGAGGATATCCTGATGCTTTGGGATTGCCCTCAGGATAAGCTTTAGGAATTTCTAGATGTCTTAAATAATAATTCTTGGAACATCAGGTTAACTTCGAAAACTGATGTACATATAATTGATTTTTTAGACATCTCAATTATAAAAAAAGATGGCATGTCACACACTGATCTTTATCGTAAGGACACTGAAACTAATAGCACCTTACACTCAAGAATTTTCCATCATCCCAATGTTACCCATTCCATATCTATTGGAGAGTTTCTTAGGCTACGGCGTTACTGTTCAGATCAGGGTACTTTTAAAAAAAAGAGCCATAGAATTTAAACAACGGTTCGGACAGAGGGGATTTTTGGGTAATCAAATAACCAAAGCATATACAAGGGCTTTGAAAACAGACCGGAATTACCCTGTTGAAACCAAAAATTAGAACAGTGAGCAAGGATTGTCAAGTACGATTCATCACTCAATTTAATACCAGTTACAAATTGGTTGAAAAAGCCATCTACAGAAATTGGGACATTTTGAAGAGTGACTGACTGATATCACCAAAGATACCTAACAAACCTATCTATGTGTATAAACGCGCACCCACATTGAAAGATAAATTAGTGCATGGTTACTTGAAAACAAACCACTAGATACCTTTCTTTCTGTAAACGTTTTTTTTCAAGTGTGGGCAGTGCTAAACTAAGTTTACCATTGATAAATTTGGCAGAAAACATATAAGTCAAACATACACTAACAGGGATATTCAATAAAAGTTCTTATTGTTTAAAATGGTGCTAATTTTGCCCCAACCAATCAGATCTTATTTAACATTTGAAAGCTAACATCTGATTGGCAACATTTTAAACGATAAGACCTTTTATTGAATAACCCTGTAACTGCCTTACAAAGTCAGGGATATATGCCATCAAGTGCCCTTGTGACATGATGTATGTGGGCATGACAGAACGGAGGGAAAGATTGCCTTATTGAACATGTGTCAAATATTAGAACAGCTACATGGGACAAAGCCGTGATGACAAACTCCCTAATGTGGCACACCATTTTCTAGTAAAACAAGGTGCATCAGCAACACAGTTGAAGTGGTTGATCCTTGAAAAGGAGGCGATAGAGAAAACAAACTATTAAAAAGAGAATCAAGGTGAATCTTTCTTCTTAATACCCTTAAACCTTATGGGCTCAATGATAAGATCCAATATAATGCCTTCCTCTGATCACCTTACTTATTTTTGAACGACACTTCCATTTGTGTGGTTATTAATTTACACACAATGGGGTATCACCCGCAATATGCTGGCATACATACCCATCAGTGCCTTTTCATCCACGATTTCCAATGATTTTTATTGGTTTCAGTAGATACAGTAACCATACTGTTAATATTTCTAAATATGATCAGTATGGCTATGAGATCAGTCCAATGTCTGATTCATAGTGACGTGTTCTATGCTGGTGCGCGGGAGGCTTATCTAATTCGTCAGCATTAGCACCAATGATGGAGATCATTTGCCAAACTTTTTGTTTGATTTGTGTCTTCAGTATATTTACTTACTGAATGAATAGATATCGTCATGACATCCTTGTCATTTATTGGATCGATATTTACTGTCATTGAATACTAATAAGCCTCATGATTAATTAAGTATATCACCTAACCGACCCCATATATATTGTACATATACTAACTATTGATTGTGGACACCCCCTCTCTTTAAACAGAACATGGCCAGCTCGACATATGTCTCTCTCGGTGACAGGGACACGGCTGGCTGGGCATATGAGTGTGGGCGATTGGGACAAGTGCCTATGAATGAATGTGTTGCTATTGGGCACTCGCAGTCAGCAGGTACTGATGAATCAACGGACCTAGCATGCTTATATGTCCAGAATACTGCTGATTTGTATGCATGTAAATATTAGGACACAACAGTCTGCAATACGATTGCTCAGAAAATAGCCACATGTCCACCCCCAAAACTATAATCTCCCCCACTACAGCCCCCAGTGTGTAGTGCAATAAAATCCTTACCTTACATCTCAGCTCCAAATGGTTCTCCTGGATTCCCCCCCCCCCCCCCCAAAGTCCCAAAAACTGGCCACCAGGAGGATAGGACTCTGCCTCCTGTCTCCCCTCTGGGAGAATTTTGTCCTGCACTGCAAACCTCCCCCTCTCCCTCCTGTTTTGCAAGCCCTCCCCCTACCATAAATTCCTATCCTGCCCCCAGCCCCAACTGACATAAAAGACTTTACAAGAACTCCCCCAAACTTAACTTACCTTACCTCTCTCCCCTGGCGTTCTCAGCAGCCGGCAGCTGCGTCTGTGATTGGTTGCCTCTCAGCCAATCACGGACGTGGCTGCTGGTCCCGCCCCCTGCTTGCAGCTTCATGCAAGCAGAGGGCTGGTACAGTACACTGCGGGAAAGAGGTAAGGTAAGTAAAGATCGGGGCATTTCCAGTAAAATCTTTTATGGCGGTTGGGGCTGGGGGCAGGATAGCTTCTAAAAAGTCCAAAAATGGGGTGAACATGCCCTTTAACATATCCCCGAATCCATTCAGTTCTGTCATGCGATGGAGAAGGGTATCAAAAACCTTTTTTAGGTTTTTGATACTATTTATTGCTTTTACCATGAGCACCTCCCACCTACTTGGATATTTGACCATATACCTTGTGCACTGTTAAAATTCTTTTTGCTGGATGCGATGGAGAAGGGGGCATGTTGGAGGCCGGTCGTGATCCAGTCTAATGATTGGTGGATGATCGCCCAATGGTGAATCATTAGGAAGGTTAGGAGGATATATAACCGAAAATCCGTAGCCGGATCAGCGAAAGCGTCAGGGGGGTCTCTGCATTTGAAACCTGCACCTTACTTTGGGATCGTATGTGTTATCCCGCCTATACCAATAGAGTGATTGTGATTTTACTTGATCCATTCCCTGCAGTACACAGCACGCTTATGAGGGAATCTGTTGTGATTAGGTGCCTTATCTATTAAATTCATTCAGCAGCACAGCTTTCCTTTAGCATTAGGGCATGAGACTAGCCGTCTGCTATTTTGGACTAGGAGGGCACCGAGTGCCTAGGAGCCTCTTTTTGGCTTGTAGGTCTAATTAATTTTGGTGGAGAGATTTTCCCCACCTAATTGATGGATAATTAGTTTCATTTCTCTCTCCCTTCTGTTTCCTCCTTTCTCCTGCTGACTGCTGTAATGAGATTCTATGATGTATATATATGATTTTAATGCACATCTAATAAAGGTTCAGTTTTAATTTACCCCTCTTCTCCCGGCTATGCTCTATATTGCTAGTCTAATTGCAATTGGAAGGGGATTACTATATCTTTTTATGTTTTTATATTAACCTACCTAATAAAGTCACTTCCTTCACACGCGCTACTTTCAAGCATTCCACATTCGATATTTAGAACAGAAATTCAAATATACAAGAGGAACCATGCCCAGCATGCACTGTCAATGATCCCTTGTTACCTCAACTAAAGGGGTTCAAAATGTAAAAAAGAGTTCAGTGGCAAATCTTATTTTAAAAATTCTTAGTTTATATTATGCACACCTAGTTATTCTACATATTCTCATCCATTTTGAAAAATCAGTTGAATTTATACCCCTTGCTATTTCCTGCTGTTGACATTAGTGAGCTGACATTTCAGGTTCTGTAACATTTAACGTTCTGAACGTTCCGAACTGAGCAACTGAATCAGGCACTGACGCAAAACCATAACTGTCACCATTAGGGGTCTTGCAAACAGGAGTCAGTATTTTGGAAGCATTTATTTATACACAGACAAAATACTGAATGGGCATTAAAGTTATCAGGATGAAAAAATACTGCTCTTTTTTTCTTAAAGGTATATGAATTTGCACTTAACTTCCCCTTTAATCTTTATTTTTATAAATATTTGCTTTATATAGGGGAAAGCGGGTGAATGGGTAATACTTCACAGTAGCAGAACCATTGAGTTAGAGCAGGCTCACTGCAGTTTTTTGGCCCCTCTGGACATACCCCCCACCACATTGAACAAAAGGGTAGCACTTCACAACAGCACAACCATTGAGTTAGAGTAGGCTCCAGTGGCGTAACTACCGCCACCCCCTTGACCAAGGGGGGTCCCGGACGGTAGAAGGACCCGCCACAAGCCCACAACCTCAGTCACGATCAGCTGTTTTTAACAGTGAGCCCTTGCAGTTTTGCACCTGGTAGGCTCACTGCAGTTTGCACCCATTGTTGAGGAGTCAGGCAGGCTTGGCCCCTCTGGACATACCCCTCACCATATTGGTTTCTTTCCCCCACAGTTTGCATTACATAGGGGGAAGTGGGCAGAAGGGTAACACATTACAATCACAAGGCACCTGATGAGCTGTCTTTTATACCCAGAGGGCTGGCACTGCTAAAAATAGTTGTCATTGGTGAATTTGGGACAGGTGGATGTATCTTTTCCCCAAATTCTATAAATTTAAAAAATTTGAAAAATCACAAATTTTGAAAGTCCAAGTTTGTTTGAACTAGTAAATTCAGATTCAAATTTGTGTTTGAGTTCTAGTCCATCTCTAGTTAGTAGCATATATATATGTGTGTGAGTAAATGTGTGTAGCAGTATATTTGAGTGCTGCATGTGTGTGCATAGTAGTATAGTGTACTGTATATGTAAGTGTGTAGCAATGTAGGTATGCATATGATTGTTTGGTATATTCTTTATACAGAATGATAATTTGATCTGGCCATTCACTGTCTAAAGTTATTAGCTCCCTTTACTGTAATAGAGCTTGTAAAAATCCAAATGTAATTTGACTGATATGTCCCAATACTGACAGTGGTAGTTTGTTGGCTTTGTGACCTATCCATTCACAGTCACCATATTTAATATGTTTGTTGTATCTGTCACAGTTTAACAGACACTGTTAGTTCAGCCCTTCAGTTCACCAGCACTGTTAGGTCAAACCACCAGACAGTCCACAAGCCACTGTTATGTAAGCCCTCCTGTTCACAATAAACTGTTAGTTCAGCCCTCCAAGTCACCAGACACTGTTAGTTCAGCCCTCCAGTTCCCAGACACTGTTAGGTCAGCACTCCAGTTCACCAGAAACTTTTAGGTCAGCCCTCCAGTTAACCAGAAACTGTTGGGTCAGCCCTCCAGTTCATCAGCCAGTGTTGAACTGGAGGGTTGCCCTAGAAGTGGCTGGTGAACTGGAGGGCTGACCTAGCAGTAGCAGGTGAACTAGAGGGATGACCTAACTGTGTCTGCTGAACCTGAGGGATGACCTAAGTGTCTGCTGATATAGAGGGCTGGCCTAACAGTTTCTGCTGAACTGGAAGACTGACCAAAAAGTGGCTGTGAAACTGGAGGGCTAACATATATATGCCACATGGATATACAAGTCTACCCACTGTGATTGGTATATGCAAGTTTGCCCACAGTGAGTGTGACTGGTACATATACATTTGCCCACAGTGACTGTTACATATACTGTAAGTCTGCCCACAGTGACTGGTACAAATAAGTTTGCCCACAAGTGAGTGTGACTGGTACATACAAGTTTGCCCACAGTGACTGGTACATATACTGTAAGTTTGTCCACAGTGACTGGTACATATACATTTGCCCACAGTGACAAGCACTTATAAGTTTGCCCACAAGTGAGTGTGGCTGGTACATACAAGTTTGCCCACAGTGACTGGTAAATATAAGTTTGTCCACAGTGACTGGTACTGCTCCTGTGCGCATGTCACCATCCCTCCTGGAGGCAACACAAGAGGCAGAGATATTTGGACAGGAAGACAGACACTACTCTTCAGTTTCCTGGAATTTGGACACGGACTACAGGGGAACCATAAGGAATGGGAATGTAAGGTAAGGATTTTTTCAAACTATACTGTGGGGCCAGTAGTGGGTTAAATTTTAGTTTTGGGGGTGGACGTGCCCTTTAAGCAGTATTTGCCCATCCTAATGACCTTAACCTGCCAATTCAATATTTTGTGTGATATAAATAAATGTTTTCAAAATACTGACTTCCTGTTTGCAGGACCTCTAATAAAGACCGTTATGGTCTTGCCCTTGACCCAGTGTCTGGGTTAATTTAGTTGCTTAGTAGAGATCTGAGCATGTGTGACCCATTCAAAAGCCAATCAGTAGAAATTAAGGTGGCCATACTGTACAAATTAACGATAACAGTATTGGCAGTGTTTAGGGACCAAAACAGACCGATCCCCATACCACAGATTGTTTGCGTCCTTGTGTGTGGTACCTTTAATGGGTCGAATTTCAGACTTTCAAACTTTTTCAGAGGTGTGGAAATCCCAAATCAGACTGGATTTTTGGAAGTTTGGCCATCTCTATAGGCTACTGCTACACAGTTATCCAATCTGATGCTTACTGGAATGGCCTGAATTAGAGGGGGAAAAAATGCTTTGAGGGCATAACAAATTGCTTTTAGCTCCAAAACTAGAGATGGGGGAGGTGAGACAGGTCTGCTCCTTGGACAAACTCCTGTGCTATAGGTCGTCCCCCCCCAACCTGTCCCTGATGCATCGGTGAACAATGTAATCCTATCTGGATTGCAAGGGGAGTTCTCACTCTGAGATTTAAAGGGCATGTCCACCCTTCTAATAATTTTTTTTTATATTATGTACTGCTTCCAGCCCCAACCGCATAACTATTAACCACAGAAAGTGCCCCGATCTTTACTTACCATGCCTCTCTCCTTCGCCGGTCTTATTCCGGCTCTGCTAACATGCCTCAATGATTTGAGAACTGTAGCAAGCCCCACTGTGTGTGTTGTGTTCCTATGCAATATTGGAATACATGTGATAAAAAATTGGTGCAGATTGCTTCCATTTCAATGTATAATTAAAGGAATCCGGTGGAAAAAACACAACAAAACCTCCTTTTTTCTAAAAATGCAATGCAACCTTCGCACTGTTCTTTAAATTGCAAGTTATGAGTAAATGTGTGTAAATTTGGATGTAAACCACTATATGCTGCTGTTTGTATGTAAAGTTGTTAAGCACATGGTTCACTGGATTTTGAAAGGGCCCCAAACAGTGGCGTAACTACCGCCAACCCCGCGACCCAGACAGTAGCAGGGCCACAAGCCTACAATTTCTGCAGCTACCAGCTATATTTAAACAGCTGTTTGTGCGTATGTTTCCTTCAGCTGTTTAAAAGACCCGACCCAAACTTCTGGATCAGTTCCGTAAGTTCGGGTCTGGTCTTTTAAACAGCTGATCGCGCGTATGAAAGAAACATACGCGCAATCAGCTGTTTAAAAGACCAGTGGAGGGAGGAGTGGGTCAGGGGCCCGGGCCCCTGCAGTTGCGCCCCTGGCCCCAAAGGCTGAAATGTTGTGTATAACTTTATGACTGCACCTAATAATTAAAGATAATTTATCCTTTTTGAAATTTAAAAGCATATCTGTATTTTACATTTTGCTAAATGTGGCTATTAACAATGGAAAGTTGGCCAGGAAAAAAGAAAGTAACCCTACTACTTCTATGTGTATGGTAACCTTTAAGTATAGGGAGTCTACAGTCATGGCCAACAGTTTTGACATAGACAGAAATCTGTTTTGCAGCATCAGTTTGTGTGATGGCAATTTTACGTTGTTTTTATTGTATATTCTTCCTGGCACAAAATGATCAGCTAATCTCATTTCAATATAGTCATAAAACCCAGCCACAGATGAAGGTGTGATGGAGTGGAGCTGAAGTAGTTCTGTTATTCTGATTAAATTTTAAGGGCAGACTATAAAAGTGGGGCACATTATTGCGATGTGCAGACATTATCACTTTGCATCAAAATGGTTTCACATGCAAGGAAACTACTGCTTTTCCAGGAGTATTAAACCTGGAGATAAAAAACATAAAAATCCGATGGAGATTGCCTTGCAGTACCCCAATTAGACCAACAGGGGCAGAATAGCACACTTCTAAGTGAAAACTCCGGTGAAGGGAAAAGCCCTGTGACGTCACCTGGGTCTCCCTTACTGGAGAGCCTGACTGATCCAGCGTGGGACCGGCAATGGAGAGGGGCATCATCCTTAGGCACTGTATTCTCCAGATCCCCCCATCGGATTTTTGTGAAACCGAGGGGGGATCGAGGGGGCTAGGGGGGCACTTGAATGCCCCCCTAGAGATGCCCCCCAATCACCCGTAGCAGCCTTAAAGGGGCATCTCTAGAGGAGTTAGACCAGTTCTTGCGGAGTTTACGTAAATGGTCGGGTTGGAACAAAGGGGGAGTGGCAAGCACAGGTGAGGGACAGGCACAGACAACAAGAGGAGCTTGTGCAACAATGAAGCTCATCTGGGAAAAAAAACACAGGTAGGTGATCATGTTTTTTATTATAGCTTTGATTCCACTTAAAATTTGGGTATAGATGCCCTTTAAGTAAATAATGGCAATATACAATAAATGGTCTATGGAAGTTTATTTTTAACGAGACTACGTGCATTGCTTAATAAACCCTCACATTTTATTAACACGTGATTAATAAACTAATATGTATGTGTATTAAAGTTTTTTCTATTTTTGGGCTGAACACACGTGTTGCAAGAATATATCCTGTCATATTGTTTAATAAAAATGATCAAAAGTTTTCATTCACATAAATGATGACAAACAATATTTCAGATTGCATTACTCAAACTGAGCATGTACATATTACAGTAAATAATGCAACTCTGTCTTGGTCATACGTGTTGGTGGCATAGACCACATACAGAGACAAGCGAGACCTACATAGCCTTATAATTGGTAAAAAAAACCACATATATATATAAAAATGTCATATATATATATATATATATATATATGTATATATTTAGGAGAAATGACACATTACATACATGTACATGTACTTTGGTATCTATAGAAAGTCTACAAATATATGTGGCGCTCCTTACTCTGCTGAAGTGTTTTAATTACGTTTACAATACATAAGGAAAACTAAATTCTATCCACATTTCCGTTTTATGGCTTTTAATTCTGCAAGAAATGGAGTGAGAAGTGTTGGTGATTCATTATAACGCAATGTATCAAGACTCACGCAACTGTTAACATGACTTTGTAGTGCAAACACTTATGTAATATTGAGAGCAAACGCTTTATTGTATACAAGCAACGCCCGTTACCTTTAGACCACCCTTCCGATAGCGAGTCTGGGTACATAGCTCTGTTAGTCTTTTACTTCTGAGGAGTCAGCAGCAGAAGTTGCTAAATACTGCCAGCGGTTGGGTGTGAGTGCATCTGCATGCACAGAGAGGTAAAAATAAAAGCCTGGAGTCAATTTTTTTGCAATGAATCTGTTTGTGACATCTGGAAAATTAATAAAGAAAAAAGGTGAACCCTACCATGATCCTGCACAGTGCAAACAGTAAAGCATCCTAAATGAATCTGTGTGCCGTAGTTGCTTTTTATCCAAGGGAGTGAGCTTATTCATAATTCAGCCCAAGATAGAACACTTATAATTAGAGATTGATTTGAAAACATCCTCCAATAGCAACTTCTCTCAAATTCAGTAATGATAAAACATGCCATATCAAATTGTAAATGTTTTAAAGAAAAAGGGTTAACAACGTAAATATTGACTTTGTATAAATTTTAAAATTTGCCAATAAAAGCCTTTAAAACTTGTGAAATGCTTAGAATTTTTCTTCAGAAGAGTTGTTTGAAACCGGTGTGTTCCATTCTGTTTTAAAAAGTGAAGACATTGAAGTCAATAGGAGATAAAAATCCAAAAGGTCTAATTAAATTTAAGGTAGAAACAGCAATAGCATAAATAATAATATTGTAAATGGCTAAGGGACCTGGGATATGGTCTGGGGAACACGTACATATACTCTATATATTTAAGTATAAGTCGATCCGAGTATAAGTCAAAGTACCCATTTTTAATTGAAAAATGAGTAAACCTGATTGATTCGAGGGTAGAAATTATGACCACTACTGCCTTCCAATTCTGTATTGTTTTGAGGCTTTAGTTGCCCTTTAAATAGACAGCAGAATTCCCATACAGTGCTCCCATATAGTAATAGCCAAATCCAGTATGGATATTACTGTATGTGACTACTGTATGGGAATTCTGCTGTCCAACTAAAGCCTCAAAACAATACACAATCTTTAACAATAGAATGGTACCATCCTCCTGAATCTGTATTGTTGTAAGGCATTAGTTGCCCTTTAAATGGAGAGGAATCCCACACAGCAATCCGGCTGCCACGGTCAATCCCTCTGCAATCTGGCTGCGTATCCACTGTTCAGGCGATTGACATCACTACTTGGTGCCGGGTGAGACTGGCACCAAGAAGTGACGTCAGCCGCCAGCACAGTGGATACGGAAGAGAGGTAACCCAAGTATACGATAAGTCGAGGTAAGTCAGGACCTTCCAGACTGGGGTTACCTTGACGTGGTTGGAAGGCTTTTCATTCATGTGATCACAGTAATGTATACTAAAACCCCTTTGTTTATAAAGTATGCCAGAGTGCAGATAATATGATATTGTATGGGGCCTAGGAATGTGCATTGATTATATTTTCTATGTTTGTATAAATGTTTGACCAGATCAGTAGCACTTCCGCTAAATGTAGTTGTAAATTAGCCTAATTGGAGTGCTTCCACAATTCTTGTATTGTATTTGGAAGCCAGGTCAAGCTTCCATGTGATTATAGCACCCCCAACACGCCCCTTTTTATGGGAGGTCCTATTCCTTTAATATAAATCACTGGATGGCCTCTTCCCTCATTTTAAAAAACCAAAGGGCTGGGGGGAAGTGAGAGAGCCTGTTATATGGATCCAGTGCACAACTATGAGAAATGCAAAAGTTTGCTAATCGTAATTGAAGTAAAAGAAATTGAAAAGGTTAGAAGTTAGGACCTTCCAGACTGGGGTTCCTTGACGTGTGGAAGGCTTTCATTCATGTGATCACAGTAATGTATACTAAAACCCCTTTGTTTATAAAGTATGCCAGTGTGCAGATAATATGATATTGTATGGGGCCTAGGAATGTGCATTGATTATCTTTTCATGTTTCTATAAATTTTTGACCAAATCCGTAGCACTTTTGCAAGTTTTAGGGCTAGGCCACAGTGATGCGCTTTTAAGCGTGATCCGATCGCGATTGACACTAGTGTGGCCCAGTTGATGTGACCACACTAGTGCGCTACTGAGCACTGCATGTGCGATCCGTTAATCTGAGTGCATACGATCTGCATTTTTTTGCGCAATCGCATTTGCTCCAATTGCGAATCATCGGGCGATTGCACACGGCAACGAGGTGCCGCGTGGCCTCAGCATTAATTGTAAATGAATGCTTCCATGGTCCTTCTATTTCAGGGATTGTCAAACTACGGCCTTCCAAAGTAAGTCACCTGGCCCCTGCTCAGTGGCATGTTTGGTGCCTTGAATCCCCTCTTTCTGCCTGCTCAGTGTGGTCTGTTGTTCTACTTCTCCTGGTGTCCATAGACTGTAACATAGACTGTTACATTGTTAATTAAGCTGTGAGGGAGAAGCAGGAATTGTTTGTTTTAAAAATGTATCCAGTCTGCCCTGTGATTGACAGCAGCATAGAGAACTATATCAACATTACAACCTGCAGCCACAAGTGTGTGAGTGCTTTAAGGGTTTTGGGGTTTCTTCCCCTATTTTTGTATGCATTAGGTGATAGCTGACACTGGGTTTACATACAGTACTTGCATACCCTCAAACATCCACCGTTTAATCGGTACACTAAATTATTATTATTAGAACGGTAAAGTTTAAAGGGCATGTCCACCCCCAAAACATTACTACCCCAACTACGGCCACTGTAGTGTAGTTTAATCCTTACCTCACATCCCAGCTCCATAAGGTTCTCCTGTAGTCCCCCCCCCAAAGTCCCAAAAACTGCCCACCGGAGGCAGCAGGTCCATATAGGACACTGCCTGCTACCTGGCCTCCAGGAGATTCCTGCCATGCGTGCTGCAGCCTTCCCCCCCTCCCTCCCCCTCCCTCTCCCTCCCTTCCCTCCCTCCCTCGTTCTGCTATCCTCCCCTAGATAAAACCACCTTGTATACAAGTAATCCCCCATGTCTCCCAGCCCCAACCGCATATTTTTTATTTTTAGAAAGCTCCCCAATCTTTTACTTACCTCTCCGCTTTCCTACGCGGAAGTGAGCTGCCGGCAGTCGCGTCCGTGATTGGCTGCCGCTCAGACAATCACAGACGCGGCTGCCGGTCCCGCCCCTCTGCTTGCATTTCCTCGCAAGCAGAGGGCCGGGAGCACAGCGCAGGAAAGAGGGGAGGTAAGTAGAGTTTGGGGGGCTTTCTAAAAAAAAAAATAATGCGGTTGGGGCTGGGAGCCCAGGGGGGATCGTATATAAAAAATTCGATTTTAGGGTGGACATACCCTTTAAGCATAAACTTTGAATTTGGCTTGAAAGATCGCATTTTGGAAGGGAATTTGTGTGTTTGTGCTGCAGATTTTAAAACTCAATAATGCCAATGAAGTCATTATTGAGGAGTATGTCTTTTTTGTGTTTACAACCATAAAACTATCTTTTATTTAGGATAAATCTAAATTAGTTTTTTTGACTTAAGTTACCCTTTAAGTATGGCTGCCACAGTAATGGATAAGTAGATCAATAGGTGTGTGTTCCTGGGTCTGGTTGAGGGGTATGTCTTTTTTGTGTTTACAACCATAAAACTATCTTTTATTGAGGATAAATCTAAATTAGTTTTTTTGACTTTAGTTACCCTTTAAGTATGACTGCCTCCTTAATGAATAAGTAGATCAATAGGTGTGTGTACCTGGGTCTGGTTGAGGGGCATGTCTTTTTTGTGTTTACAACGATAAAACTATCTTATTGAGGATAAATCTAAATTAGTTTTTTTGACTTTAGTTACCCTTTAAGTATGGCTGCCACAGTAATGGATAAGTAGATCAGTAGGTGTGTGTACCTGGGTCTGGTTGAGGGGGTATGTGTTTTTTGTGTTTACAACTATAAAACTATCTTTTATTAAGGATAAATCTAAATTAGTTTTTTTTACTTTAGTTACCCATTAAATATGGCTTCCATGGGAATGGAAATGTAGGTCAGTAGGTGGGCGATATTTAACTGGCCCTATTTAAAAAGTTTGAAGATCCCTGTTCTATTGTATGCATTAATAAGGCAGCATGTTCAAGCATCCATGTGGTAAAAGCACCACCAACACAGCCCTTTAATTAGAGGTCCTATGCCTTTAATATTAAGCACTGGGTGGCCTCTTCCCTCATTTTAAAAAGCCAAAGGGCTGGGGGGAAGTGAGAGAGCCTGTTATATGGATCCAGTGCACAACTATGAGAAATGAGAAAGAGATCGGAGAAAATGATAAATACGTGTATTAAGTATATGCCTAGACCTTTTTACCGCTAAAGGGTCCATTGCACCTCTCCAATTTTGCCTGGGAATGACCTCAGACCATACTAGGTATGTATGTATGTATTTTATTTCTTATATAGCGCTACATATTCCTCAGCGCTTTACAATTATTTACTCAATTCACACCAAACCCTGCCCTGAAGTGCTTACAATCTATAACATAATAGGTGAGGCGGGCTGCTGGTATACGTATTTCATCCCCCATCCAGGGGATATTCCAATCGTCCCAGGATCCGCCGCGGATTTATCCCATCCGCGAATGGCGGATTATTCCGGATTTTCCGCCTTCCGAACTTCCGAACCGCGGATTTTTCTTTTTCCGAAAATTTTCGAAAATACGAGTATCTCCGTAATTACGAGAATCTACGATCTTTCCGGGACCCGGAAAACCGAAGATCCTCGTAATTACGCGGATTCTCGTAATTACGAGAATTTTCGCAAAAACGAGAAATTCTTGTAAATTCGAATTTTTGGGGATTATTTTCAAGACGGAGCAAGCCACATGACCCAAATTAGCCAATGGCAGCTAACATGATTATTGCCAGCCCCCTGGGTATAAAAGGCTGCTTCACAGGCGACATTTTGTCAGTGTGTTGGAGTGTGTTTAGTGGAGACCTGACAGTGTAGGAGTTGGAGAGAGATTTTTGCGCGTTTTGAGCTTTTTGAGCTTTCTGTGTGTGGATTTCAGTGTGGTGGTTTAGCACTTGTTGTTACCCACCCCTGTATTCACACATCTTGAGACCCAACAGTCCTTTTAAGGACTAACTTTGTGAGACCCAAAAGTCCTTTTAACTACTAACCCCCCTATAAGTCCTTTGGACAAATTTTGTGTTAGACCTTTTAGAGGTCTAGGTGACCTGTTTTTTTGTTTGTTATTACAAAGTGTGGGCCTGCTGTAACTCAATGCTGCTGTTCCTACGAAGCCTTACCCTTTCACCTGCTTTCCCTTGCACGAAGCATACCTTGAGGGAGAGTAGCCAATGGGGTGAGGGGTATGTCCAGTGGGGCCAAGCCTGCCTGGCTCTTCAACAATGGTGGCAAACTGCAGTGGGCCTGCTGTAACTCAATGGTGCTGTTCCTACGAAGCCTTACCCTTTCACCTGCTTTCCCTTGCACAAAGCATACCTTGAGGGAGAGTAGCCAATGGGGTGAGGGGTATGTCCAGTGGGGCCAAGCCTGCCTGGCCCCACAAAAATGGTGGCAAACTGCAGTGGACATTATGTAACCCAGTACCCCCATCGCCTTCTTTGCCTTGTTGTGTGCAAACTACTATATAGGGGAATGTGGCCAATGTGGTGTGTGTAATGGCATTAATGGTAAGGTATATACAATTATAAGTACCAGACATATAGCTAGCTAAATAGATATGTGTATTGTAATTTTTCAAATAAAAATTGATTATGAATCTATCTGAATAATTTGATATATCGAAAAATGAAGACCAAAAACATTTTTTTTCCCCGAAAATTTTTTATATATATATATATATATATATATATATATATATCAATTTTTTTTTTAACGAAAAACAAAAAAAAAATGGGGTTACTGGGGTGCCCTCCTCTCCAGTCTGGTCAGGCGGCGGTCCAGGCGGCGGTCCATGCACCGCACCATGTGGCGCATTTCCCGCCGCATGCTCTGTAGTTCTGTGGAGGAAGATATTGAGAGAATTGTGTTGAAGATGTTCAAGCACATTTCCTAAAGCACCATGCGGTAGATGCAAATTTGCACCTGATAACTACTTACACATACATGGTACTGCAATGCTATAATGTTGCGGTATGTCATAAAAAGGAAAGCTCAGTATAAGATATCATTATTTCTAAAATTCTTAGTTTATATTATGCATACCTAGTTATGGTAACAGTGATTTCTACTGATTGGCTGTGGAGGGGTTCACATGTCAGATCTCTATGACCAACTGAATCAACCCAGGACTGGGTCAAGGGCAAGACCATAACGGTCTCTATTAGGGGTCCTGCAAACAGGAAGTCATTATTTCCGTTGCATTTATTATACACAGACACAATGCTGATTGCTGAATGGGCAGATTAAGGTCATTGGGATGGATAAATATGCTCTTTTTTTCTTAAAAGTATATATTATCACTGAACTTCCACTTAAAGCGATATTATTGCATCATGGGGGATCACTGATAAACAGCAGTAGGTAATGCTGGCATAAAACATTACGTTTATTGCAAATGTATCAGAACATTCTTGGTTTGTATCACTAGGACTGTGCTACATAAAAAAATTTTTGGAAGTGGTGCAGCCCCATAAAAGCATTGTCAAACCCACAGTACCCAATGTTGCATCATGTAGCGTGGATTTTACACTGGGAAAATACAGATATTAATAGTCTTGTATATAACATTTCATTAACGTTGCATATGATTTACTTACTTACTGGAGAGGCAGGAGGTGCTGGAGGGGCTGGAGTGGGTGGAGGGGCTGGAGAGGGTAGAGGGCCTGTAGAGGCTGGTCCTGCTTCTAGAAAAAAAAATGTTTTATTTCAACAATCACCGTCCAATCCATTAGTAATATATTACATGTATAAGAACATTTCCTAAAAGGCTATGTAGTAACATTTCTTGGGGAATTTTGGACGTTTGGACCGAATTTCGTGACTTAAGCTCAAAACTGAGGGACAAGATAAAGCCCAAAACATGGGGAGTCGGGGACAATAAATGGGAATGAGAAATGAGAAGCTCTGTCTCTCAAGCCAAATTAATAGATTGTTGCATTTTTTTAATGAAAATTTTTATCAGTGAAATAAAAAATTCACTTAATTATCACTGATAATTTCACTAATTATTTGCTGACAATCAAGGTCAATAAAAAGATAAAAAAAACTGCTAGGATGCACTTAGGGTCTGGCTGGTGCCAGGTTCCTCCTCTTGGGGCGGTGGACTGCCGGAGGGGGCAATGGGTGCCCGTAGCCTGAGGGCTAGTGGTGGTAGTGCTAAAAAAAAAAGAAATTTATTTTAACTCTCCCTGTAATTAAATGTTCGAATACATTTACTAAAAAATTTTCGGAGAAGTGTCAAAATTATGCAAACATTTGGATAAAGGGCTTGGACACATCAACGTGTTTAAAAAGCACACAATAGTGTGGCACAATTAATGTGATCCTCAATTTTTGCACAATTATGCTATCGTTCTGCACTCGCACGGCAATACACATGAGCGCACCGGAAACATGCGCTTGTATGTTTCTGTATGTTTCTGGAGCGTTCGTGTGCGCTGTAATATGGCCTTGGACAAATGAGAAATTTAGAAAAAATAAATTTCTCAATAGGCTGCACTTACATTCTTCCTCTGGCGGGGACGGTGGTGGGGGTGGGGTGTCGGATGAAGATTCCCCTGCAAATTAAAATAAAAAAATACATAATGAATGATATATCTAAAGGATATATTTAATTATATACTTTGAATTCGCTTGAAATGCAGATTAAATAAGGCAATATGTTATAGTTTCTTTAAAAGTTAATCATATTTCTATGGCAATGATTTCATACCTTATTCTGGTTAAGTACTTATATTTTTATTGTGTGTATTGTAGCCATGGAAAGGGAAAGTTGGTTGGGTGTAGGGGAGCATCAGTAGGGTGTGTACTTGTATTAGATTTTGTGGCTAACACAACCTTTTTATTTTGGATGTAAGAATCAATTTTAATAATTGATCAACATTTTATTTTTGACTTACTTTCCCTTCAAATAGGGCTGCCATGTACTAAAAGGGTGGGTCAGAAAGTGTGTTTAACTGTGTCTATGTGTGGGTATCAGTGTGTATTTATAAGATAAAAAGAAATCAATTTTAATGATCGATTTCATTTTTAACTTTACTTAGCCTTTAAATAAGGCTGCCATGGAAATGGAAGGGTGGGCCACCAAGTGTGTTTACCTGTGTCTATGTGTGGGTATCATTTTGAATTTATAGATGTTATGTTAATTAAAGTCACTTTTCAGTGATTTATTTTTGACTTTACTTACCCTTTAAATAGGGCTGATATTGAATAATTATAATATAATAATAATAATGTATAATAACCAGTGAATGAGAAATACAAAGAACTGGATCTTCTCTCTCTCAAGCCAAATTAAGGATTATTGATGTTTTTAAAAACATATATATAAATATGTTTTTGTCACAAGTGAATTAAAATATTTTACTACGTATTATAATACAGTAATATAATAAAAAGTATACTTGCCTTCTATCATTTGCTGTACGGCAGCCACATATTGAGGCCTCTGCCTCTTGAGATCAGACCACTGTCTCTGGAGGGTAGAGACAGTGGTCTGGTATCCGAAGCGGCGCAGGATCTGGCGCTGTAGCCCCTCCATTATTCAGCACCTCCGGCACCGCACATGAGGGGTGCCAGGGGGGAATTCATCATACCCCCTGAGCAGGAGGTAGTTCAGGGCATATAATTGCCTTGCAGCACTGGCCATTTTGCTAGGCAGGAAGTTCCGGTTCCTTGTTTTTACGAAAATCCGCGGATTTACGGAAATTTTCATTTTTACGAAAATCCTCGTTTTTACGTGAATCCTCGTCTTTACGGAGATCCTGGGTTTTACGGAAATCCTCGTTTTTACGGGAATCCTCGTTTTTACGGAAATCCTCGTATTTTCGAAAAATACCGTTTTTTAAAAATTCACGCTAGCGGACTGTAATTTTTAGGTATTGTAGCCATTGATACGTGTTTCTAAGGCCATTACCCAGGTCCCTGAGTGATTAAGTGTACATTACCAAGGCTATTTAGACCACTTTTAATGCGGATTTTGCCGAACTTTCATTTTAATACGTTTTAACGGGTCCGCTAGCGGATTTTCGAATTTACGGATTTTTTCGAAAATCCATGGATCCTCGCACGGACCGGATTTTTCGAAGTTCGGACATCTCTAGTGGAAACAGCTGGGATGAACTGGTAGCAGTCTAATAGCGGACTCAATATCTGACTTTGGTAACAGTGCTCCCCGCCCTGCTTCCCTAACTAGCTCTACCGCCCTATCAATGTATAAAACCGAAGTTAGAGCCTTAGAGATACCATCATTTACACTAGAACCATTAGGGTAGGATAGATGGTGAATTAACTCGTATTTTCCTTGCTCCTTCTTGGGCACCATTCCAAGGAGAGATATCCGTAGGTTGGGGAAGGGGAGCTCCAAGAATGGTCCAGCAACTCGCCCCAGGCTCACTTCCACATATTTTTCTCTGGCCACTGCTGGCAAATCTTGAAATGATTTTAAATTTTTAGCAAACTAGGGAAACGGGGAATAAACATAAGGGATTAAAAAACCCAATGCAAAACCAGACCTAAGTAGGTCTGCTTCCTCCCTCTTGGGGTAGTCGGCGAGCCACCCTTCTATCACGGCCATGCTCACTGGGGTTCTCCTGTCCACTCAAGGTTTAGGGCATTAGTTGTGAACGTTGCCTGCGAAAACAATGAATTGCTGCATGACCAGTGCCCCCACATACAAAACAATCGTGTTTAAAGGGACACTTAACTCCCCTTAAGCCAAAAAAATAACTATTTGCCATTCATTTGTTTTATTTACAGGGAGGTGAGAATGCTTATTCTCCCTGAGTACCGCTCGGCTGAGATTGAGGAGGATCCCCACGTGTGGATGCAGGAGCTGCCCTTTTTCCATTTGCGGCCAGTCCACCTGCAATGCATCCCTGGGAACGGGCAAGGCACAGCAAAGTCGCGGGTGGACGGAGCCGACTGATCCGACAACATGTGAGTAATACACACAGAGAGGGGCAGGCTCCCCCCCTCTTCAGTCAAGGGCAATACTGCTTAAACAGCGCGCTGCCCCCCCGCCTGCTATACTGTCTGCATGACAATGAAAAGCCACCATGTTTGCGTGACTGAACATGTCTGAATGATTAAGAGTGTGTCTGCGTGACTGAGAGTATCTGAGTGAAAGAGACTGTAGGTATGTTATTAAAATGTAAAGGCCCTATCTGCACTTTTGCTCAGGGCCCCCAGTGAATTCATTATTAACTGGATTTGGGATTTCGATTACTACTCACTGTTTGTGGCAATAAATGCTATAATTGTGGACATATGATCCCCAGATCGTACAATCGTATTGGGCAATAAAATATTTCTGAGCAGCCCATTAGTTCAAGTTAAAGGGCATCTCCACCCTTCTTAAAAAAATTTTATATAATATTCTCCCTGTCCCCCTAGCCCCAACCGCTATAGTTTTAAGTTCAGAAAGTGCCCCAAATATTACTTACCTTCCCTCTTTCCCCCCGCCGCACTGACAGGCCCTCTGCTTGCGAGAAAATGCAAGCAGAGGGACGGGACTGGCAGTCACGTCTGTGACTGGCTGAGCGGAAGCCAATCACGGACGCGGCTGCCGGGAGTTCAGTGCGGCGGAGGAAAGAGGGAAGGTAAGTAATGTTTGGCGCACTTTCTGAACTTAGAACTATAGCGGTTGGGGATGGGGGGACAGGGAGAATATTATATGGAAAGGTTTTTACGCTAGGGGGAGGGAATCTAAATCTGGAGGAAGAGGGAGGGGAAGGGAGGGGGAGAAGGGCTGCAGTGCGCATGCCAAACTTCTCCCGGAGGGGGACAGGAGGCAGAGTCCTATATGGACTCTGCAGTACTCCTGGTGGGCGTATTTTTGGACTTTAGGGGGGGATAGCAGAAGAACCAGATGTAGCTGGGATGTAAGGTATTATGTAAAGTATTAAACTACACTACACAATGGGGCCAGTAGTGGGAGGGATTATAGTTTTGGGAGTGGACATGCCCTTTAAGCTTACTATTATTTGCACTGAATTATTGCCTGTTCTAGTAGTTCTATCCTGTTCTTTTCTTAAAGGGTGTGCCCTGGTTCAAACCACAGCTTTCTTTCTTCTTTTGTTGCTGATATATGTACTGTATTCTTTGTGTAGTGGGAGCACCCCTTTAAAAAGGCTTAAAAAGGGTTAATTTACCTTATCACCTTTACTGATAGCACTAGTGCCTGGATACTTAATTTATATATTTAGCCAAAGCACAAAATGTGTCTCACCTCTCCTTTTTGCTGTGGCTGCTGGATGATTTATAAAACTAACCTGTGGGGTACAAGTGGTCTTTCCCATTATCTAACTAGCTGGATGCTCCTGTCTCTAACAATTATATATTCCTTTGCCTTTCATACAATTCATTGCAATTTATTCCTTAGCTAGCATTGATGGAAGAAACAGAATAAAAACTGAAAGACTGGGGGATTGAACCTCTAATGCCATGTACACTGTCTTGCTAAAGATCATTATACCACTATTCCAACATAATTACTTTGTAAAATGTCAGCTCGTATAGAAACTTGAGGCAGTATTTATAAAGAGTTTTTACTGAAAAAGCCAGATAACAAATCTTTATTCTGATGTAAAAAACTACAGCTAGTAGCGGTGGTTTTTACGATGGGAAAAGTGCTTTGCAAATACATCTTAAATGGTATCAATGGGGTAATAGCAGGTGTTATTAAAATACTTTGTAGGGAACTGTAAACTAGTTTCCCTTTAGTCTTCTTGTTCTGGCAGGATTTGGCCAGTAGGGACCCCTGTGTAAAAGTATAAAAGGGAGATCAGCCGTGTGCTCAGCCTCTCTACTTCCTGGAGTTTCCCCAGAGGATAAGGGAGAGTCAGCGGATCTAGATAACAGGTAGGCCAAGTTAATGTGAGATTAGATTCTGTTATAGATCACCCCAGGAGTGACAGATAGGAGTAAGGTAACTAGTGAGCAGCCTGAGCTCCAACAAGGAGATTTAGTAAGAACTAGAGCCCTGGGTATACCACCCAAAAATAGGGCTATAGTGCCAGACATAGGGGTAGAAGATTCTACTACAGTGACCTGAGAGCTGGTTTGGGACCAACAAGCTGTTAATATTGTTCTGTTAATAAATAAGATACTGTGTAAGCTCAAGAACCACTGGCGCCCATTTATTGCATTTTACCTTGAGTAGTAGTTCAGCAACACCTTGCCTCCAACATATGCGAGGGCCCACTCCTGATAAGTAACAGTCTTGAGCATAGAATTTGGATACAGCTGATACAGCAAATTAAGTACCAACGTTTTACTATCGCCTTACAACTGTCCAGTATCACCTGCAGCGGCCATCTACTCTGCGGCCATAAAAGTACATTACCCATTGTAAAATCCACCACTTCTAGCGATGGTTTTTATGATTAGATTAAAAATGAATTAAGACTTTATTTCATTTTTAGAAATTACCACCCTTTATCTTTTCCTACAAACATAATTGAAACAAACAAAAAAGGCTGTAAAATCAGCTGGCTGTTTTGTATCTTTTCACAACAATACAACAATACAATTTGGACTTGTAACATGGGCTGTGTGTTTTTACAAATGTAGAATTATATGCAGTGGAACAGAAGCAAAAAAAATAATAAAAAATCAGACTATTTTGTATAATTCCTGGTAGCCTGCACGCTGACTGGAAAACAAACTGCAGGGACAATAATGGTGTATAGCAAATACTGCGCATAGAGACAGTAAATACTGGATCAAGGGGCATGGCCACAAAAGGCTCTTTGACTAAAGTGTGAGTTGTACTGGCAACAACATGAAAGCCTTCTTAAGGTCCGTACACACGTCCGACCCCCGAGCACAAGACACTCACGTGACCAACGTTCGTTTTGGCAGATAGTTGTGCGTGTATGCATTCCTTAGGGTGTCGTTCATTGATCCATCATGCTGGATTGACGAACTACGCACAAACACATACACAGGTGTTATTATTGCCTGAAATAGCCTTTTATCACGCATTTGCACTCGGCCGTCATTCCTCATGTGTTTTATGGCACATGTGTCTGATTTACTGAAGAACAGGAGGTAAATGCACTATCTCTTACCTCCTGTTCTACAGTAAATCTTACAGTAGAGGAGGAGACACTTACCCACGGACCCGCTCCAGCGCCGACTTCACTGACAGTCTCCGACGCGTCCTCGCTTCTTCGCACTGTGTGTACATGCGCGCACAATGCAAAGGACTGGAGATGCGTTGGAGGCGTCTGGGAATTCGGCAATGGAGCGGGTTCGCAGGTAAGTGTCTCCTCCTCTCCTGTAAGATTTACTAAAAAACGGGAGGTAAGAGATGGTGCATTTACCTCCTGTTCTTCAGTAAATCAGATAGAAACCAACTTACAATATTTCCTTCAAAAAATCCCCACATTTCTACTTACACTGCCTTCTCTCCCGTGGCGATCCGATCCGGCCTCCTGCTTGCAAGCAGGGCTGGACCTCAGCCACGTCTGTGATTGGCTGAGAAGCAGCCAATCACAGACGCGGCTGATATCATGTGAAACGTTGCTGGAGAGATGGCTCTATAAGTACGAATCTGGGAGTGTTTTTTAGGAAATATTGTGGCGGTTGGGGCGGGCAAGGGTTACTTACTTTACTAACAAAGCATTTAACGCTAGGTGCAACGATGGCTGAGGATGGATCCGAATGGTGGGAGGGGGGGGAGGTGTTCTGCGCATGCCCCAGACCTTAACGAGGACGCGGAATTAGCATGGATCAGAAGCCTCACAGACAGCTTGGAGTCTTCAGTTTCCTGGACTTTGAGATGTACGGTAAGGTTTATTTTAAACTACAGAATGGTGCCAATAGTGGGTTTAATTATAGTTTTGAGAGTTAACATTCCCTTTAAATTTAACTAAAATTCAGTAATTAAACAAGAAAACTAAAAATTCTTGTTCTCTGTAAGATTTATTATCTTAAAATTGTCCTGGTAAAAAAATTATTGAGGTTTACAATAATAAAAAAATTCATATGGAAAATCCCTGGCACAGTTTGTCAACAAATTCTAAATATAGAAGCTGTGATCATATTTCTAGACAAGCCAGTAGTTTAGGAGTATCAACCATTGAGCAGTGTGCTAGAGAAGTGGTCATTGGTTGCTAGGTAAAATACATAACAGCAAAATGCATTTCTATGTGTAGTAGTGCAGTGGTGAGGCATTATAATAAAATGACTTTCCGTAGTTTCTGAAACATACATACATTACGCCTAGAGATGGACTAGAACTCGAACCCGAGTTCGAGCCGAACTATTCGAATTCGAAAGAATTCGGACTTCTCAAACTATCCCGGACCCGGATTTTCGATATTTTCAGACTTTCGATAAATATCGAATGTTCGACCGTTCCAATATGCGAGTAAAATGCCTATTATACCTATACGCAAGCATCAAATCCGCAAGTAAAGTGTCCATTAAAACCTATACGCGAGCATCGAATCCGCGAGTAAAATGTACATGATACCTAGGCACGAACATCAAATCCGCGAGTAAAGTGTCCATTAAAGCCTATACGTGAGCATCGAATCCGCGAGTAAAATGTCCAAGGTACCTAGGCACGAACATCGAATCTACCAGTAAAGTGTCCATTAAAACCTATATGCGAACATCGAATCCGCGAGTAAAGTGTCCATTAAAGCCTATACGCCAGCATAGAATCTGCGAGTAAAATGTACATGATACCTAGGCGCGAACATAGAATGTTCGAACGCGAGAGCTCGAAAATAGCGCGAGTGAGAGTAAAATTGATTTTTCGAATGTCCTGGATATTCGAACATGTTCCCCAGACCATTTCTCAGGTCCCACAGCCATTTACATTAAGTTACCATTAATATTTTATTTGTATTTCATTGAACTTTCGAACTATTGACTCCCATTGACTTTAATGGGTCCGTTTTCGAACTTTCGAACTTCCATATAGTTTGAAAGTTTGAAAACAGACCGAACTTTCGAAAGTTTGGCCATTTCTAATTTCTGCTTTCCGGATTTCATTTGTATTTCAATGGATTTATTTTGAAATTGGTAAAGTATGGAGTTTATTAATAATCTTCTAAGTGAAAGTAATTTAACGTTTACCGTATATACTCGAGTATAAACCGACCCGAGTATAAACCGAGGTACCCAATTTCACCTAAAAATCTAATAAAAGTTGTTGACTCGAGTATAAACGAGTGTAGAACTTGGCATTCAAGATGTTTGGAAACTACAACTCCCAGCTAATAAAGCATGCTGGGAGTTGTAGTTTCCAAACATCTTGAATGCCACCCTCACTTGGCATTCAAGATGTTTTTGGAAACTACAACTCCCAGCATGCTATTAGCTGGGAGTTGTAGTTTCCAAACATCTTGAATGCCAAGTGAGGGTGGCATTCAAGATGTTTGGAAACTACAACTCCAGCATGCTTTATTAGCTGGGAGTTGTAGTTTCCAAACATCTTGAATGCCACCCTCACTTGGCATTCAAGAGTTTGGAAACTACAACTCCAGCTAATAAAGTATGCTGGGAGTTGTAGTTTCCAAAACATCTTGAATGCCACCTCACTCAAAAAAGTTAAGTTTGTGCCTGTGGGCTCTCTTCATCCATGGATCTTCTCCTCCATCCAAGGGCTTCCTGGGACTGTGTTCTGGTAAGTTCCTCTTCATTCCGGCCAGCAGGTCCTCTCCATTCGGCAGCAGCGTCCTCTCCATTCCGGCAGCCGCACGATCAGTCATGTATTGGCGCGCCGGCTGACGTCACTAATTGGCGCCGGGCTTGGCGCCGGGCAGTGACGTCGGCCGGCGCGCCAGTACATGGACTGATCGTGCGGCTGCCAGAATGGAGAGGACGCTGCTGCCGGAATGGAGAGGACGCTGATCTTCAAAGGTGAGTGACTCGAGTATAAACCGAGTCCGAGTTTTCAGGCTGATTTTTCAGCCTGAAAAACTCGGTTTATACTCGAGTATATATGGTAATCTTCCATTAGATGGTAATGTGTCTAAATCATGGAAGGAAATGTGTAGTAAATGTACATTAGAAAATGTAAAGATTGATAAAAAGAACTCGTTTTCGAAGTTAAAAAAGAAAATGAACAATATAATGTTAATGGTTAAAGTGTATAATGAGTTAATAAGTTTAGATAAAGTGGACAGTTATAAGGAGACCAACTGTGATTGTGAGAAAGAAAATACTAGAAGTTCCAATAGTGTTGAAGATCAGATAGGAAAGCACAGTCAGACTCATAGAGATTGAATTGGGTCTGCAACAGAATGAAGTAACACATGTTTCTGTTATTAATAAAGAACAGAAACACTCCCATTTAATTCCAAACATTAGAGATGTAGAAATAGAATATGAGACAGCAATGTTACAGTTGGAGATAAATCAACAGTTACTTAAAATTGCTAAAAGTATACCTGTATTGGATGAAAAGAAAGATGATCTGTATAATTTGAATAAAAACCAGAAAAATGAAGGGGGAGATTCAATAAAAGATCTTATCGTTTAAAATGGTGCTAATTTGCCCCAACCAATCAGATCTTATTTAACATTTGTAAGCTTACATCTGATTGGTTGGGGCAAAATTAGCACCATTTTAAACTTTTATTGAATAACCCTGGAAGTGTTTAAATTTTGGTTACCAAGTCATATGAGCCAAAGATTAACATCTCCAGTCAGTGTTCCATACATAGACATACATGGGAACCAGATATATGGAAATAGCATTGATAGGTTAAGACAGTTATTTCCTTTAATAAGTGTTGAAGAAATTCCTACTATAGAGGTAACTAGAAAGGGAAAGTTTAAGTATAAACTTTGGCTTAAAAGACTGCATTTTGGAAGTGAATTTGTGTGTTTTTGCTGCAAAAAAAAAGAGGACCTTCTTGTTTTTTACTTGCCCTTTAAATATGTCACATGCATTAAAGGTAGGTCAGTTGGTTTGTGTGTATTCATATCAGGTTGGGGGATAAAATACTAACTTTTTTGATGATTGGTCAAAATGTGTTTTTTTGACTATAGTTACCACTTGCCATGGAAATGGAAGGGTGGGTCAGTAGGTGTGTACCTGGATCAAGTTAAAAAAACAAACTTTTGAATATTGATCAGAATTAGTTTTTTTTACTTTAGTTACCCTTTACGTATGGCTGCCTTAGTAATGGATCAGTAAAGTAAATCAGTAGGTGTGTGTACCTGTGTCGGGCTGGGGGTTAAAAAAAACAAACTTTTTTGATGATTCGTCAAAATTAGTTTTTTTGACTTTAGTTACCCTTTAAGTATGGCTGCAACAGTAATGGAGGTGTAGGTCAGTAGGTGTGTATACCTGTATCACGTTGGGGGTTTAAAAAACAAACTTTTTTGATTATTGATCAAAATTTGCTTTTTGACTTTATTTACCCTTTAAGTATGACTGCCACAGTAATGCATAAGTAGATTATTAGTTGTGTGTACCTGGATCTGGTTGAAGGGTATGTCTTTTTTGTGTTTACAACCATAAAACTATCTTTTATTGAGGAAAAATCTAAATTAGTTTTTTTGACTTAAGAAGTTACAGTTTAAGTATGGCTGCCACTGTAATGGATAAGTAGATCAGTAGGTGTGTACCTGGGTCTGGTTGAGGGGGTATGTCTTTTTTGTGTTTACAACCATTAAAGGACAACTAAAGCCACAGAACAACACTGAATCAGAAGGCAGAACACCTTGATATATAACCAGTAATCTGTGTCTTAACTCTCATTTTGATACGGGCACTGGGAAATTTACCTAAATAAAATATGGTTTGTGCCTTACTTCACAGCATTCTAGTATCACACAGTTTGGTCAACCACCATTATGTTCTGCACATGCTCAGTCCTTGGCTATGGCAGAAACTTGTTACAGTTGGTCACACCCATTAATAATCTCTAGCCAATCCTTTTACAGGACAAATAAAGCAAGGAAGCATGTGACTGAGGTCAGGAGGTGTGGTCTGACACTGCACATACACACAGATACTTCATCCAGTTCTTAACAAGCTTACTTTTACTTTAATACAATTTACAGAAGTGGGATTTTATAGCTTATTGGTGTTTGTAGGGGGGTTGTTTTCAGATTCTGGAGTATAAAAAATTGGGTTTAGTTCACCTTTAAAGGGCATCTATAGTGGGAAAATTAACTTTTTTTCCTTTCCTTCCATGTGTTCTATAATTCCCCACAACCCCCAGAGTGTCATCACTTTGTTCAGATTCCCTCTCTGTCCTGAGATACACCAGTTAGAAGAATACGTGATTGCATTCCTCTACTCCTACTTGGACTGTCAATCAAATCTATGTGATGTGATCCCCCCTCCCTGCTCTGTAATAAACATAGACATAACAGCATTAGCAGGGGAAGAGAGGTAGCTTTCATGGTGGATATAAGGCTGCACTTGACCCCCCTTTTTGATAGACTTCACTGATTGATGATGGGTCACAAAGAGAGAGATTGTAAACTGTACTGTTCTTCTTCTTCTTCTTCTTCATGTCTCCAGGACAGCTTGCTTTCTATTGGCCACTGTGCGTGGGTGTGTTTTTCAGGATGTTGAACTTTTAACTCCTACTGCACATGATAAGCTTGTCGGTTAGCCGAAGCTGAGACATGGAGGAGGTAACAGAGGGGAGGGGGAAGGGGGGGAGTGCTGCATACAGATCTGGCACCATGGTTAAACAAAGTCACTGACATAGATAGGATTAAGGCAGCACAGAGTACATGAATTTAACTTTGTAAAGGGGCAATGTGTTTTTTCACTATAGATGCCCTTTAAACTATCTTTTATAGAGGATCATTTTAAATTAGTTTTTTTTTAACTTTAGTTACCCTTTAAGTATGGCTGCCACAGTAATGGATAAGTAGATCAGTAGGTGTGTGTACCTGGGTCTGTCTGGTTGAGGGGGTATGTCTTTTTTGTGTTTAGAACCATGAAACTATCTTTTATTGAGGATATATCAAAATAAGTTACCAATTTAGTTACCCTTTAAATATGGATTCCATGGGAATGGAAAGGTAGGTCAGTAGGTGGGTGTACCTGTGCCTGTGTGGGGGGTTGGGAGTGTCACTATTTGTATTTATGACCATGAAACAAACTGTTCTGAAATATCCACATTTGAGGATTGTTACCATTATAGTCTATGGGAAAAAATGTCCGGAAATTCGCGGATAACGCCGTAACGCTTCTGTGGATTTCTTAGCTAGAAGACAGCACACTTCTTCTATATGCCCCGCACGTATGTACCGAATTTCATGTCTCTAGCTCAAAAACTGTGGGAGGAGATACAGTCCAAAAAAACTGAAGAAGAAAACAGAAGAAGAAAAAGAAGAAGAAGAAGAAATAGAAAGAACAGTAATTTGGCTTTTTCAAGCCAAATTAATAATAATATTCTGTTTCATGCTAGCAAAGAAATAAACTGCAAAGATTAATTTTGTTAGTTACAGGAGCATCCGCAATGTGTTTACACAAAAACTGCACTGAAATCTGTGTTCTGTGTCAGAGGGAGGGATGAACTGTAACATGGCTGTCTGTCAGCTTCAAAGAAGCAAGGCTGCAGCTTCCTGTGAAATGTACTGCATACACTTAGCTGGGTGTTCCCAGATAAGGTGAAATGTGGGAGCTGACCCCTAGTACCCACTGGTTATTTTCATAAATCACCCAGCATCCACAGCAAAGGGAGAGGTGAGACAATGTTTATATCAATAGTTATTATATGTAGGGAAGACCTCACAAACCATCAGGTAATAGGGAAGTACAATTTATTTCTAAGGGCTAGGCCACTATCATGTTCCGATTGCGCGTGCAAGCTAGGTGTGTTAACGGATATCTATACTAAAATTTACTTTTTATAAATGGAAAGTACCTGGGTCAGGGAGGTAGAATTGATTATTCCTACTTCCCAATATCATTTCATTGAGGAGCTACAGCACATAGAGTTTTCATTTGCCAGGTTAGTTCTGGACTATTCCTGTATTAAAGATAGGGCTGAAGCCATGGGGAAGAATCTCCTCGCAGAAACGATATTGGGATGTAGGAATTATCAATCCTATATCTCTGTCCCAACTACTGTACTTTCAATTTTAACTTTTTTTCAAAAACACTTTATACACACGATATTTCTCCTTTAAGCTGCGTGCAATCTTTTTTTCGTAGAGCCTGCAATCAACATTGAGCGGATTGCAGTACAAGTGGATGGTAACATGCGGGAAACAGACATTTTTATTTGTATTTTGGCTATACATGTTTGGGTCTGATGAGGTCTAAATATGGGAGGGTGGGTCCTCTCTTTGGTCACTGAGGAAGTAATTGAGGTTGATTAAAGACATACGTCCATCTAGTCCAACTTTTACACCCTCCTCTATAATCCTACCTAACAGTTGATCCAGAGGAGGCAAAAGATATAAAAAGGTGGTGGGGAAAATTCCTTCTTGACTCCAAATGGCAAAGTATCCCTGGATCAACCAGAACTACAGTATATGTATTTATACCAGTAATTCTCAATATTTTTTAGTTTTAGAAATGTATCCAGCCCACTTTTAAAGTTTAAAACTATAGCTTATTAATATTTGGATAGTCTCTTTCTGGATATGGATTGCTGTCTCCCTTTCCTGGTTTCCATGTGAAAAACCTAATAAGACAGGAGCTGGAGTAAAAATGGCAGCCCCATGCCTACGCCATAGGGCCCAATGTACAATATATCCAGTTGCAAACACTCAGTGACTAAACATTTAAAGCTACTTTTAAATGAAAGCATAACGGGTAGTTGGAATACTTGTCTTTATCTCTTTTAGATTCAGAGGTGGAAGTTGCTTTTAGTCTATAGTTTCCCTTTAAAACCATATTTAGCCATTGGGCTGCTGTGTCTCAGAGCTGGTGGAGTATGCACCATGCATTTTTATTCTAGCCCAGGTTGTTTTTACAGTTTAGTTTCCCTTTAATGTGCTTCCAAGGATATAGTTATTGTATATTAAAGAACAGTTATATTTACTCCCTATCCTAAACCACTAGGCCATCATCCCTGGGTTCTTAGTTAAGCAGATTTAATTTCCTTTACTGATCCAATCAAAATAGTCAAGAAACAATCAAAGGCTAATTATGAAAACAATGTCTACAATAAAAAAAAAACTATTTTCTAAATGAACTGCAAGTATGCAATGAATGGTAGAATTACCCCATTGTACTGATGTAGGTTGTTGTAAGCTGCTGTGCTCCACACGACAGCAGCTTTCAACAAGAAAGCGAAAGATGTCTCCATGTTTAATGGCTGTCTCCAGCATGACATGGGTCTCATACGTCCAGTCTCCATTTTGTAGTAATTCTGAAGATGTGACCTGCTCTCCCTCCTCCTGTCCATTCCTTAGCCATGTGACAGCTCCAGACTCACTGTCTTTGTGTTTGTAATTTTCACCTGGGGTTGGGCTGTAAAAGACATTTATGCAAATGGTATTAGTCATTGTTGTCTTACACAAAAAAGAAACAATAATAGAGAAATGTAAATTATCAGTTTAAAGGGAATGTACGGTGAATAGTGTAATAAGAATAAGGGATAATGTAAGAATAAAGTAAAACTGTATTAGCTGTGTGAATAAAAGGCGCACTATAACTAGAAATGAGTAATGAGAAATGTTTTTAAAGCAGAACCAACTATTCTGGCTGAATCGTCAGAATTTTGAAAATCACAGTTGAAAATAGAAAAATCATAGTCAACAGTTGTAAAGTCAACAATCACAGATGAATAATAATTGAAAATCACAGTCTAAAAAAATTCTGCCTCATTCTGCAGCAGTCAGTCACAAACAGACGAATATGCTTCAGCTTTAATATCAAAAGTCGTAGCAGTTCTTACCTGAGACTTTTTCGCAATGCTCCCCGCTTTACCATTGATGTATATATGTCAATCTTAAAGGGTATATCCACCCCCAAAATTAAAATTTAACCCACTATATAGTGTTAAAAAATCCTTACCTTATTCCTCTGCTCCTTTTGGTTTTTGTGCAGTGCAAACTCAAAGTCCCAGAAAGTGAAGAGTAGGAGCTGTCTGTGAGTCATCTGGTTCCTGCTTTTTCCTTGTCCTTGTTGAGTTTTCTGGCTTGCGCAGGAGAGCCCTTCCCCCCCCTATCTCCCACCCTCCAGATCCCTTCATGGCTGCCTCTTCCACCTACCATTAAAATATTTTCCCCTAGTGTAGGGTACCCCAGTCCACCCCAACATCCATGTTTTGTAAAACAAGCATCAGAAACAGACTTACTCAGCCATGTTCCCTCAGCTCTCTGCATAGCTGCCCGCTGGAACACCTGCACGTAAGAGCTAATGTAAAAAGAATGTGATACTGACCAATGGAAATTTTTGACCGCATCATGGTCAGTGATTATTGCCACCAACACCTTGCTGATATCGACAAAGTGTATGGCACTGGCAGGCTTTACTTAAAGGGTATCTCCCCTAAGAATTTTTTTTTTGCCATTTAGTTTTATGGAAGAACTGGAGATAAAGGAGCCATGTCTTACCTCCTGTTCTTCAGCTGTTCTCCTGCAGGAGCTGGGAGAGAAAGTAAGCTATTTACCCCTATCGATCACACCTCTGCCTCGTAGCCTGACAGGTCCCAATGGACTCGCATCGCACTTAAGCATTCACTTAGAAGACAGAGTCCGTTGGGACCTGTAAGACTACGTGGTGGAGGATTGAGCGAGTAAGTAGCTTACCTTCTCTCTTGGCTCCTGCAGGTTTTATTGAAGAACGGGGGGTAAGACACAGCTTCTTTTTATCCCGTTAGATACCCTTTAATAAACAAGCTACATCCAATCAGACTTTATATTTAGTTTCCCTAACTCTAATCATGAAAGCATATATAAAGGTTAAACTAAGGTTAAATAAAAAGAATAACCATTTGAAATACAAACTAATCAATATGGACTGCAAATAAAAAATAATTCAAATAATACCAGGCCTGTATTAAACATAACTTAGCAATAATACCATATTAAATATATATAACACAAAGTGCAATACAGCAGAAAAACAATTATCATTATTAAGGCACACTGCAAAAATACAAACACAAAAACAAAAATATTATACTCTGTACCCTGCATCAAACAGTTGTGTTATGGAAATTCAAAATGTATGTAGAAGTGATACATTGAGTACCAAATGATTTACTGCATCATGGAATCTCAGTCAGATCAGACGCGCAATTTACCCCTCAATAGGTATTAATTTTTGTGCTACAAGTTACACACCATCCAATTTTTCTGAAGCTTGTGCGGGCAGCCGTGACCAACCAATCAGGCTGGAAAATCACGGTCCCCTATGGACCGCATGCTCAATCACACAAAATGACGCTAGTGGCAAGTGGTCGCCCATGATGAAGAATCTGTTGGTGTGTACCCTGGTTTACAGTAAAATTAATAGAAACATTTTGTAGAAATTTGATTACTAGACACTGTAAATTTTAAAAGTACCTTTATTGTTATAAACACATTAATATGATGAAGAACTGTCATAATTATATACTACTCTGTGCAGCTATGAAGTAGATTTTAAACTTGTATTTTTCAATTTAATTTCTCAGAAAACATTAAAGCATGTAATTCTTACATCACAGTAAGGAGTAAACAGAGTTATAGGGACAATTTACTCAAAGATTCCACTTTGCAGAAACCTAAACTATAATTTAGCACTGTACAACTACAACTGTTTTACTTATATTCCAATCACTGCCACTAATATAAAGTAATACCTTCAACATTTACATAAAATTATACATATGTGCCTCTTCCAAGTAGAGATGGCCGAACTTCAGAACGTTCGGTCTGTTTTCGAACTTTTGAACTTCAGTTAAAAGTTCAAAAGTTCAAATTCAGACCCATTAAAGTCTATGGGGAGTTTTTACAGCTAAACTAGCAATGGTAACTTACTGTAAATGGCTGTGGCATCTGGGAAATGGTCTGGAGAACATGTCACTTTCACCAAACCTTGTTAAAACACTTCTTTAACACAAGCGGGCAATTGTCGGGTTTTGCACAAGCTACATTCGAGGGTTACAGAACGATACTTTCAAAGGTTAGCGAAAATGGAACAATAAATCCGAGGGTTACCGAAATCGAACAATACTTTCGAGGATTACCGAAAGCGAATGATACGTTTGGGGGTTACTGAAAACGAAGGCTACATTCGAGGGTTAGCAAACTATAAATTCTAGGGTTAGCGAAAATTATCCACACACTCGGGGGTTATCGAAAATGAACGATACTTTCGAGGGTTAGCGAACGATACATTCTAGGGTTAGCGAACGGCCCGTAATGCCATAATTATCGAATGTACGATAATTATTGAAAATACAGCCGCAAGTCCAAAAAACAAACTTATTCGCACCCGAACTAGTTCGAATAGTTCGAGTTCATCTGAACTTAAAAAGTTTGTCTCGAATTCGGGTTCGAATTCGGTTTTGTGTCCATCTCTACTTCCAAGTGCCACTGAAACTTCATTCATGTAAGAGCACTCTGATGCTTATTCTGCTGTCTGCACGCTGATTCTCCACTAAAAGCAGGAAGTTTGTTGACAGATAGCCAAAGGAAAGTTACATTTATGCAAAGAGATCAGTAGGAGGGTTGTTCATATTAAAACTTCTAGTGTGAGTGACAGGCCTCTTACAGTAAATGCTATCATTTCAATGGAGATTTCTCAGTCTACAGCTCTTTTTTTTAAATCCAAAAAAGTGTTAGGGTTATTGTTCTATGTTTTGATAATTAAATTAACAAACTGAGATTCCTTTTAATATGTAACTCATTTCTCTGCCTTAGTGTTGTTTGTGGTTTTTTTTGTTTTTTCTTTACAAGCTCATGCACTGGGGCCACTTTAATTTAATCGCCAAACACATAAAATATAAATGGTTAATCCCGTCAGGGAACGATGGAATTTACCTAATATCGTCAGTGTGTAGGGGCTGTCCCCGATCTATCGGAGTGCCGATGAACGACCATAGTCATCATTCGAGAATGGAGGAAAATTTCTGTTGGACTGTGTATGGCCGCACGGCCGACCGATCCCCATACCGCGTATGGGGATCGGCCAGGTCCCTGTGGGCTGTTCCCACAGCATGTGTGCCGACGGACACCAATTAGATCTGCTGGCACACATGCTGTGGAATCGCATGTGTATGGATATGGCCACCTTTAGAAGCGTGTGTTGAGAGTAAAGTCTCTGTGTTTGCTGATGAACCTAAACTATGCAGAGTATATGCTTGTGAAGGTTCTCATTCATCCAGGTCATGGTATATCTGTTGTATTCAATTAGATCAACTGGACTTGAAATGTAGTTCTTGAAGACGTTTCGCTAGTCATCCGACTGGCTTTCTCAATTCAGAATGACTTGTACAAGAATCTGTGGCAATTATGTACCCTGGAAAATCCCAATTAGCATATCACAGCCAGGTGTTAAGGGTGTGATTAGATAGTGGCTAAGAGGTGTTATAGGAACGCCCAGAGTAAGGTGTTAAAACAGCATTGTACATGGCAGACAGTTGGTGTCGAACCCCCCCACCTCTATTTAGGCTTGGTTTCTTTATTTTCACATAAATGGCCTCCTTAACACCTCTCTTGAACCAGTCACGTTCCTTCGCCAGTATGTTAACATTACAATCTTCAAAGGTATGTCCTTTATCCTTAAGAGCAGATACACGGCTGAGTCCTGACCGAGGAATTGGCTTTCTGTGCTGGGCCATACGTTGATGCAGTTTCTGTTTGGTCTCCCCCAAATACAAATCAGAGCATTCTTCACTGCACTGCACTGCAATATGATGTCGCTTTTCTTGTGTTTTGGTATTGGGTCTTTCGGATGTACCAATTGCTGCCTCAGTGTGTTGTTTGGTTTAAAGCAGACAGGGATACGATGTTTTTTGAAAATTCTTCTTAATTCTCGGAGACCCCTGCTAAATATGGGATGACCATGTTCTTCCTCCTGTCTTGCTTTTTCCCTTCACTGTTGGTATTCGTGTTCTTTTCTTTCTTCTACTTCTTTTGACAAAGGCCCAGTCGGATCAACAAGTTTTAAGGGCTCCTCTGAGTGTTTATATCTTTAGCCTTCGCCTCTGTGCTAGTGGGGATGTTCTCGGCTCTGTGTTGCAGGGTTCTGATGACCCCAGCTTGTGATCTAAAGGGTGGTGGGAGTCTGTTTGACTCCCACCCACCTTAGTGTTGACTCCCACCACCCTTTAGATCACAGCTGGGGGTCATCAGAACCCTGCAACACAGAGCCGAGAAACATCCCCACTAGCACAGAGGCGAAGGCTAAGAAATGAAACATCTCAGAGGAGCCCTTAAAACTTGTGGATATCCAGACTGGGCCTTTGTCAAAAGAAGTAGAAGGAAAGAAAAGAACACGAATACCAACAGTGAGGGGAAAAGCAAGACAGGGAAGAACATGGTCATCCCATATGTAGCAGGGGTCTCCGAGAAATTAAGAAGAATTTTCAAAAAACATCGTATCCCTGTCTGCTTTAAACCAAACAACACACTGAGGCAGCAATTGGTACATCCGAAAGACCCAATACCAAAACACAAGAAAAGCGACATCATATATGCAGTGCAGTGCAGTGAAGAATGCTCTGATTTGTATGTGGGGAGACCAAAAAGAAACTGCATCAAAGTATGGCCCAGCACAGAAGAGCCAATTCCTGGGTCAGGACTCAGCCTGTGTATCTGCATCTTAAGGATAAAGGACATATCCTTTGAAGATTGTAATGTAACATACTGGCGAAGGAACGTGACTGGTTCAAGAGAGGTGTTAGGAGGCCATTTATGTGAAAATAAAGAAACCAAGCCTAAATAGAGGTGGGGGGGTTCGACACCAACTGTCTGCCATGTACAATGCTGTTTTAACACCTTACTCTGGGCGTTCCTATAACACCTCTTAGCCACTATCTAATCACACCCTTAACACTGGCTTGTGATATGCTAATTGGGATTTTCCAGGGTACATAATTGCCCCAGATTCTTGTACAAGTCATTCTGAATTGAGAAAGCCAGTCGGATGACTAGCGAAACGTCTTCAAGAACTACATTTCAAGTCCAGTTGATCTAATTGAATACAACAGATATGCAGAGTATAGTATAGTATTTGAGGTTACATAGTAACATAGTAACATAGTAATTAAGGTTGAATAAAGACATTCGTCCATCAAGTCCAACCTATTCCCTTTTTTTTTTTTTTTTTTAACCCTACCTAACAGTTGATCCAGAGGAAGGCAAAAAACCCAGCTAAAAAAGGGGGGAAAAAATCCTTCTGACTCCAAATGGCAATCAGAAAGTATCCCTGGATCAACCAGATCTATATGCATAATACCAGTAATTCTCAATATTTTTTAGTTTTAGAAACTTATCCAGGCCTTTTTTAAAGTATTCAATGAACTTGCCATTACCACCTCTGCTGGAAGACAGTTCCACAGTTTCACCGTTTCTCACTGTAAAGAAACCTCTCCTAACTTGAAGATGAAACTTCTTTTCTTCCAACCTTAAAGGATGTCCACGAGTCTCCTGATATGACCTATTAGTGAACAATGCACAGAGAGTTCACTGTATGGGCCATTATATATATTTGTATAAGGTTATCATGTCCCCACGCAAACGCGCTTCTCCAATGTAAACAGCCCTAAATTGGCTAATCGCCTGCATATTCAAGCCCCTCCATTTCCCTTATAATTTAGTTGCCCTTCTCTGAACTGCCTCAATTCCAAGGTCCCTTTTGTATATGGGATTCCAAAACTGCACCGCAATTCCAAATGTGGCCTTACCAGTGCCTTGTAAAGAGGGAGAATAATATTTTTCTCTCTTGATTCCATTCCCCTCTTTATACAAGACAATATTCTGCTAGCTCTAGCTGTTGCTACCTGGCATGTTTGCTACAGAAAGTCTGTTATCTACCAGAACCCCCAAATCTTTTTCCATTTCAGAATGCACTTAACACAGAGTTATTTATGGTGTAGGTGGCACAGGGATTATTAATCCCAAATGCATCACCTTACATTTATCAACATTGAATTCATCTGCCATTCTGCTGCCCATTTTGATAATCTATCTAGGTGCTTGCAGCACTTGCACATCATGGAAGTTTCCAAAGCTCTGCATAATTTAGTGCATCAGCAAACACAGAGACCTTGCTCTCAATGCCCCCTTCTAAGTCATTTATAAACAGATTAAACAGAAGCGGCCCCAGTACAGAACCCTGAGGAACTCCGCTTAGAACTTTAGCCCACATAGATGGTAGTCCATTAACCACCACTCTCTGTTTGCGGTCCAATAACCAGTTCTCTATCCATGAACAAATGTTTCTTCAAGGCCAACAGTCCTCAGTTTATACATTAGTCGCCTATGTGGCAAAGTATCAAAGGCTTTTGCAAAATCCAAATATACCAAATCCACAGCTGTGCCTGAATTAACTTCTTACTCACTTCTTCATAAAACCAATTAAATTTGTCTGGCATGATCTATTTCTCATAAATCCATGCTGACTACTACTAATAAGATGATCTCTGGAGACAAAGTCAAGGATATGACCCTTAACAAAGTTTCCATCACCTTCCCTACCACTGATGTTAGGCTTACAGGTCTATAGTTACCAGGCTGTGAACGACTACCTTTTGAATATTGGATACATTGGCTTTTTTCCAATCCAGCGGCAACATCCCAGACAAAAGCGAATCTGAAAGATGAGACACAGTGGTCTTGCTAGAATGAACTAAGCTCTTTAAAATCCTAGGATGCAATCCATCTGGTCCTGGCGCTTATTGAATTAACTTTGTCTAATTGATTCCGTACCATATCCTCTGTTATCCAATGTGAAAACTCTTCATTTCCTCCTGCACATTGTTACAATCCCTACTGTAAGGATTCTCAACAGTAAAAACCGATGTAAAAAAACGGTTTAGCAGATTAGCCTTTTCGGCATCCTCTACAACCACCTCAGCTCCATATTTAATGGTCCCACATTCTCAGTCCTCATTTTTTACATTTATTAATAAAAAAAATCTTGGGGTTGGACCTGCTGTTCGGCAATCCGTATTTTCATTTTCTATTTTAGCTAGTTAATTTTTCTTGCACTCTTTATTACAACTTTTGAAGTCCCTGTAAGCCTGTTCTGTGCCTTCTGCTTTCAAAATTTTAAAAGCCCTTTTCTTTTTTTCCATTTCCCTTTTTACCTGAGCATTAAGCCATGCAGGAGTGGACCTAATTTTTTTACATCTTGTTCCTAAGGTACCGATTTGGAAATGTATAGTTTAATATCCCTTTAAAGTGGGTCCACATCTGCTCAGTATCTTTACCTAGAAACAGTTCCCCCCAGTCTATGAGCAGGAGCGATTCCTTTAACAGCATAAAATTAGCTTTCCTAAAGTTAAAAGTTTTTGTTAAGCCAGTGCACTTTAGTTTTCTGCAACCATATTAAATGACACTATATCATGGTCACTATTCCCTAAGCTTCCCATTACCTTCATCTCCAAAATGAGCTCTGGGTTATTAGATATCACCAGATCCAACAACGCATTTTCTAGTAGGAACTTCTACCATCTGTGAAAGAAAATGCTCATATAGAAATTAAGAACTTTATACCTTTTGAGGTGCTGGCAGTTCCATTACTCCAATCTATTTCAGGGTAGTTAAAATCCCCCATAACCAGAAACGCCCCATACCAGCAGCCTTCGCCAACTGCATATGGAGATTCATTTCCACCTCTTCCCGGCATTTGGCGGTTATAACACACTCCAACAATTAAATTACCTACCTTCTTGCTTCTGTACACATTTCCACCCATAATGTTTCTGCCGCATCGTTTGCTCCCCCATCTATTCCATCTTTAAATTTGGCTTCAATCCTGTTTAACTAAATCATACTTCTCTCCTTTCTTATTAACTCGGTCATGTCAAATAAGGAGTACCCTTCAATATTTACTGTCCAGTTGTGTGAATCATTAAGCCATGATTCTGCTATACCAATTACATCATACCTTTCCTTTAACGCATTATTTCAAGTTCGCGGTTTTTCCAGCCAGACTCCTTGCATTTGTAAACATACATTTTAGATTATCAATTGATTTACTTCCATACATGGTCGTACATGCCTCCTTATCCTCTAGGGTTCTGATGACCCCCAGCTTGTGATCTAAAGGGTGGTGGGAGTCTGTTTGACTCCCACCACCCTTTAGTGTTTGACTCCCACCACCCTTTAGATCACAAGCTGGGGGTCATCAGA